>WAAF01005424.1:3995-87692 GCA_013400475.1 Tricholaema leucomelas
GGTGTTCAAGAAAAGCCTGGATGAGGCACTCAGTGCCATGGTCTGGTTGACTGGACAGGGCTGGGTGCTAGGTTGGACTGGATGAGCTTGGAGGTCTCTTCCAACCTGGTTGATTCTATGATTCTATGTAGAGAAGCAAAGAGGAAGCGAACAGATCCAGTGCCCAAGAGCCAAGAAGGAAGAACTGCTTATACATTGGCTTTTTATACCTCTTAGCAAACCAGTGACTGATGTAGACTTCATCACTGTTATTCTTTCACAACCAATGCCCTGCTCAGTCAGATGCTGTACCAATTGCTTTTATTAGAATATTCCCACAAGCCTTAGAACTACCACAGGAAATCTTTCAGTTTGGTTGCCCACTGCAAGGCAGAAGGCAGGGATGCTGCTCTAACACCCAGACAAGCTGGCAGTCAGCAGCAGCAGCGTAACTGCAGCAGCACAGGGCAGGTAGCAGGACACTTGCTAACTGATTTTAACCTATGCTGCTGCAGCTACGTGTCCGCTGGCATTACAGCTAATTAAAGCTGAAATCAGATCTCTCTCTGCCATGCCAAAATACTTCACCTCTCTCCTTATGCTTCAGTCCTGTCTGGATCTTTCTAATAAAGCAGATGTTTAACAACAGCTGAGTGAGAGATCAGGGCCCCAGGAGTAAGTGCTGCTCTTTTCCATAATGGCTTTACCAGCAGTGCAGGTCCACACTTCTATGTGTTTCAGCTCTCCTCTGCTCACTGTGTGCAGTTCTGGAGACCCCAACACATGAAGGACATGGAACTGTTGAAGCCAGTCCAGAGGAGGGACAAGATGATGCTCAGAGGGCTGCAGCAGCTCTGCTATGAGGACAGGCTCTGAAAGTTGGGGCTCTGCAGCTTGGAGAAGAGAAGGCTTCAAAGAGACCTTGGAATGGCCTTCCAGTATCTCAAGGAGGCCTACGGGAGGGCTGGAGAGGGACTATTGACAAGGTCTGGTAATGACAGGACAAGGAGGAATGGGTTTAAACTGGCAGAGGGGAGATTTAAACTGGATGTTAGGAAGAAGTTCTTTAGAGTGATGGAGGTGAGACATCTGTACAGGTTGCCCAGGGAGGCTGTGGATGCTCCCTCCCAGGAGGTGTTGAAGGCCTTGAGCAACCTGTTCTAGTGGGAAGTGTCCCTGCCTATGGTGGGGGAGGTTGGAACTGGATGATCTTTGAGGTCCTTTCCAACCTAAACCACTCTATGACTTTGACCTGTCTGCCAGCCTGTCAGAACTGATGCTTGTCTAGTGAGATGAACCTCAGACCAAAGGGATCCCTTGTCACTATGTATCAGCCATGATTCTGACAGCAGGAGAGAAACTTTGGCATACTTTGTGAGTTTTGAAAAGGTGGTTTGATGAAATTGTACCTGTTGGGTGATAGACTTGGAGCAACAGGAGAGCAGGGAGATGATGGCCCGGATTGGAAGTTCTCATGATAGCCTGCCCTACAATACCAGGAGGGGAGATGCATTAATACAGCTGAAGAACAATTAAAACCAGGTTCAATATGGAGACATTCAAGCTGGTGGAATTCAGGATCCCAGCTCTAAGGATTTTATCTATAGGAAAGAAGGTACAAATTTTCTGCCCACTGCCATTTTGGTAAAATGAAAGCAGCATCTAGTTTTTGGTTCTGCTCCATCAGTAACAACTCACAAGGCAATCAATGATGGGCAGAGTCCTACCCACCTATGAACCCAGCACAGCTCCCACCACGATAAGGAGGGTTAAGCCAAGTCACACCACCTTGCACTCTCTTGTTGGCCAGGGGATGTGTTCAGAAGCACACTGGTAGAGCAGATGCAGGGATGCTGATGGAGGGTCTGTGCCCTTACAGAGTGAAAAGAAAGCTACCAACAGTGAAAAGCAGTTCATTACCATTCATACCCTGCAAGTATTTGCTGAGATGTTTCTTTTTGCTCTCACAAATCATAGGGCAGATGTGTTCCTCTGTGATCTGAGCTAGATTGCATGATCCTGCTCTGGCAAAGAGGTTGGACTCGATGATCTCTTTGGGTCCCTTCCAACCCCTGCCATCCTGTGATCCTGTGAGTTGTGCTCCCACTGCTTAAAGCTGTTTATTAGAGATTCAATAATTTTCTCAAGCACACAGGACTTTCTAAGGAGGAACAGGTAATCAAACCCAATTCTACATTATTTTTGACTAGACATAAGCTTCCTAGAGGTAACACATTTTGCAGGAGACTGCTAGCAGGCACGTTGATGAAAGCAGAGGTTTCTTTCCCATTACAACTTTTGCAAGCATCTCTCTTGTTTACCAAAACAACTGGTGTTACCTTTTTAGCAGTGCTTACTCAAAAACACAAGGCAAGATATCAGAGAAGACAAAATCTCACCAAAATTTACAGCAGAAAGAATACTCTACACCCTGTGAGTCTTCTGCCACAATCTGTGATCATTTTGAGAAGCAGAAAGTGGCAAGCAGTGTGCGTTTGGAAGCTGGGGAATGAATCAGAGGCACAGAATGTTAGGGGTTGGAAGGGACCTCCAGAGATCATTGAGTCCAACCTCCCTTGCCAAAGCAGCATCACCTAGGGCAGGTTGCACAGAAATGCATCCAGGCATGTTTTGAAAGTGTTCAGAGAAGGAGACTCCACAACCTCCCTGGACAACCTGTTTCAGTGCTCCATCACCCTCACCACAAAGAAGTGTTTCCTCATCTTGGGGTGGAACCTCCTGCATTGTGGCTTGTACCCATTGTTCCTTGACCTATCACAGCATCATTAAGATTGCACCTCCATCTTGACATCCACCCCTCAGACACTTATAGATGTTGATAAGATCCTCTCTCAGCCATCTTCTTTCAAGACTAAATAGTCCCAGGTCTCTCAGTCTTTCTTCATAAGAGAGATGTCCCATCTCTTAATCATCCTTGTGGCTCTCCATTGAACAGTCTCCAGCAGATCCCTGTCTCTTTTGAATTGGGGAGCCCAAACCTGGACACAGTATTCCGGGTATGGTCTCACCTGGAAGCTCTTGGATACCCGTTTCAAAGAGGCAGACTTCATCTGACATTCCCACTTACTGGTGGAGTCACCATCCCTGGAGGTGTTCAAGCAAAGCCTGGATGAGGCACTTAGTGCCATGGTCTGGTTGATTGGGCTGGGCTGGGTGCTAGGTTGGACTGGACGATGTTGGAGGTCTCTTCCAACCTGGTTGCTTCTGTGATTCTATTTAGCCACTTACTAGCTCTAAATGTTTGTCTCAGGCACTTAAAACAAATAAAGCACATGCACAGTTACACAGACGAGTGTTTAGAGAGCTAAGGAGAGAGAGTGGCAAGCAGAGGTTGTCTTCCTTCATGAAACTAGGTACTGGGATACCCAAGATGGGAAATGAAGTGGATAAATGCAAGCAGCCTTGGTGGGAAAGCCAGGAATTAAAGATGTCTTCATGCTTCAGGGATATCATGGAACTTAACCAATAAAGAATGTTGAGTAGGAATATAAAGGAGAACAGAGTGAGCAGAACTCCTCAGTCTCTGCAATAACCTTTATTTTGCATTCTCACCTCCTCACTTCCCCTGCAGAGCTCAGCTGTTGTCCTGCACTCTGGCTCAGGAATGGTCTCTGCCGAACGTCCTCTGTGCAATGCGGGGACTGCTTTGTCAGCAGCTGCTGATTCCAGGAGATGTCTGTACAACAGGAGGTGGGAAATCTCAATACTCAAGACAAAATGCTTTTGTCAATACTTACATACCAGCATAGCTTGTAAGCACATCACAAAGGAGAGAGGAGATATACTGCTGCTTAAAAATAAGTTCCCAGACATGCCACACAGTCAGAGACAGGCTCTGCTACACCAGAAGACCTTTATGGAACAACATTCTCTTGAATACTCTACTGCTGAATCTCAGCTTCTGAAGGTGGAAAGGAGGAGGTCAAAGAGCTGTCTGTGAACAGCAGCTGGGAAAATGAAGTATTTCTGTCACAAGGAAGGAAGTGCCAGAGAGACTGAAACTTTCTGTAGAGCCTGGTGATCTGAACTTCTCCATGGCAAGAGCTGAAGGTAGCATAGTCACTGCTCTCTGTCAGCCTACCCATAAACAGTCATGCCCTTCTCACTTCCTTCTGCATTTCAGGTGTTTGCACAAGGCTGGGTGACAGTAACACCTGCCCAGCAATATGCAATGACCCATGTGATGTCCAGGCAGCTGACCATGCCATCATTCAGGCAGAATGCTCTACTTGCATCATTCCAGATGAGTTTTGTGGCTTACAGGCTGGAGAGTAGACTTATCCTGCCTGGCATCAACGAGCTTGGGTTAGAGAAGAAAAGCTTTACTGTGGCCTAGGAAAGGCTTCCTACATATTTTTGGTATCAAGACAATAAAGCTTGTCCCCCATCAGTGGAGTTCCTCAGAGATCAGTCCTGGGACCAGTCTTGTTCAGCATCTTTGTCAGTGACATGGACAGGGGTACTGAGTGCAGCCTCAGCGAGTTTGCTGATGACACCAAGCTGTGAGGTGCAGCAGCCAGGCTGGAGGGCAGGGATGCCATCCAGAGGGATCTGGACAGGCTGCAGAGGTGGGCACAAGCCAACCTCATGAGGTTCAACAAGACCAAGTGCAGTGTCCTGTAACTGGGTTGAGGCAATCCCAAGCACAGCTACAGGCTGGGCAGTGAGTGGCTGGAAAGCAGCCTTGAGGAGAGGCACTTGGGGGTGCTGGTGGATGAGAAGCTCAACATGAGTCAGCAGTGTGCACTTGGTTGGCTTTGGTTGTCCCTCTGGGCTGCATCAGGAGAAGTGTGGCCAGCAGGTCGAGGGAGGTGATTCTCCCTCTCTACTCTGCACTGGTGAGACCGCACCTGGAGTACTGCATCCAGGTTGGACTGGATGAGCTTGGAGGTCTCTTCCAACCTGATTGATTCTATGATTCTATTAAATTTAATTAATAGATACTTTAAATAGGTTAATTTTAATTTCTAATTCTAATTAATTTCTCATTTCTAATGAGTCCATGGAAATAGGTGTTACTTTAAGCTTGGCTTGAAAAGGTTACCCATCAAGGGCAGTGGTTTTATCTGGATTAGAATGGACAGAAAGATATCAAAGCAGGAAAGAAGTGCTGAGAATATGCTCTGTGCATGAAGATAAATCTTATCATATGTGAGATGATGTAAAAGATAGAGGATAACTGTGTTTCACTACTGCTGGGAACGTGCAAGCTTACAAAAGAGATTCCTTCCTACAGATGAAATGCTCTTCTCTGACCAAACCAAGACTTTAAACTTCACCTTAAGGCTTTGCTAATAGCTAATAGCAAATAACCTTCGAGTCTGAGACATTCAGGTTTTGAAGATATATGGGCACTGCCAACTTCCCAAATTCTTGGGAGTTAGATTTCTGCAGGATGTCCATCTGCATGCATATGAAGAGTCTCAACTCTCACCCTGAGTCAAGGGCAGGTTCAGCCTGGCAGGTGAGTTGCGCTCCATCGTTGGCACTTGGTGCTCCTGGTCTCCTCCTTTCAAGATACCCATCTCTGGATGTCCCGAGAGCATCTTATTTCCACTGCCAACAAAAAGAAGTCACATTGCATAAATAAAGCCAGGAAAAATTCCATCTAGAATAAAATGGCAAATCAGACTATGTGAAGATGAGTCTATTTGTTTGCTGCTGTGTCAGCAACGAGGGTAACTGGGCATGAATTAACAAATTTGTCTTCAGCTAGGGCAAGTCTTCTTACTGATCTCCCACTCTGTCACTTAGGCTAAAGGTCACTCTGGATTTGTGGACAATTCTCTTTGTCAGAGCAACAACTTTTCTCGGAGTTCTCTGGAGAAGTGCTGAGCATCATCAGATGCTTCTTGTCTTTATGAATGCTGTTATTAGCAGGTAGGACTTTGAACACCATCTGGCAAGTTTGGGTATGGTACTTCCGAGATAGCCAGGCAAACTCACACAGATTCTGAGTCAGAACAGTTACTGCTCCTTCACTCCTCTAAATGCCTTGTGAAACTTGAGCACAAGACAGAGCTGTTTGATCTGTGCTGAGCTGATCTTGTGTCCGATCAACACAAGGACATGAAACTGTTGGAGCAAGTCCAGAGGAGGCCACGAAGATGATCAGAGTGTTGGAGAACCTCTGCTATGAGGACAGGCTATGAGAGTTGGGGGTCTTCAGTCTAGAGAAGAGAAGGCTTCAAGGAAACCTTGGAGTGGCCTTCCAGTATCTGAAGCGGGCTACAGGAAGGCTGGGGAGGGACTATTGACAAGGTCTGGTAATGACAGGATGAGGGGGAATGGGTTTAAGCTGGCAGAGGGGAGATTTAGATTGGATGTTAGGAGGAAGTTCTTTACAGTGGGGGTGGTGAGACACTGGCACAGGTTACTCAGGGAGTTTGTGGCTGCTCCCTCTCTGGAGGTGTTCAAGGCCAGGTTGGATGAGGCCTTGAGCAACCTGTTCTAGTGGGAGGTTTCCCTGCCTATGGTGGGGAGTTGGAACTAGATGATTTTTGAGGTCCCTTCCAACCTAAACCATTCTATGATTCTATGATCTATTCAAACTCCAATCTGGTTGATGTGGCAGCCTCTTGGCAAAGCCACAGACTGGAAAGGGAAGCCTTCTGATGTGCACAACTAGCACTGAACATTGCCATGAATGGGTAAACCTGCAGCAGGTGAATAACAACCAAGCCATTTATTACACCTAACAGCAGGCCATCAGATGCTGATGCTCCAGCATGGATCACAGGCAGATGTGACATCCCAAAAGGCTACGGAACACAACACACTGCCACAGGGCTAAGGTTCGCTTCAGGATACAGTTCAGTGTTGTGTTGACTGTTGGATCTGATGCTCTTAGAGGTCTTTTCCAACTTTAATGATTCTATGACCTAAGAAATGCTTAGGCTTGACCCATACCTCCTCTTTTCTTGCCAGAGGTCATTCTCCTTGCTTTTCAGAGATGGCATGATGTCCTGCTCCCACATCAGCTTCTTCTGCCTTGTAACTTCTTTTTGTTTGCCTTCCTCTGGAGAGCTGTTTGAATCAGTTGAGTTCTGGAAGATAGCAGAGGAGGGATCAAGGAGCTTCCCCTGAATTTGGCACCATCACATGCATGGGGAAACACGGGCTGCCCCCAGATACGTTGTGCTGACACACCTCATTACCATAAAGACCTCATATCATACAGTGGAACAATGTGACCTTGGTGAGGCTAAGCTTGGATCTGCGAAAGGCTTCAGCTGAAACAATCAATTAATTGGACTAAACTGGCATGCTAAAAAAAAAAGTTAGGGGCAGACCAATTATGAGATGGTGCTCAGGATAACAAAATGAAACTTCCCACTAGCTATCTCTGGAAAAAAACCCTTGAATCACTTTAGGAGTCTAGATAGTCTCTCACTGGACTTGGGAGGACTTTGTGAGAGACTTCAGCCTGTTGGCTCTGGCTGGGGACAAACCATTACTCATGTATTGGGCATCTTCAAATGGCAACACCAGTCTTACTTCCACAATGCTACTAGAGTGGGTCATAACTGACTGATGGAGCTTGAGTAAGCCATGGCATGACAGCCTTCACTTCTGGGTGCAGGCACTACCCTCAACATGGCCTATGCAACTCCACCCAGGAAATTACTGCTCCACAGCCATATGAGCCCTGGCTGATGCTCCTGCACAGGGATGAGCGAGAAGAAGTGCAGTAAGTCTGGGAGAAGAACCAGATGATAGACTACTCCTAATCCTGGAGTTGCATGGAAAAAAACAGGTGACTTTTTGGGTGTGGGTGCCTCAGGCAGGTGAAAATTACATCTGGGTATCCCACATCTGCTCTACTGAGCTCAACTGGGGTGTCATTCTGTGATGTCTGCCAATCACTTATTTAATTAGATGCTTGATGCATTAAGTTAAACATTTTGTGCTGCATAAGTGAAAAAAACACAACCAAGCAAGCAATAAAAAAAAAACAAACCAAGAGTGAACATTCCTCTGTTTGTTTCTCCACTTTCTAGGAGAGCTGGTGGGAGAGAACAGGAGGAAAAGTGGGAAGGCAGGATCCAGTCTCATCCCAGATGTATTTAAAGCATTGATTTATAGTCAAGGTTTTGGATGCAGGGAAATTACTTCAGATTTTGTTGGCTTTGAAATGGAAACCAAAAATGTACCAGAAAGAGGTGACTGTGCTATCACAGTGCCAGTTTAATGGGGGTAACTGCAAAGAGAAAATATCACAGAGTACTGGAACAGGCTCCCCAGAGAGGCTGTGGAGTCTCCTTCTCTGGAGACTTTCAAGGCCTGCCTGGATGCATTCCTGTGTGATTTGTGCTAGATTATGTGGTCCTGCTCTGGCAGGGGAGTTGGACTCTATGAACTCCTTGGATCCCTTCCAACCCCTAATATCCTCTGATTATCCTCTGCCCTAGTCCAAAATGGGATGGTAGCAGTTTGCTTGGGAGTGAGGCTCTTCAGCTGTAGCAACATACAGGCTACAGCTTGTGAGGTATCAGAGTTATGGAAGGGATTCAGGGAACATTCTTAGTGTTCCCAAGCTTTGTTAGCCTGTTGTGAAGAACAGAACTTTGCACTCTGAAGCTGGCTTAGTTTTTATTGCTTTGCTACTCCATGAGAAACTCACCACTGTCTTGTTTCCCTCAGTGGTAGAGGAAGAAGAAGAAGAAGAGAGCAGCTCAGCAGAGTTTGAAGAAACAATAAAAGGGACCACAGTATCCTCAATTATTTTACGTTCCTAAAACCACAAGATTAGGAGAGAGTAGGGGTTAAAAATGCAGAATGCCAATTACAAACCTAAGAAGCAGAAGCATGAAGTTTGGCTAGGTGTGAGATTTAGACAGCTAGGTAAGGATTTGTGGTACCAAGAATAATGGTAACAACCCAAATGTTACTTCATTTCAAGGCTTTGTGATCCCTTTCCTTTAACCATCAGCATTTTTGGGATAGGATGTCTGAAACTGGAAAGAATATTCCACCTGGGATGGCAGCACTGCTTCTGCCAACACCAATCTATTCAATTTCATGTGAAAACATGGAATGACACTTGGCACACAACAGACCTGTTCTGAAAGTTGAAAGAAACTTCCTGTTCAGATGACAAGTATGGCCCTCAAGCACAGATAGTAAGATATCAATTTGCATAATGTGCAACTAATTACACTGAAAACAGGAATATTTTCCAGCCTTCTACAATAGTGACCCACATCCAGCAGCAGAAAACTATCCCCTACATAACTAATGCTCTTTAACTGCAATTTCTTGTGGATTTTTTGTTTCGTTGTTTGTTTCATATAGCAAGACCAGTTTGCAAAATATCTGCATGATCAAGCCCAAGGTAGACATCAATTTCATCTGGAGTCCCACCAAGTCCAGACACCAAAGATATGCCAAAACACACAAGGCTCTGCCTCTGGAGGGAAGTCTGAGCGTGCCCAGACACAGCCACACTGACTCACCCAGACTTGCACAGCAATGAGACACCTCCACCTCTCCAGAGGTTCTGAGGATGCCTGTCTGAATATTTAAATGTTCTTCCTCAGTGCCTATGGTAGTGTTTAAAAGAAGCAATCCTGAGAATTCAGCCTTCAGAAGGCTTTTCATTAATTAATCTGGGTTTGGGGTTTCTTTAAGTTACAGAAGTGGGTGCATTTAAGTATCAAAAGAGCCAATGAACAACCTAGAACCATAGAATCTGTCAGGGTTGGAAGGGACCACAAGGATCAGCCAGTTCCAACTCCCTTGCCATGGGGGCAACTACAGAATCATAGAATTGCTTCACTTAGAAAAGACCTCTAAGATCATTGAGTCCACTTTTGGGCTCCCCAGTTCATAGAATCATAGCATCAGTCAGGATTGGAAGGGACCACAAGGATCATCTAGTTCCTCCCCTGCCAAGGACAGGGACACCCTACCCTAGAGCAGGCTGCCCACAGCCTCCTCCAGCCTGGCCTTAAACGCCCCCAGGGACGGGGCCTCAACCACCTCCCTGGGCAACCCATTCCAGGCTCTCACCACTCTCATGCTGAACAACTTCCTCCTCACATCCAGTCTGAATCTCCCCACCTCCAGCTTTGCTCCATTCCCCCTAGTCCTATCACTCCCTGAGAGCCTAAAAAGTCCCTCCCAACCTCCTTTGAGCCTTATACCTCCTCATAGTATCTACGTTCCTCCTCTTCAACTTCTCTCTGGGCCTTTTCCCATTCTTCTTTCAGTTTGTCCTGCTCCTTCTGATACTTCTCCTGTAAGACGACAGAACTGCAGGTAAGTTCAGAGCATTTACATGCAATACACACTCTCTATTAGGAGTAAGCATTTACATGCAATACACACTCTCTATTAGGAGTAAGCATTTACATGCAATACACACTCTCTATTAGGAGTAAGCATTTACATGCAATACATACTCTATATTAGGAGTACCACACCTCCCAAAACACTTAGGCATGTGTGTAGTTTGAGGCTAGCTGAAACATTCTAGGGAGAGGAATTAGATGACAGGCTGTGAAAAGGAAACAATGGTGATGTCTGCTTCACTCATAGGCTTGCTGAGATGTATAAAATCAAGAGCATAGAACATAGATGACACAGCTGCAAGGGCTCTCTGTTGCAGCTGGTGTCTGTACTTCTCTCCCTAGCCTGCTTTTCTGTGTAACTAATCCTTCTGCTTCCTAACCCCCCTGGCCCATCCTCCCAACTCACCTTGCACATAAGGCGAGCTCTGGGATAAGGTAGAGGGGTGGAAAGGAGGTGGAAGGGTGGTTGGGAGCCCCTCCTGGGGACTCTGGTTTCTGGGAGGGCTGCTGTGTTTCTCTATTACTTTTTAACTTGTGTTAATATCTGCTTGTATATTGTGCTAAGCTGTAAATATAAAGCTTCCTTCCTTAACTGCTTAGTGCCAGGAGGATGCTCAGAGGGCTGGAGCAGCTCTGCTATGAGGACAGACTGAAGGAGTTGGGGCTGTTCAGGCTGGAGAAGAGGAGGCTCCCGGGTGACCTTAGTGTGGCCTTCTAGTATCTGAAGGGGACCTGCAAAAAAGCTGGGGAGGGACTTTTTAGGCTATCAGGGAGTGACAGGAGTAGGGGGAATGAAGCACAGCTGGAGATGGGTAGGTTCAGACTGGACGTGAAGAGGAAGTTGTTGAGCATGAGAGTGGTGAGAGCCTGGAATGGGTTGCCCAGGGAGGTGAGTGAGGCCCCATGGCTGGAGGTGTTTAAGGTTAGGCTGGATGGGGCTCTGGCCAGCCTCATCTAGGGTAGGGTGTCCCTGGGCATGGCAGGGGGGTTGGAACTAGATGATCCTTGTGGTCCCTTCCAACCCTGACTGATTCTATGATTCTGTCCTATGATTCTAATTTCCAGCTGTCTGAGTCTAGTCTGGGTGACTTCATTAGGAGTGGGACAGGTAACATCCAAACCACCACAGCATGGGTTTGACATCAAAAAACTTCATCAAGTTGCAAATATACAAGAAAGGTTTTCAGATGCTGGTGCTAATTTGAGGGAGATTGCCAGGACAATTTAATGAATACCCATCCCAGTTTAAAAGATAACTAAATGTGAAGAGGGTAAGCTTATAATTAGCTAAGTAGCTTCTTTTCCTCCTTGATGGAATTATTTCTTGAGAATTGTGTTCACACAGCTTTGCATGAAAAGATTATCTCAAAGAGATCTTTAAAACTGTTAACAGAACTGGTTTGAGCATGGGGAAGACTGGTGACTTCTAAATCCCTTTTACACCAATTCCAACTTTGGTTCAGATTAGAAACTGCATCTGCCTAAGCCAGAAGAGATGCATTTATTGTTGAGAGAACACTCACATGTGCCAATAGAATTATGATGAAATCTTTACACGATTTTAAGAGGGAAAATAAAACCAAACCCAGACCTTTTACAGCTTATTCTACCACTAGGCAAACCCCTCCTCGTAAGAATTAACAGAAGCAACCCAAGTCCCTTTGTATCTAAGTTTAGCTTGGTCTTTTCCATGAAGAACCTTTGAACAAAGCAGAATTCTATGTCTGGATGTGTTCCTCTGTGATCTGTGTTAGATAGTATTGTCCTGCTCTGGCAGGGAGGTTGGACTCAATGGTCTCCTTGGGTCCCTTCCAACCCCTAACATCCTGTGAGCCTGTGATCTGTGAAACTGCAACTAGCTGAAGGGAGGTTGTAGACAGGTGGGGGTTGGTCTCTTCTCCCACACAGTCAGCAACAGGACAACGGGACACAGTCTCAAGCTGCACCGGGGGAAGTATAGGCTGGATGTTAGGAGGAAGTTCTTCACAGAGAGAGTGATTGGCATTGGAATGGGCTGCCCAGGGAGGCGGTGGAGTCACCATCCCTGGAGGTGTTCAGGAAAAGCCTGGATGAGGCACTTAGTGCCATGGTCTAGTTGACTGGCTAGGGCTGGGTGCTAGGTTGGACTGGATGATCTTGGAGGTCTCTTCTGACCTGGTTGATTCTATTCTAATGATGAGATTCGATTCTATTCTAATGATGAGATTCTATTCTATTCTAAACTCTCTTAGGACCATCATTTTAAAGAAGAGTTGCAAAGCTGCCAGCATCAGCAACGTGTTGGTCTTGAAAAAGAGGTTCCCAGTAATTAAAATCTTGCAGCCTGTGCTCAACATCTGTTAAATGTAGTTGAGGATCTACATTTGGTTTCACTCCACATTGGAATATGCAGAACTGAGTTCTCTGGGTCTTTCCATAGAGCGAGGAGGGAGGGACACGTGCCCAAACCACATGGGAAACATGTGTATGCTCATTTTACTGCTCACCTGCCACAGAATTCATCCAAGCACCCACAGAGGATGAAAACACGACAGAAAATGCCCAGCTTTTGCCTAAAGGGACAATTAAATGGTGGAAGAGATGGAGTTTCTTCCCTACCTGAAGCAAGCGTTCTTGCTCGTGCTGCCACCGTTCCTGGCGCTTTCGCTCTTCCTCTGGATCCCAGGACCAAAAATTGAAACGCTTTGTGTGAAGGAAAACCAAGCTATTAGACTTTGACACCACACAAGGCTACCAGAGGAAGCTGCTCTTCAGCTGGCCACCCCCTGGTGATGATGTTAAAATGGGAAACTGAATACTAGATAACGGTTTTCTCAGCAAGAAGATAACAGTCTTAGCTCCATCGATGCTTGGAGTTTGCCCACAGGTGTCCAAAAATGCTAAAATGATCTATTGGCTTGCAAAGAATGGTTGGAGAAACTTCAACTGGAGGGGGAAAAGCTGGAAGAAAGCTCTAAGCAACACTTGCAGGCACTGAAATTTAAAGGACAAGGACCAATGGATGTAAGTTGCAGCACAAGAGGTTCTGCTTCAACACAAGGGGAACTTCTTTAAGGGTCACAGAGCACTGGAACAGGCTCCCCAGAGAGGTTGTGGAGTCTCCTTCTCTGGAGACTTCCAAGGCCTGTCTGGATGTGTTCCTGTGTGACGTGTGCTAGATTATGGTCCTGCTCTGGCAAGGGGGATGGACTTGATGATCTCTGGAGGTCCCTTTCAGCCCCCAGCATCCTGTGTTCCTGTGATCTATTTTGCTTCTCTGTAATCTTCTGCATAGCATGCAAACCAACTCGTGATTGCACAACATTTCTCATTTCTAGTGGGAGGTGTCCCTGCCTATGGCGGGGGGTTGGAGCTGGATGATCCTTGAGGTCCCTTCCAACCTAAACCATTCTATGATTCTATGATTCTATGACTCATTTGGCTGCCAGCATGACAGCCCATGGCTTTGTATCCAATATTTATCCATAACAAAATAGAATCTCAGTCTTCACTAAGGATCCCATTACAAATACTTATCCATAACAAAAGAGAATCTCAGTCTTCACTAAGGATCCCATTACATGAAACACATTTAAAACCCTTACAGGAGCAGGCTGCCCAGGGAGGGTTGTGGGGTCTCCCTCTCTGGAGATATTCAAAACCTGCCTGTATGTGTTCCTGTGTGATCTAGTATAGGTGATCCTGCTCTGGTAGGGAGGTTGGACTGGGTGAGCTTTCAAGGTCCCTTCCAGTCCCTAACCGCCTGTGATTCTGTGATGCTTACAACCAAGGGCAACTTTAGGCACCTGGTGTCACACTCCTTTCTGCTAAGAGTTATATTTGAATCTGACAGAAAGAGATGATGTCTATTTTTTGCATCAAACAGAATATGAAATAGTTTGTGCTGAAGAGTAGCATTTGTGGTGGAGAGCAGCACTTTGTTTTTTCCACTGAGTAGACAGCAGAGTTGTGATGCCCTGGAATTTTTATGCATTGAAAACAAAACGAATAATTAAGAGTTATACATTGCTTTGAGATTGTGAAGCTTTAGTGGCTTCAGCAACTGAGTACTGTATGGCTGCCAGGCCCTCTGAATGGAGGTTATTCTTCCCTTGTACTCAACACTGGTCAGGCCACATCTTGATACTGTGTCCAGTTCTGGGCTCCTCAATTCAAGAGAGATGTTGAGGTACTGGAACAAATCCAGAGAAGGGTGACAAAGCTGGTGAGAGGCCTGGAACACAAACCCTATGAGGAGAGGCTGAGGGAGCTGGGGGTGTGCAGCCTGGAGAAGAGGCTCAGGGCAGACCTCATTGCTGTCTACAACTACCTGAAGAGAGGCTGTAGCCAGGTGGGGTTGGCCTCTTCTGCCAGGCAACCAGCAACAGAACAAGGGGACACAGCCTCAAGTTGTGGCAGGGGAGGTATAAGCTGGATGTTAGGAGGAAGTTGTTGGCAGAGAGAGTGATTGGCATTGGAATGCGCTGCCCAGGGAGGTGGTGGAGTCACCGTCCCTGGAGGTGTTCAAGCAAAGCCTGGATGAGGCACTTAGTGCCATGGTCTGGTTGACTGGATAGGGCTGGGTGCTAGGTTGGCCTGGATGATCTTGGAGGTCTCTTCCAACCTGGTTGATTCTGTGATAAGAGGGGAATGCATGAATTCCAGATTTAGACCATGTCTCCATTTGGGTTGCATTTTTTCTCTCTTATCTTCATGAGAAGAAAAAAAAAAAAATCATTCTGATTTGGGGCTATTAAGAGAGAGTTTCATAAAACATTCACTTCCTAATCACATCTGCAAACCAACCAATGATGCAAATAAAGGTACTCACATTTGATTTGTCACCACTGTCAGAATCAGCTATTGAAAACAAACAAATGAAAACAAAGAGAAAAAAGGAAAGATCAAATTTAACATCAGAACAAGATGGGCTTAGCCTGCAATTAAAGCCAAATTAGATCTGTATAGAAAGGCTTCAGGTTAGTTTCCTATTTATTCCCACACACCCAAATGCAAGGACTGATGGCAAGCAAACAACCCACGGAAACAGATCACACCCATCACCAACAAAGCTACTTTTTATCTGGGCACAGAGGAACACAAGACTAACTAACATTAGCTTTCTGGGCATAGAGGAGCACAAGACTAACTAACATTAGCTTCTACTCTACCACTAGCTAATGCCATCTACTTCTGGCTGCAGACACTAAGCGGTGTTTGGACACTGAGTGTTACCTACCTTGGATCTACTTTTCCCTTCGTGATTCAGCGCAAGGAAGGAAAAAGCACAGCGCAGCTAAAAGGATGGGACTACACTATTCAAGAGCCACAGTTACCAAGAGAACCATTGCCACGTCTTTGAAAATTAGGTTGATTGCAAGAAAATCAAAAGAGGGGAAAAAAATGTATACATATTGATAGGCAACTGATTCCGTTTGGGTGCCTGAAACCAGAGCGTCGCAACAATGCGTAACCCAACAGCTCTTTGTCAACTGTGCAGCAGGAATAGACACTTTCTACGGAAGCAAGAGGTAGAACAGGTTCCCCCCCCCCGTCATCATCAGCTCTCAGCCCCAGCCCCACGGCCAAAGACGCCTCCGGCTGGAGGCAGCAGAAGGGCCAAAGCTGGTCTGAGCGCCGCATTTACCTGACTGCGAGAAAAACTGTGAGCGCCGCCAGTTGTTGCGAACCCTAAGCGGAAGCGCGGCCCCGCGGGCCGGCTCTGCAGGCACCGGCACCGAGACAAAACAAGAAACACAGCGTGGTCAAAAGCTGACGATGGACTCTCGCACCCGAGCTGCCTTGGCCGCGGGAGGGAGTTTTCACCACAGTGGCTCTGGACCGCTGCGCCTAAGTTTAGGATGGACCTCTCCATATTCAAACAGGCTTAGGTAGCCCAGAAGGTCAACAGCGTCTTAGCCTGGAGCAGGAATAGTGTGACCAGCAGGGCTGGGAAGTGATGGTGCCCCTGTACTTGGCGCTGGTGAGGCCTCATCTTGAATACTGGGTTCAGTTTTGGGCTCCTCGCTACAATTACTTAGAAGAGTTAGGTGACAGGTTGGACTTGATGACCTTAGAGGCCTTCTCCAACCTGGCTGATTCGGTGATTCCGTGAAGAAGGGCATTGGGGTGCTGGAGCATGCCTAGAGAAGGGTAACAAAGCGGCTGAAGGGTATAGAGAATGGGTCTGGTGAGGACTGGCTGAAAGAACCGGGATTGTTTAGTCTGGAGAAGAGGAGGCTGAGGAGAGACTTTCTCACTCCCTGCAACATCCTGAAAAGGAGGTTGGAGTGAGGTGGAGGTTGGTCTCTGGAGCATCAGGTGATAGGACAAGAGGAAATGTTTGGTTGTTTAAGGGCAGGCTGGATGGGGCTCTGGCCAGCCTGATTTAGAGCAGGGTGTCGCTGCCCATGGCAGGGGGGCTGGAACTAGATGATCCTTGCAGTCCCTTCCAACCCTGACTGATTCTATGATTCTATGAAATGGCCTGAAATTATGCCAGGGCAGGTTTAGGTTGGATACACGGAAAAAATTCTTTACAGAAAGAGGAGTTGGGCATTGGAACAGGCTGGCCAAGGAGGTGGTGGAGTCACCATCCCTGGAGGTGTTGAAGAAATGTGTGGACATAGGACTGTGGGACATGGTTGAACGGCCATGGCTGTGATAGGTCTACGGCTGGGCTCTTAGAGGTCTTTTCCAACCGAAACAGTCCTAGGATTCTGTGGTGCCTGACCTTACAGGAGAGCTCTGGCACAGTAACGCCAGTCAAGGGCAGCCACTCTATCGAGCCTCTGGCGCCTTCGCATGGTGCTTGCATTCATTCCTACTGCTGTAAAGGACTCTGCCATCCTTTCAGCGCTGTACGCGCTGTGAACGCTAGAGGGCAGCCAAGTGTTTCAGCATCCTTCAGGATGGGATCCTGAACCATCTGCTTCTGCGTGTTTGGATTGACTCCTGCCTAATGCAAAATGGTAATTGTTCCCAAAACCTCTTTGGAAAGCACCTCCCCACCTAAAGGAGTGGGACTCCTACCCCTTCTCAGACAATGCCGTTTAACACCATCTCCAGCAGCTTCAATCCCAGAAATAATCAGGGATAATCAGTGTATTGCCTACAGGTAAACTAACAACTTAATAAAATCCTCAGGGGAAAGAGAATGTCAAGATTGGGTTTTTCTCTTTCTGTCACAGCACCTCCATATACCTTGCTGTAGGGTAGGGTGTCCCTGCCCATGGCAGGGGGGGTTAGAGCTAGATGATCCTTGTGGTTCCTTCCAACCCTGATTCTATATTTGCATTTCTAAATTCAATATAAAATCCAAGTACTAAGCATGATCAATTTCAAGCAGAACTTTGCAATGAAGGCAAAAAACCCCAAACAAAACTCAATAAAGTTCTGCTTTGCAAGAACTCATGGTGGGCACAGGCCAAATTCAGGGATGTGGCCAGGTATATGTACTGCTCATCTAGGAGAAGGAGCTCCACAGGAGCAGCTGAGTGCAGAATTTAGCTCCAGAAGTTGTTGGGGTTTTTTTCTGTTGTAGGATGAAAGCAGTTGCTAAGCCATCTTCATCTGTGAGCAGCAGTGTTAATAAAATGCAATACTCACTGACATAATACTGCTTTTATTACTAGGCCAGGAACAAGCAGGATAGGGCTCTCCCTACTACCCTCACCCCTTTGTCACAATTCTGCTGCTGTATTTAAGGGGAGCAGCCAAAAGAGTCCTTTGCATCACAGAATCCAGACTCTCAATATCAGTTAGATTCGGACTGGACGTGAGGTGGAAGTTGTTCAGCATGAGAGTGGTGAGAGCCTGGAATGGGTTGCCCAGGGAGGTGGTTGAGGCCCCATGCCTGGAGGTGTTTAAGGCCAGGCTGGATGAGGCTGTGGGCAGCCTGATCTAGGGTAGGGTGTCCCTGGGCATGGCAGGGGGGTTGGAACTAAATGATCCTTGTGGTCCCTTCCAACCCTGACTGATTCTATGATTCAACTAGAAAAGAACCATTTCAGGTCTACAACCCTCCAGGTCACTGCTGAGGCACTTCTCGCTAAACACCACCGGCATATATTCAGCTACTGTCCAGCTGAATTCTCCAAATGCTTTGTGCTCACCTTTTAGACCAGAATACTGCAGAGTAACTTGGCTGGGCTCAGGTAGTTTCTTTAAAAATGGCAAGACTACACTTCCCTCTTGTTCCAGGGCTTTTGGTTTCATCACCTGTTCAGACATTTGGGAGCAGAGAGCAACGTTCAAAACTCAGCAGGCTGAATAAAAGGTTAACATAAACCCACTCTACCTATTTTCTGAATCAGCTTTATTAAAGAGGAAGCCTCTGCCCTCAGAACTACAAGATAAAGTTGTAGCACTGAGCTACTGGAAACAACTGGCAGTTGTTTGCTATTGACATTCACACTGCTCTGCATACCAAAGCTGATCCTAACCCAGGACCAGCATCTAACTTAACTGACAGAGCAGTATGGTCACAGCCATTTGTCCCCTTCATCACCACCTGCACTTGTTCAGCATTCCAAGAGGACTAGGAGGGCAAACACCACTGTCTGCACCTTCCAGATACTCTGTCCTCCCAGCACGTGGTGGGACTGGGGTTTGCAGGTTAGGTTCTCATTTCTGCTCCAGCCAGTTTAGAGGTTAAAGCACTACAAGCAGACACTGGGGAGTTCCTTTGGAGGAGGATCTCTCTGCTAACCACAGGATTTTGCACAGAAACCATCCTCCAGGGTCATCCCTTGGCAGATTGTTTTGAACAGGCTCCTGAAATGACATTCTAGAGGGAAAAAATACCAACTTGCACATGAAATGCAACTTGTTTTGAATGAACTCCTGAAGTGGCATTCTACAGAGAAAAGTACCAACTTGCACAAGAAATGCAACTTGTTCACAAAGAACTCCTGAAGTGTCATTCTACAGGGAAAAAAATACCAACTTGTACAAGAAATGCAACTTGTTCAGAATGAACTCCTGAAGTGGCATTCTATAGGGAAAAAATACCAACTTGTACAAGAAATGCAACTTGTTCAGAATGAACTCCTGAGTTGGCATTCTACAAGGAAAAAAATAGCAACTTGTACAAGAAATATTTCTGTGTGGGAGCTTGCTTTTTGTTTTGTTTCAATTTCTACTCTTTCTCTTTCTTCCTGTACATACCTCTGGTGTAGCAGGGCTCTCTGCTTCCTTCTGCTGCTCCCGTTCAGGTTTCTTCACATCCTTCTCACTTGAAGCTGTTTCCTCTGAAGGGACAGGACTGGGGAGAAATTCTAATCTCTTCACAACAGGGCTGGCACAAGCTGCAGTTGACTTGAATTGCTTTTGATCTGAACCTAATCCACACAGATGAAAGAGAATGCTGCAAGGTTAAGATGGCTTCCCAAATAAAATGTAGACCTATTTCTTACAATCCAATTTCTCACTGAATTATACTGGAAGTTTGGAAAGAAAAATAATCTTCTTTCTTCAACAGAGGCAAAATTAATCTCTCAGAGAAGAAAAAATGAAGGTGCTGACACCTGGCTTGGGCATCATGGTCAAGAAAGACAGCTCTTGGGGAGAGTCACCCAAATTATTTCAGATGCTCCTCTTTAGCTGCGATGTGCTGTAGCCTACAACACATCTACTGAGGTAGAGATCTCTAAGGTGCTGTGATACAGACAAGAAGCTGTATCACAGTGAACACAGTCTCGCTGTCAGCCATGGAAGCCATTTCAACTTGCCTCTTTCTACCAAACCACATCAGCCAAGCATTGGGCAGCATACATTGCACCAACAGGAAGCCTCGGGATGGAAAAGACCTTCTTGTCATTCAGATCTTAATAAATGCCAACTGGGAGACCTAATAATGACCTTCCAGTACCTGATGGGGGCCTGCAAGAAGGATGGAGACTGTTTACAAAAGCCTCTAGTGATAGGATGAGAGGCAGTGGCTTGAGGCCTTGAGCAGCCTGCTCTAGTGGGAGGTGTCCCTGCCTATGGCGGGGGGTTGGAGCTGGATGATCCTTGAGGTCCCTTCCAACCTAAACCATTCTATGATTCTATGATTCTATGATTCAAACTAGAGAAAAGTTAGATTTATATTGGATGCTAGGAACAAGTTCTTTACTGTGAGGGTGGTGGAACAGGTTGCTCAGGGAGGTAGTTGAGGCCTCATCCCTGGAGATATTCAAAGTCAGGCTCGACAGAGCTCTGGGCAACTGTCCCTGCTGACTGCAGAGGGGGCTGGACTAGATGACCTATGGAGATCTCTTCCAACCCAGCCCATTCTATGATTCGATGACTCTTAGTTCACACTGGATTACCAGAAAAGGAACAAGGAGTGCAGGGGCTTACAGCTGAGGACTGAGAACTAAACTGCCAGCTGGTACCACCGCTGGAATCAAAGCAGTTGCCATTATCCCAGGCAGTGCACCAGCACTCAGACATCTCCTTAACCTCTAAAGCAGAATCTCAGCTTCAGATTCTGTCCCCTTTCCATCCACAGCAGCAGTGGTAGCTTCTGACAGGCTAGGAGAGTGAGCTAGGAAAGAGGAGCAGCCCAGGCTCCAGTAAGAACCTGCACACAGGCAGAGACAGGAGCTGCTCCTGCTGCCAGGCAGATGCACAATATTTTGGAGCATTCCCTGTACCATTAGTGGCAGAGGGGTCCTAGCATGGAGGTATCTGGTTCTTGCTGAACAGCAAAGGAGGTTGCCTGTTCTGCAAGAAGGTCACACAGTCTGCATCCCATCTATGCCTCCAAAGCAGAGTGGATGAAAACCCCTGATCCTTTACCATCTCAATTTTTGCACTTCTATCTCAGTTTTCCCTGCCAGCCAAGATCAAACTCTGCCTTCAGTAATGTTTAGCAGCTGTGACAGGTGTGGAGCCAGACACAAGGTGACTTTGTGATTTGTAGACAAATATCACCAGCTCATCACTGCAGATCCTTGAGAGGAGAATTTTTTTGGTTCACCACAAGACTATAGCTTCTACATTACCTGCCAGGTGCAACTGAAGATTGTTAACCTCTCTGTTTGGTATCTAAGGTATTAAAGCCAGCTAAGAAGCCCCAGTTAACAGCCCATCTGCTTCAGAGTCTTGCAGCACACAGAATGGTTTAGGTTGGAAGGGACCTCAAAGACCATCTAGTTCCAACCTCCCGCCATAGGCAGGGACAGCTCTCACACCAAGACAAGGCCAGATACACTTCTAATTTTTGGCAAATGGTATCCCATTGATCACAGAATCACAGAAACATCCAGGTTGGAAAAGACCTTCAGGATCACCAAGTCCAACCTAGAACCCTACTCTACAAGATTCATCTTTAATCATATCCCTTAGCGCCACATCCAAATAACCCTTAAACACATCCAGGGTTGGTAACTCCACCACCTTCCTGGGCAGCTCATTCCAGTGCCTGACCACTCCCCATGAAAAACTTTTTCCTAATACCCAATCTAAACCTCCCCAGCCTCAGCTTGAGGCCATTTCCCCTGGCTCTGTCTCCAATTACCTGTGAGAAGAGACCAGCAGCAGCCTCTCCACAATGTCCCTTCAGGTAGCTCTAGACACTGATGAGGTCTCCCTTCAGCCTCCTCTTTTTCACACTAACCATCCTCAGCTCCCTCAGTCACTCCTCGTAAGATTTATTCTCCAGGTCCTTCGTTGCCCTCCTCTGGACCCTCTCCAGCACCTCCACATCATTCTTGTATTGAGGTGCCCAAAACTGAACACTACACTCAGGGTGTGGCCTCACCAAAGCCGAGTCCAAGGGGACAATCACCTCCCTACTCCTGCTGGCCACAGCATTTCTAATCCCAGCCAGGATGCCACTGGCCTTCTTGGTTGCCTGGGCACACTGCTGGCTCATATTCAGCTCCTATTACAACCCCCAGGTCCCTTTCTGCCAGGCAGCTTTCCAGCCACACTGCCCCAAGCCTGTAGCATTGCTTGGGGTTGTTGTGACCCAAGTGCAGGAGCTGGCATTTGGCCTCGTTGAAACTCATCCCGTTAAAGTTGGCCCATTGATCTAAGCCTATCCAAGTCCCTCTGAAGAGCCTCTCTACCCTCACTCAAATCAACACTGCCAGCTAACTTGGTGTCATGATGTTTGAGGGCAAAGTTCAATTATTTAAGTTACATTCATCCCCCACAAATAGGAGCGTTAAGTTTACACACCAATTACAGCCAGAGCTCTCATTTAAATAGCTACTTCAAATAGCACCTTTTACTTACCCAGAGCAAGCTGAAATTTGGTAGAGCTATTTGAAAAAATGAGTGACAGACATAGAAATATAGTGAGCAGTGGACAAAATGTCTGCTTCAAAGTAAGGTCTCAGAAACACTCTTGTGAAGAAAACAGATTCAGCTTTCACCAGCAAATTCCTTTCCCTAGATGAGGAACCATGCATAAAGGCTTTAAGGCAGAAAACCAGGAGTCTGCACAATATTGTCCATTTTAAAGCTCCTATAAAGACTGAAGTGCCCTTTCTTGTTCTCCTTCTGCATTTCTTAGTGCTTTCTTTGGGGAAAAAAAGCCCAAAAAATGTTAAGCAGAAGCTATTACTGACTGATAGTTTCTGCCCTGATTGCTTTCTGGTTACAGTATGCACACAAACAAAGCAGGCATCTTGAGTGGCTTGCAGTCAGGTGTGTCATTTCAACCACAACAGGACAGACCAGGTTGGAAGGGACCTCAAAAGATCATCTGGTCCCACCTTTCCTGGGAAAGGCAGCCTGGAGGAAATTGTCTAGCACCCTGTTCAGTTGCACCTTGAGAACCTCCAGCCATGGCAGACTCAACCACGTTGCTGCAACGAATGAATATCCTTACTCTGAAAAATGTCTCTCTTGTATTGAGATTTCCAACATTTGCTAATAAACCCTCTTGGTGCTGCTGCTTGTGCACATACTGATGGGTGGGACTAAGCCCCAGCCTTGAAGCTGGGCAAGAGCAGCAGCAACAACCAACAACCCACCTGGGGATGAGCACGTCTGGCTCGCAGGTCCCGCACTTCCAGGACTGGCATCGACCTGCTGGCTGGTGGCTGCATCTGCTGCCACCGTGGAAGCCTGCAGAGAATAATACAGTAGAAACACAGTGACTAGAGTGGAAATAAAAGGATGTGGTCATTCCCCAAGGCAGTACTTGCTGCTTCTTTGTAATACGTTTGAACCAGACTGGTTTAGAGCTCAGCAGGGAGCTGGGGAGTACATTTCGGAGCGGTATGCACGGCTTGGGTGTGGAATCACCGGGCTTAAATCTCCTTTTCCAACCATTCATCAGCAACCATCATGCAGTTGCTTTGGAATAGGTCCTCCAAGCTTTTAAAACTGTGGGATAGCTTGGATTGTGCTAGCAGGAGATAAGCATACATTTCACCCCCAGCTTCCTCTTCCAGAGCGACACAAAACCGTATGCATTAGCGAACACACAGCACATAGCAGAGCTCGAAAAGTGGCAAAGTAATTAAATACTTCCTTTATTTCACGGTTGTCCAAACAATCTGTTATCTGAAGGGAAAAGCCAGAGTCAGTATTTAAGGTAATGAAATACTTGAGAGACTGTTCAGAGAGGGCTGAAAAAATACGGTGAGAGCGTATCAAGCCAATAATCCAAATCCCTTTGAGAAGCCAGCTTCCTGACCCAGGAGCAGGCTGCTGGAGAGCTAAAACCACGCTGTCAAAACAAGGGTAGCACTTCAGCTGATCTATTTAGCAGCTTCCACCACACATCCGCCTTTCCCAGGAGGCAAATCAAGAAAGAAACCTGCAGCAAACCAATCAGCCACGGCACAGTGCTTCTAATGCATGAAATGCTGAGAAAATGGCCCATTCAACAGGGGAAAATCAAAGCAGCAGCAGCAGCCTGCCTTTGGAAAGAAAAAGTAACGTGCTTCAGGAATAGTCTATTGTGGACTCGCTTTCCTGTCCTCCTCCCACTCTTCCCTCTTATTAACAGCTGCAAGGGAGGAAATCTGATGAGATTTCCTCTTTTCTGGAGGCATGATGCAGACCTCTAACTCCTGCACAGATCCCATTTCCCATCCCTGAAGACCCACATGAGCCTATGGCTCATCCATCCATCCATCCATCCATCCATCTATCCCCCTTGAAGAGCAGACCTGGGTTGTCACAGCTCAATCACTGGGACATCTGCTGGCAGTGCCAAGAGGAAACTCATGCCTGCAGACACATTTTGGCTCCAGAGGGTTTTCTGTTGGCAGTGGTCAGGAATTCCTGCCTCTATTATCCTCTCTGAAGGGAGGCATGCTCTGGGAGGGGCAGGGAATGTCTCTGGGAAGATGCCCTTGTGAGGAAACAGTAGGGACTGGTGTGGGGCCATGGCCTTGGGCAGCAAGCTGGGCAAGCCCAGCAGGCAGTGAGCAATGCAGGGAGCAACAAAGGAGCCTGTGGCTGCCAAGGGCCTTGCCGCCACCTCGCAGCAGGACAGGCGCCAGATCACCACTAGGAGCCTCTAGAAGTGGCAGAGCCTCTTTTGGTGCCTGCTGGGGCTGGCTGCTCTCTGTCCTCCCTGCTGCCAGGTGCCTTCCTCTGCACCCTCACCTCCATCCATCCAAATCTTCTGCCCCAAGCAAAGCACAGGGACACACGGAATCATTTAGGTTGGAAAAGATCCTCATGCCTTGACTCCAACTGTAAACCTCAGCACTGCCAAGTCCACCACTAAACCATGCCTATACATCTTTTAAATATCTCCAGGGACGGTGACTTAATCACTTCCTTGGGCAGCCTATTCCAGTGCTTGGAACAGCAATGCTTCCTTTCCATGAAGGAATTTTTCCTAATATCCATTCTAAACCTCCCAGGTGCAACTTGAGCTCATCTCTTCTCACCCTATCACTTGCTCCTTGGGAAGAAGGAGCAATACCCACCTTGTTACAACCTCCTTTCAGGTCTCCCCTTCGACTTCTTTTCTCCAGGCTAAACAAACTCAGCTCCCTCAGCCACTCTAGAACCTTCACCAGCTTTGTTGCTCTTCTTTGGGCATACCTCCCTTCCACCTAAAAAGTGGTTTTCAACCTGGATGAGTCAGAGAGTGAAATCTGCATCCCAAAACGGCAGCACAAAAAGTTTGAGAACTTCCTCTCCACCACATCTACCTACACCAATCGGAAACAAGGCACAGGGCTCCCTCTGCATGTGCCACAAGCTCCCAGGAGGGACCATTGCTGAAGGTGAAGCACAGACTAACAATCAGGCCCCAGAGAAATGCTCCAAAGAGTGCAAGTCCTGTGTCCCAGATTTGCCCCACACTATCCTGGTGCTCTTCTCTCCTACATAACCTACCTGTCCCTTCTCCAGCCCACCTTGGTACCAGCCTGTGTTTCAGTTGAGAGCCTGCTCAATGCAAGCACCAACAGAACACTAAACATAAAAATGCCTCTCTCAGCTTTAGTTCTGTCTCCTGATGTGACAGCAGCCAAGGGAGAAGCTACTGGAAATCCTTCCCAACCTTGCTCAGTGGAGAATAAGTATTTCTTGTCTCTGTGAGGACAGCCAGGCAGTGCAACAGGGCTGCCCAGACAGGTTGTGCCACCTCTGTCCTTGGAAGATCTCAAGACTCTCATGAACAAGCCCTTAGCAACTCATGCCGGATCCTGCTTTGAACAGAGGACTCAGATAAGAGTCCTACAACCTCAATTATTCTGTTCTACAACCCCCATCAAACTTAAACAAGTAGCTGTTATCAAGAGCTCAGGGTTTGTCCTAAACAAGGTAGATTTTTAACTGGAAAAGCAAGAGGAACCTACCTAACAGCTACTCACTGCTCCAAAGCTTAAGGCCTTCCAAAGAAATGGTTGCAAGTATTAATGTTTTGTTGTAGGTGCTTTTTTGGTAGGTTTTGTTCAGTTGGTTTGCTTTGGTTTTCTTTCTGGTGGCTGGGAAGGGACTTTTCAGGGTATCAGGGAGTGACAGGACTAGGGGGAATGGAGCAAAGCTGGAGGTGGGGAGATTCAGACTGGAGGTGAGGAGGAAGTTGTTCAGCATGAGAGTGGTGAGAGCCTGGAATGAGTTGCCCAGGGAGGTGATTGAGGCCCCATGGCTGGAGGTGTTTAAGGTTAGGCTGGATGGGGCTCTGGCCAGCCTGATCTAGGGTAGGGTGTCCCTGGGCATGGTAGGGGGGTTGGAACTAGATGATCCTTGTGGTCCCTTCCAACCCTGACTGATTCTATGATTCTAAGCAATAGAACTCACCCTCCAATTTCCAAAAGAAACTGTCCAATCTGGAAAATTCCCTTCCTTTGCCATCCCTTCCACTCCCTGCCCCCTCCAAAAAAACCAAACAACCAACCAGCTTTAATTTCAATCCTGGAAGTTTTAAAGATACCAAGTAAGGATGATACAGGAAGTGTTAAACACTGCTATGTACACCCAGGGAAATCAAGTTCTGACTGGAGCTGGGGAAAGGGCACAGCCCCACTGGCCTCTCAGAAGGTTTAAGAAGCTCAGTGAATGCACAGAGATGATGCACTTTTGTCACCTCTAGGTCTAGACTGACCTCAGGAACCTAAACATAGCGCTAAGTCCTGCAGCTACCCTGCACAAGTGCAATAAACTACCCACAACCTACGTCCAGGAGGTTGAAGCAGGTCAATCATAGAATCAACCAGGTTGGAAGAGACCTCCAAGATCATCCAGTCCAACCTAGCACCCAGCCCCACCCAGTCATTTAGACCATGGCAGTGAATGCCTCATCCAGTCTCTTCCTGAACACCTCAGGGTACTGACATAGATGTTATTTATAGAAACTCTTTTAAGAGAGAGTAAAAAAAAAAAAAGGGGGAAATAAAATACAATAAACCTTTATAAAGCCACTACTTGCTAGAGGAAAACTGAATTTTGCAGTCCTGCTCCTGCTCACGAGACTTGACTCTTCCTCCTCCCTCTGCTGAGCAATTAAATGCTGGTGACATTACAGCTAAAAATACAAAAACCTGATTAGTAAGTAATTGATATAGATATTCAAAGAAAAAATGATGTCAGCTTCACTGGGGAGCTCTCTCATTCCCAGTATATCTAATCCTATTTCTAAAACCAATAGCCACAGGTGTATGACACAAGTAAGAAAACTCCTGTACTGGTACAGTTGATAAAATGTCTCTTCTGCCACAGACATTCCTCATTCACATATAGGAAATGTCTTGGAATCAAATGGTGATGTTAGCACTGAGTATGAAAAAGCTTTTCCTTGGACTCAAGAGGATTGTATTTTGATACAGACACTGAAAACGACTCAGTGAAGGACGTTTCTGAAGCACTTCAGGGGATCACAGAATGTTAGGGGTTGGAAGGCACCCAAGGAGATACAGTCCAACCCCCCTGCCAGAGCAGGACCACACAATCCAGCACAGATTAGAGAGAAACACATCCAGACAGGCTTTGAAAGTCTCCACAGAAGGAGACTCCACAACCCCTCTGAGAAGCATGCTCCAGTGCTCTGGGACCCTTACAGTAAGGAAGTTCCCCTTTGTGTTGAGGTGGAACCTCCTGTGCTGCAACTGACACCCATTGCTCCTTGTCCTAGCCCAGGGAGCAGTGAGCAGAGCCTGTCCCCCCGCTCCTGACCCCCAGCCCTCAGATATTTATAGACGTTTATTAAATGCCCTCTCAGTCTTCTCTTCTCCAGACTAAACAGCCCCAGGTCCCTCAGCCTCTCCTCATAAGCCATGCCCTCCTGTCCCCTCATCATCCTTGTAGCCCACTGCTGGACCCTCTCCAGCAGATCCCTGTCCCTCTTAAACTAGGGAGCCCAAAACTGAAGGCAGTATTCAAGATGAGGTCTCACCAGGGCAGAGAGCTCTCATACTTTGGGATGAAGGACCCGCACAGCCTGTCAGCAGCACCCCACTGCTGCCACACACATTGGTGCAGGCAAAGGTGTCACTCTGCAGGACCACAGAGCCACTCCACGTGCTGGTTCTGCTGCAGGTGCCTATGAGGGAAGGTCACATAACACCACCACAGGCAATGAAGCCTTCAAGGGAAGTAGGAATAACCTTGCTGCACAGGTGCTGTGGTTATGTCTGCCCCCAAGTCGAGGCTGGTGTGAAGATGGTCTCATTGGAAACTGCAGAATGCTGTCTGCGTGGATTGGTGTTTTTACTACTGTCTGGCTACCCAGGAGTTAAACTGAACTGCCCCACTTAGCATTCAAAAGCTTTAGTGCATGACAGGAAGTTAAATGCTGCAATTGCATTGGCAGTTGTGAGCACAGCAGTAAGCGAGCACAAAGCAGCACCTCAGCTCTGCTAACTAAGGTTACCTGTTTAACCAAGAGACAGGCACAGCTGACTACAGTGCTATCACTTATCAGGCATGGAATTCATAGAATGGTTTAGGTTGGAAGGGACCTCAAAGATCATCTAGCTCCAACACCTCGCCATAAGCAGGGACACCTCCCACTAGAACAGGAATCATAGAATCATAGAATCAGTCAGGGTTGGAAGGCACCACAAGGATCAGCCAGTTCAACCCCCCTGCCATGGGCAGGGACACCCTACCTTAGAGCAGGCTGGCCAGAGCCCCATCCAGCCTGGCCTTAAACACCTCCAGCCATGGGGCCTCAACCACCTCCCTGGGCAACCCATTCCAGGCTCTCACCACTCTCACACTCAACAACTTCCTCCTCACGTCCAGTCTGAACCTACCCACCTCCAGCTTTGCTCCATTCCCCCTGATCCTGTCACTGCCTGATATCCTAAAAAGTCCTTCCCCAGCTTTTTTGTTGGCCCCCTTCAGATACTGAAAGGCCACAAGAAGGTCACCTGGGAGCCTCCTTTTCTCCAGACTGAAGTCCAGCTTGCGGCAGACAGAGTTTTTACCCCATAAACAAGGATATCAGTCCAAGTATTTCTTTCATTAAGACCACAAGAGCCAGAAGCAGCCACACTGTGGCAGAACCTCACATCCTTACAATGCCTTAAAAAAGACAAGGAACTCCTCCAACACCGAACATCGCAACTACTGCAAGAATTCAAACTCCAGAGGAAGTTACAGTAGAACTTTATTAGCCCTTCTTGTCAAAGGTCATTTAACACTACTTGTACATGAAGCCATATGAAATACCATGACTGCATTTTGCTCTGAGAACATGACAAAAGAAGCCATCTGGAACCAGCGAGGATGCAGAGATACGGGGGAGAAGCAGGTTAGGACTCCAGTTTAAATGCTGTATAGTCACTCAGGAATGAAATTGGTCACCCGTGGGAATTGCCTGACACATCCCTCACACTCGTGTGACTGGAATGGTACACATAGCATTGACTTTAGACTCTTGTACAATGATTTCCTCCTCAAAGCTGGCTTTTGCTGTTGTGGTGTGGTGGGTGGTAATGTTGGCACGACCTTGGGCTGCCAGAGCTAAGTGCCTTGTGCGCTGTGCCAGTGGAGTGCTACAGCCAGAACACTGCCCTGACACGTTAAGTCACCTGCCTCAGCTGGCACCTACACAATGCTATGCCCAGGCCAGCTACAACCAAAGATGGGGGTGGACTGGTAATTGACAGAGAAGCCTTCAAAGTGTTGCCAGAAATAGCATTAAGTATTCCTGCCAGCCTTTTTCCTAGAGTTATTACTGCTCAGTTGGGATGTAAAACAAGCTCCTGTCACTCAGAGGCTGAAAAGTGCACGGATATCTGGAGGCCCAGAGACATGGATGCTAGACTGTGAGCAAATCCTGACCAAAGCTCACCTCTAGCCGCTCCGAAGCTTTGCCGCTCTTACTTCTCATCCTAACCCTTTTTCCCTTCAGGTGATCCAATTCTCCACGCATCCTCCCAAGTGTGGTTCAAGGCAAGGCTGGCAATATGCAACAGGCCTATTTACTCTACAAGTGCTTCTTGTAACAAATCAAAGAACAAAGACTTGTCCTAGCAGATATGTACAAATCAGGATTTCAGCTCTGCTCTCCTGTAGCTTGGCCAACGAACCCCAACCACAAGAAAGCTTAGACTTTAATCTCAGTTCAAGCAGTGGATTTTTGAAGATGAAGGAGAATATTGCTTTGTGTATATATATATATAACTTTATTTTGTGCCAAGCATGCAGTGAGTAGAAATGGACAAGTTTAAGCTAGCCAGTGAAAAACTAAAAGAAAGCCAAAATCACTTCCCACCACCACCACCCTGCCCTGATCTTTTTCAAGTTGCTGTCTGTATTTATTTCTGTTGTTGATCAGAGCAAAGTTATAGTTAGAGCTAGAACAAGCCAACGACTTCCAAAGGCTCGTACAAAGATTGGTTAGAATCAAGCGGCGTTACTCACTGACAAATTAATCCCCCTGCACTAAAATCTGCACACATTTTGTTTTCAAACAAAACATTTACTCTGCCAACTTCTGATTCAAAGAGCTAGAGGATGTAGCTTCTCAGCAGAACTCTTCTGCAGAATGGAAAGAAAACAGGACCTAGGCTAGTGGCTGACAGTTAGGAGCAGGGTGAGGAGATGGAGATGGTTCTCATGTTATTGCTGGCATTTCCACTGACTGACCACTCAGTCTTTGGGCCTTTGCCCCTGTTTTTCCAGCTGCAGTGGATAAAAGTGTGCTTTACCTACTGCCTCTCTCAGCAGGACATTGCTCCACCAACATCAACAGGATATTTTCATCTTGCTAATAGGACAAATTTATCCTTCCTAGCGCTAAAGCATATGAAAAACTTGCTAAGCTACTTCTTGAGTAAAGGTAAGTCCCTTGTAAAATCTCCCCCTCACCTAAAAACATTAAATCTAAGTACTCCACCTATACACTACAGACACAAGTATAGCCTCTTGAAAATATTTTTCTTTACCATCCTTCCCACCTCTTCCAGCTTTTTGCACCTCATCTCATCTCATAGCAGATTTAGGCAGCAGATTCATCTTTCCCAAGCAGACTCTGACTGCCAATCATAGAATCAATCAGTCAGGGTTGGAAGGGACCACAAAGATCATGTAGCTCCAAGCCCCCTGCCATGGGCAGGGATACTCTACCCTAGATCATGATTTGATTCTCACACAGATGGACTACTCTGTCAAGAAGACAAGTGACACTGTGGTCCCACAAACACAAAATGGAAAAGACAAGTGACACCATGGTCTCACAAACACAAAATGCTGCCCTGTGCTTCTCTAGCTCCCTCAGACCTTCAACCATATCGATGCTTTAAGTGGTGCAGCTTGACTAAATGGTTTTCCAAACTTCAGGCCAAAAGAGCTGTTGAAGCGCAGCTGCACAGCATCTTTCTGTACTGCAGACAACGCCTGAGGCCAGCAGGACAGATTTAGAGCAGGGATACAGAGCTTCAAAGGGAAGTCTGCCAGGCAGAGAGAAGACAGGACGAGTCCATTTGACAACTGAACTGAGACAGCAGGAGAGCAGCTCTAGGAGGGATGGAGGAGGAGGAAGCAGCAGCATGCAAAGAACAGGAAGAGAATCAGAAGGGGAAAACAGAAGGGCTCAAAGGTTATATTTTATATATATATATATATATAAAAATATATATAACCCTTCATATATATATGTGTGTGTGTGTATATATATGAAAAGGAATATATATATAGATGAAAAGGAATATATACTTCACAGAAGAGACTCACAGCAAAAAAATGAGTAAAATACAAAAGCAAAACCAATCTCAGAACAACCAGAAAAGAAAACCACCCTAGAAATAGCAGCTAAGAGGCAGAGGGAACTAGCCCCCTGTGAATCTTATTCAAAGCCTGGAATGGACACAGCTAAAAGAAACTATACTAATAAAGGAAAGTATGCAAATCAAGGCAGTGGAAACAAGGTTAGGAAAGGCTTTGAAAAAGATTTCTCCAGGCAAAAGAAATATAGTTGTTGTTTTTTTCTACTCCAGACAGCTCTGCTGCTTCATCTCAGCTGCTTTTCTATCCCTGTTTCTGTAGTCTTCTCTCCTAAAAATTTAGTGGAGTTAAGCTACAGGCAAAAACTATAGCCCTGGCTTGTCTTTGTGGGAGGTGACAACAGCAGCAGCTTTGACAGTGTGTAGTTTGGAAGCCCCATGCTGCTGGGGTAAAAAACAAAACCCCATCTTTCCCCCTGGAGGGCTTTCAGTGGCTCTCAGTTATTCATCATCCTTGCCCAGCAAGAGGCCACATTTTATGAGGAGCAGGACAAGTCCAGGAGGCTATTTATTGGGATTCCCAACCTTCCTAGGATGGGAAGGTTGGTTTAGGCTGGAATGATGTAGGCTGATGTGGCTGTGTTAGTTGTCCAGTTGGAGGGTTGGGCAGGGAGAAACTGGATGAAATTCAACAAGGACAACTGCAGAGTCTTGCACCCAGGAAAGAACAACCCCAGGGATCAGTATAGGTTGAGGACTGATCTGTTGGAAGGCAGTGAAGGGGAAAAGGATTTGGGTGTCCTAGTTGATGGAGGTTGGCCATGAGCCAGCAATTTGATCTCATGGCCAAGAGAGCCAATGCCATTCTGGGGTGTATTAGAAGGGCTGTGGTTAGTAGGTAGAGAGAAGTTCTCCCTCTCTACTCTGCCCTGGTGAGGCTACATCTAGACCACTGTGTCCAGTTCTGGGCCTCCCAGTTCAAGAGGGACAGAACTGCTTGAGAGAGTCCAGTGTGGAGCCACGAAGATGAAGAAGGGAATCTCTCCTACAAGGAGAGCCTGAGGGAGCTGGGGCTGTGCTGCTTGGAGAGGAGGAGACTGAGAGGTGACCTCATCAATGTCCTTAAATATGTGCAGGGTGAGTGACAGGAGGATGGAGCCAGGCTCTGCTCGCTGATGTCCAGTGACAGGACAAGGGGCACTGGTGGGAGTTGAGACATAGGAAGTTTCATTTAAACATGAAGAGGAGTATTTTCACCTGTGAGGATGACAGAACACTGGAACAGGCTGCCCAGGGGGGTTGTAAAGTCTCCATCTCTGGAGATACTCAAAACCTGCCTGGACGCATTCCTGTGTGATCTGGTCTAGGTGACCCTGCTCTGGCAGGGAGGTTGGACTGGATAAGCTTTCGAGGTCCCTTCCAGCCTTTGATATTCTATTATTCTGTGATTCCAGAAAGCAAAGTAAAATAGGTACAAGGAAAGGCTGAGTGAAACCAGACCAGCATGGCTGGGCAGTTGCTGTGGATGAAAGCCTAGACTGGATACACCCATATGGAGGAGCTGCCTACAGCAATGCTGCTCTGTGTCCCAACACATCCAGTGAAGAAGCCAAACACCAGCACCATGCCCTATCTCTGTAACCTGACATCTAAGACTTTCCATGAACCACTCCTCTAGGCTCAATGGCTAAATTACTGTCCATGGCTTAATCTCAGGCATTGGGATCCAGAAAACTAAAACGAAGCAGCTGGGTAAAGAGATGCAAACATCTGGAAGGAACAGAACCTCTAATCATACCCTAGGCTGGTAAATTCCCTCCCAGACACAGGCAAGTCTCCTTCTGTCTTCTCTGTCATCATGCTCAGTGCACTGCACTTGTCTCTCCATCTGAGATCCTCCTCAAAGCAGTCTCTCCTTGCTCTGTCCTTGCCATGCTTGACACACATACCTTTGCTGGAAGCTGAAGCACTAGGTGTAATGACAATGATTTGTACTATCTTGTCATACTGTTGATGAAACCATGAAGCTAGTGATACAAAATCCTCAGTTGGAGCAAAGAAACTGTAAATAGCACCATTTGGGTGCACATTTGTTCTCTCTAGAAGGTTTTGACATTAAGTGCACCCAAGGTCACAAACCAGGAGGCATTCCGCAAATGGCAGTCATAAGGAATATGAGAATTCAAGGTTTTCTGCCTCCTTTGCCATTATCACCACAAGGACTGACACCAGAAGCTGAAAATATGGCACAGAAAAGCCTATGCTTAGCTGGCTACATGATCCTCAAAGCTGCAGAAACAGAAAGATGAGAGAGAATCAAAAAGGTACAAATGTACCCAAGCCCTAACAGTGGCTTCTGTTACTGAACTTCCTCCTTTCTTCCTTTATTCCTCCTACAGCTACAGTGGTCTGGAAATCTTAAAAAATGGACAGTGACCCTTTCATTTAGTTTCTTTTCCAATTGCTATTTTGCTTCTGATCTACAGCAAGCTGAGGCTCTTCATCCTCCAAAAACTGCCATTATCAGCCCTCCCATAGCAGAAGCAACGCTAACCTGGCTTTTTCCTCACAGCCAATTCATTCCGACAGGAGCAGGCTCTGCTCTGCCATCCCTTGCTTCTTGCCTGCAAATAGTTCATTTCTGATAGTACACCTTCTAACAAAATGGAATATCACAGCTCCCACAACTTGCTGCAGGCTCCATGTCTTCCTAGTCCATGGCCAGAGACTGGCATGAGGCAGGCAAGTAAGATAAGACGCAAGCATGAATCAACCACCATTTCCTGGGGCAAATCCCTGCCTGCTCCATAGAAGCACAGAATCAACCAGGTTGGAAAAGACCTCCAAGATCATCCAGGCCAACCTAGCACCCAGCCCTAGCCAGTCAACTAGACCATGGCACTAAGTGCCTCATCCAGGCTTTTACTGAACACCCCCAGGGATGGTGACTCCACCACCTCCCTGGGCAGCCCATTCCAATGCCAATCACTCTCTCTGTGAAGAACTTCCTCCTAACATCCAGCCTATACTTCCCCTGGCACAGCTTGAGACTGTGTCCCCTTGTTCTGTTGCTGGGTGCCTGGCAGAAAAGACCAACCCCCACCTGGCTACAGCCTCCCTTCAGGTAGTTGTAGAGCAATGAGGTCACCCCTGAGCCTCCTCTCATGTTATCCATCTGACCGAGGCTTGGATAAAATCTGAGATGAAAGCAAAAAACTCTCCTACTCCAACTCTGCCCACATCTCCAATTCTCTTTGTTGTTCCACAGAAAAGAGCAGTGAGAATTCCCTTTCCTGCCACTGGTTTGCAACCCCTTCACATGCTTTATTTACAGGCTGCTCCTTATTTCTCGTTTTATTTTTACCATTTACTTTTATATTACAGTTTGGTAGCATCTAGATTCCCGCTGGGATACGCTCCAGTTTCATCCCTGCCTTTTTCTCTGGGGATGAGGGGGGAGAGAAAGATGAAAAGGTACAATTAATCTGTTTGTTTGATAAGGCAGTTAAGAAGCACATTGGCCCCTTGGAGCACTGCAAGAGCTTATCATCTTTTCCAATACTTCTGAGGGGGGTGAGGGGAGGGAATGGAAACTGAACGCTCACAACTGCCAGCACATCCACATCTCTCTCTTTGAGATTAATTATAATGGCTCGACACAGCCCAATTATGTGGCTGATCTAATCAGCTAACATCAGGAGAAGCACTGAATACATCTGCACAATAGCTGGGACACAGAGTGGGTTTCTCCCCAGCCCAGCACATTTAATAGAATGCTTAGCAGCTGCATGACATCTGAAAAAAAAAGAGAGATGTTGGCTGCAAAAAAAGTTGTTCAATCTTCCCCTCCCATTTCTTTACCCACATCCCAAAGGAAGAAGCCTTTCATTTACAAAGGATTTTGGTTGGGTCTTTTGTTTGGTTGGTTGTTTGTTTTTCCTTTCTCTCCTGGTCTGGGCACACCCTCGTGAAATAAAGCAAACTAAGAGCTCAGGTTTCGTTAGTTAGTGATTAAACAGGTTACGAGACAGAAAACTGGCAGAGAAAGTAAGGCTGGTTTGTTCGTGTTGGTCTTACTGTTGGCTCTTTGTGCACACTCTGAGTGACAGGCCTCTGTAAACTGAGCTCAACACTTGTGGGGTCCTTCTTCAACTCTACTGGGGGCCTGTCCCCTCTGGCTACTCCATCGAATTTCAGCGATCTGCTTGGCGAAGGAGTAAATATTACTGCTGGACTCCCTTTGTCCTTCTCTTCCACACCGTTGATGTTCTCTCCATTCATGCTGACTTTTCCATCTACCTGCAGAACACAGTTAAACAGATATGCTGAGATTCATAGAATCAACCAGGTTGGAAGAGACCTCCAACATCATCCAGTCCAATCTAGCACCCAGCCCTGTCCAATCAACCAGACCATGGCACTAAGTGCCTCATCCAGGCTTTGCTTGAACACCTCCAGGGACGGTGACTCCACCACCTCCCTGGGCAGCCCATTCCAATGCCAATCACTCTCTCTGTGAAGAATTTCCTCCTAACATCCAGCCTAGACCTTCTCCAGCACAGCTTGAGACTGTGTCCCCTTGTTCTATTGCTGGTTGCCTGAGAGAAGAGACCAACCCCCACCTGGCTACAGCCTCCCTTCAGGTAGTTGAGGCAATTAGAATTCAAAGGAGCTGTGGCAATTAGGACTTTGATGTGATATTACAATCGCTAACACAGTCTCTGCTATCAGTGAAACACAGAGCCATGGACACACCACATTCAACAGGCCAAGGGAGAAGAAAATCCTTGTTTCAGGGGGGTGATCAACAAAAGACAGGCAGAAAGCAATATTTTTTGTCTTAATTTCCTGGTTTCTCACATTTGTTCTCCCAGCAACAGAGATATATCCTTTGTGTGCATCACACATCAATGGGTTTTAAAAAGAACAGCAAAGATTTGTGTTAAATTTAGACCAAAACTGTTGGGTTTTGCATTGTCTCAAGCAAAAAGCAAGCAGGTTCTCCAGGACTAATTACACTGATGAACTCCAGAATCATAGAATCAACCAGGTTGGAAGAGACCTCCAAGATCATCCAGTCCAACCTAGCACCCAGCCCTGTCCAGGATTAATTATGCTACATACCCTGATGACCTCACCACATATTAGCAGACAGTGCTTTTGGAAGCACTGGCATGTGAACTTTGAAGGGTCAGGAGCAGCAGAATTCATCCATTTCACAGACTCATAGAATCAACCAGTATGGAAGAGACCTCCAAGATCATCCAGCCCAACCTATCACACAGCCCTGTGCAATCGACTAGACCATGGCACTAAGTGCCTCAGCCAATCTTTGCCTTTACACCTGGATGTTGGCATGCATGCTGCATGCTATATATGGATTAGCATGAAGGTGACAGACATGTGTATCTTGATCCTCTGAGGAAGAAAAAAAACGTGGCTTGGATAAGAAAACAAAAGCACAGATCCATGATTCACTGATGCCTAAAATGTAAACTTCTGAGGAACACCAACTCATCTGTGGGAGAAACAGGAATTACCAGAATCACCTTTCAAGTAGGAAACATGATGGTGGTGGTGGTGTTTTCAGAAGAGCTGGGCCAGTCCTCAAGAAATCACAGACATCAGAGCATGGGTTTTGCACTGTCTATACAAAACTGACATTTTTTTAAGGTAGCCAACCTGAGTATATGTGGTAGTAATGCTACTGGGACATCATCAGGGCTGCAGGGACGCCTGCGTGCCACTAGCACAGTAGTGGATAACAATAGCAAACAGAAAGGAACCCAAACCATATAGGCTGGGGGCACCCATGCCAGTAGGCTTTGCATTGCTTACACCAAGGCTACAGTGAGACTTGAGGAAGCTCCAGTTTTGGATAGAGGCATGGAGAGAAGCAGATTTCTTCAAATCTGACGAGATCCACCCACGGGTCCTGAAGGAAGTGGCAGATGAAGTTGCTAAACCACTGTCCATTGTGTTTGAAAGGTCCTGGCAGACTGGTGAAGTTCCTGCTGACTGGAAAAGGGCGAACATAACACCCAGCTTCAAGAAGGGGAAAAAGGATGACCCTGGAAACTATAGACCAGTCAGTCTCACTTCTGTGCCTGGAAAGATCATGGAGCAGATCCTCCTGAAGGCTCTGCAAAGGCAAATGGAAAACCAGGCAGAGGTGACTGGTGGCAACCAGCAATGGCTTCACTAAGGGCAAATCATGCCTGACAAATTTGGTGGCTTTTTATGATGTAGTCACAGCTGCAATGGACAGGGGAAGGGCAACTGATGTCGTCTACCTAGACCTGAGTAAGGCATTCGACTCTGTCCCACATGACATCCTGGTCACCAAACTGGAAAAGCACAAACTGGATGGGTGGAGCACTCACTGGATAAGGAATTGGCTGGATGGTCGCATGCAGAGAGTGGTGATCAATGGCACAATGTCCACCTGGCGACCGGTGACAAGTGGTGTTCCTCAGGGGTCAGTGCTGGGACCAGTGCTCTTTAACATCTTTGTCAGTGATATGGACAGAGGAATTGAGTGCACCCTCAGCAAGTTTGCAGATGACACCAAGCTGTGTGGCACAGCTGACTTGCTGGAGGGCAGGGATGCCATCCAGAGGGACCTGGACAGGCTGGAGAGGTGGGCCCAGGCCAACCTCATGACGTTTAACAAGGCCAAGTGTAAGGTCCTGCACCTGGGTCGGTGCAATCCCAGGCACAGATACAGGCTGGGTGATGAATGGCTGGAGAGCAGCCCTGAGGAGAAGGACCTGGGGGTCTGGGTCGACGAGAAGCTCAACATGAGCCGGCAGTGTGCACATGCAGCCCAGACAGCCAACCGAGTGCTGGGCTGCATCAAGAGAAGTGTGGCCAGCAGGGCAAGGGAGGTGATTCTCCCCCTTTACTCTGCTCTCGTCAGACCCCACCTGGAGTACTGTGTGCAGTTCTGGAGCCCCCAATACAAGAAGGACATGGAACTGCTGGAGCGGGTCCAAAGGAGAGCCACGAAGATGATCAGAGGGCTGGAGCACCTCTGCTATGAGGACAGGCTGAGAGAGTTGGGGCTCTTCAGCCTGGAGAGGAGAAGGCTTCGAGGAGACCTTATAGTGGCCTTCCAGTATTTGAAGGGAGCCTACAGGAAAGCTGGGGAGGGACTATTTACACGGTCTAGTAATGTTAGGACGAGGGGGAATGGGTTTAAGCTGGAAGAGGGGAGATTTAGACTGGATGTTAGGAGGAAGTTCTTTACAGTGAGGGTGGTAAGGCACTGGAACGGGTTGCCCAGGGAGGTTGTGGATGCTTCCTCCCTGGAGGTGTTCAAGGTCAGGCTGGATGAGGCCTTGGGCGAGCTGCTCTAATGGGAGGTGTCCCTGCCTGTGGCAGGGGGTTGGAGCTGGATGATCCTTGAGGTCCCTTCCAACCTAAACCATTCTATGATTCTATGACTTAGTCTGGCCTGTTTTCTCTAACATCCCAGTTCTTTGCTTTCTCTATCTTATTCCCATTCTCTATATCCACTCAGCTCATAGAATCATAGAATGATAGAATCAAACAGGTGGGAAGAGACATCCAAGATCATCCAGTCCAATCTATCACCCAACCCTGTACAATCAACTAGACCATGGCACTAAGAGCCTATACCTCCCCCGACACAAGTTGAGACCGTGTCCCCTTGTTCTCCTCAAGTTCCATACCCCAGTATCTTCCCCCACAAAACTCATAGCTAGCTCCTTATTCCAGGCAGCTCTGCTTTCATTTAAGCTCTCTTCGACTGCCATAATCTTTGAGCAGTGTTCACAGCCCAGTGCAGTCTCTCTCCCTCTCTTACCATCAGTCCAGTTACACCACTGCCCCAGTACCAATCCACTTCTCTAAGCCTGCATGGACAGCCTGTAAGATTAAGGGTTGAACTCCATGACCTTAAAGGTCTCTTCCAACCTAAAACAATTCACAAGGAGCCACAAATGTAGCTGTGCCAAGAGCCTTTAAAACCAAAAGTGCCATCAGGATCCCCACTGAAGGTGCTGGAGCCAGAGCTCCCTTAGAAGCTGTTGCCACCAACCCAAGAGCTTCTGGGGAAGAGTCTTGCTCTCAGTGACAAGGGATTGCTCCCTCAGCCCCAGGAAAGGCTCAAAACACGGAAATATGAGACAGAAGTAGATGTTTTGGGACAACTGAATGAAGGTGGGATAGGCCCCTGCCTATGGCAAGGGGCTGGAACTAGATGGCTTGTGAGGTCCCTTCCAATCTAAATCATTCTATGATTCTGTGAAGAAACTAGGAAGAAATTCTTTCCAGTGATGGTGGTGAGACACTGGAACAGGTTGTCCAGGGAGGTCATGGATGTCCCCTCCCTAGAGGTATTCAAGGCCAGGTTGGATGGGACCTTGAGCAGACTGATCTGGTGGAAGGTGTCCCTGCCCATAGCAGGGGATTGGAACTGGATGATCTTTCAGGTCCCTTCCAACCCCAACCATTCTATGATTCTATGGTATCACCTCTTTGTGCACGAATTGTTTTCCCCACTCACTCCTGATGAGAAGCACAGAGTATCTCTGGCCAAGGTGGCTCTCAACTCTGAAAGTGCAGAAGCCCTCCACACTTCATACATGCACACTGCAACATTTCAAAGTCTTGTGACCTGGCTGAACAGGACAGACACATTTGGGTACAGCAAAAATCAGATCCATGACACAAAAGCCAGTTCAGGCTTCAAAAGTCATGTCCTCCAAGATTCCTGCCCTTTCCCTCTGTTGAAATGCACGAAAACATAACATTTCCTAACTTTTTTAGTCAGAAAATATGTTGCTTTTTCTACTGGATGATTTTGGAGGTCTCTTTCAACTTGGTTGATTCTATTCCCCCCTTTCCCTGTCTTTCCCTTGTCTTTCCTTTGGTCTGAGGAAAAATAACCAACACAAATATTCCAATCTGAAGGTTGGTAACCAAGAAGAGACCACTAGATCGGGCAGCACAGACCACAAAGCTGAGTTTTATAACATCAGAATGCTGCAGGTGCTCCCTGTTTAATGGCATTTAACATCTGTGTGTTCAGGTGATGATCGTTAGTCAAGAGTCTCTTTGCCTCCTGGGTTGACTCTGGGGAGTGCAACGTGTCCTACCTACCTTAAAGTTCTTCAGAACTTCCTGGGTGTTTTTGGGTTGTGAGTAAGGCTTGGGTGTCAGCATAGGCACAGCCTTGGGGAGGCTTTTGGTAGGAGACGTGCGGCCGGTGGGACTGCTGGGCTCCAGTTCAGCGGTGGGAATGATGGTGGCTTCAATGGTGGCAGTGAATTTTGGAGCAGGCAGAGACTGTTGCCTCAAATATCTCAGAGGATTTGGGTCTTTCAGTGGGGAATTTGGCTCCACTGAATGGCTTCTCTCCAGAATTTTTGGCATCTGCAAACGCTCGAGGACAGCTTCGCTGATAGTGAATCTTTCGATGTACTGCTGGAGGATGCTCTCAGCCTCCTCCTGCGACTTTGCATTCTTGTATGCCTCATGCAGCTCTCGCTCTCTTCTCTCTCTGCAAGGGAGACAACATAGGAGAGAGACCACTGTGTTAAAATTAGCACTGGAAATCATTCCTGTCTCTTCTGTGTCAGCAAGATTCATAGAATGTTTTGCATTGGAAGGGACCTTAAAGATCATCCAGTTCCAACCCACCTGCCACGGGCAGGGACACCTTCCACCAGATCAGGCTGCTCAAGGCCCCATCCAACCTGGCCTTGAACACCTCCAGGGAGGGGACATCCATGACCTCCCTGGGCAACCTGTTCCAGTGTCTCACCACCCTCACTGGAAAGAATTTCTTTCTGGTATCTAGTCTAAATCTGCCCTCCTCAAGCTTCAATCCATTTCTCCTCATTCTATCACAACAAGCCCTTATAAAAAGTCCCTTCTCAGTTTTCTTGAAAGCCTCTTTCAGGTACTGAAAAACAAGTTCATCAATGACATTGATGAGGGCACAGAGTGTCTGCTCAGCAGGTTTGCTGACCACACCAAGCTGGGAGGCTTGGCTGATACAGCTGAAGGCTGTGCAGTAATCCAATGAGACCTGGGCAGACTGAGAGCTGGGCACAGAGGAACCAGATGAAGTCCAACAAGGACAAGTGCAGAGTCCTGCATCTGGGGAGGAATAATAAACCGCACCAGTACAGGCTGGGAGGTGATCTGCTGGAAAGCAGTCCTGTGGAGAGGGACCTGGGGGTCCTGGTGGATAACAAGTTAACCATGGCACAGCAATGTGCCCTTGTGGCCAAGAAGGCCAATGGGATCCTGGGGTGTATTAGGAGGAGTGTGTCCAGCAGATCAAGGGAACTTGTCCTACCCCTCTACTCTGCCCTGGTGAGACCTCATCTTGAATATTGCCTTCAGTTTTGGGCTCCCCAGTTTAAGTGGGACAAGGATCTGCTGGAGAGGGTCCAGTGGAGGGCTACAAGGATGATTCAGAGACTGGAGCACTGCCTGATGAGGAGAGGCTGAGGGACCTGGGGCTTTTTAGTCTGGAGAAGAGAAGATTTAGAGGGGATTTGATAAANACTGGAAGGCTGCTATAAGAAGCCTTCTGTTCTCCAAGCTGAACGATCCCAACTCTTGTAAGCCTGCCCCTCCCATAGGGGATCCCTCCCTCCCAGGAAGGGCTGCCCACAGCTGCCTCTCCCCCCTGGAGCACCCAGCCAGTGCACCTCAGCAGGACAACATACTTCTCCTCCACGATCTCTCGGTAGGTTTTGATGCTTTTCCTGCGCTCGTTGGCCCCGTCCCCAGCCAAAAGCCTTTCCATTTTCTTTCTCTCAGCTTCTTTTTTAATCAAGTCCTGTGAAGCACTCCTTCGACGACTCTTCCAGCGAGCCAGGTCCTGCAAGAGAAGGCAAACACCTGAATGAACAACTGCAAATAGCTAAAAGCTGGCCACAGAAACCAATCAACCCAGCCAGAGGTTTGCAATGCTTCTTCCTGGCTGTGGATCAGGCTCCCATCACCTGCAGGCAGCAGTGATTTTTGAAGAGAAAGGAGATTATGCCATAAAATGAAGATGTTGCCTGACAGTTTTCTTCTAACAGCATGATCCCATCGGGATTTCATAGCTCCACTCCTGTATATGGGCTGTTTAGTCTGGAGATGAGAAGACTGAGAGGATATCTTGTCACAGAATCACAGGTTGGAAGTGATCTGCAGAGATCATTGAGTCCAGCCTCCCTGCCAAGGCAGGATCCCCTAGAGTAGTGTACAAATGCATACAAATATCTGAGGGGTGGGTGTCAAGTGCCTGGGGCCAATCTCTTTTCAGTGGTCAGCAGCAATAAGACAAGGAGCAACAAACTAGAACACAGAAGATTGCAGCTCAACATAAGGAGAAACTTCTTTACAGTGAGAGTGACAGAGTCTTGGAACAGGCTGCCCAGAGAGGTTGTGGAGTCTCCTTCTCTGGGAACTTTCCAAACCCACCTGGATGCATTCCTGTGTGAACTACCCTAGGGGATCCTGCCTTGCCAGGGGGGTTGGACTGGATGATCTCTGGAGGTCCCTTGCAACCTCTAAGGTTCTGTGGTTTACTTTCTGGCTTTGTAGTGGTGCAGACACACACTAGGTAACAANTGAGAGTGACAGAGTCTTGGAACAGGCTGCCCAGAGAGGTTGTGGAGTCTCCTTCTCTGGGAACTTTCCAAACCCACCTGGATGCATTCCTGTGTGAACTACCCTAGGGGATCCTGCCTTGCCAGGGGGGTTGGACTGGATGATCTCTGGAGGTCCCTTGCAACCTCTAAGGTTCTGTGGTTTACTTTCTGGCTTTGTAGTGGTGCAGACACACACTAGGTAACAACAGCTGGAAAGGTGGTCTAAACGAGTCAGGGCACGCACTGTCATCTGGGCCGGTATTAGGCACAAAGTTCAATTCCCCAGGGAGATGAAGCAGAAAAAAGTATGTTCAGTGATGAATTTTAATAATCAGATGTTTGGAAGGCAGGAGTCAAAGGAAGGGAGAATGTTTCACCACAAACTACAACTGCACAGATGGTCTACCTTGGACAGCTGATAGTCCCAATCCTTTGCCCATGCCATTAGCCAACTACGTGCAAGCATGGCTGACCCAGGCTTCCTTTTTTCCTTTTTTGACAGAAAAATCCAGTGCAGCATCCAAACTTAAATTATTCCTTTATGGGTACCCTCTACTATTCTGGACTCAGATCTAAGCAACACAGGTCAGGGACTAAAGTGGCTCACACGTGGTTAGTGTGAGATGTGGCAGAGCAAGCAGCCTATGGTTTATATTCAGCTATGCAGATACGTCCTTCTTGAAGTAGTGCTCTTACTCTTATTGGAATCTGCCTGCCCCAATTGTCATAGAATCATAGAATCAACCAGGTTGGAAGAGACCTCTAAGATCATCCAGCCTAACCTAGCACCCAGCCCTATCCAGTCAACTAGACCATGGCACTAAGTGCCTCATCCAGGCTTTTCTTGAACACCTCCAAGGACGGCAACTCCACCACCTCCCTGGGCAGCCAACAGTTCATCTTGTCCAGAAAATGAACTAATTCTGGTTCTTTATCCTCCTGTTAAAAACAGTCTGACAGAAAACCAGAGTCACAGCACATACCTGTGCACAGGTACCTATGTCTGGCATCCTGTTTGGCTTATGAACTCACAAGTCCTGGGAGGGTGCAGAGCCAAGATCTTTTTTCACCATAGAAGTACTACAGTAAAGAAGTCATCTAAGCTGCAAAGTTCCTTTGCAGGCAATGAGTAAAGGAACAAGATCTTGGACATCAAAAAGAATTGTTGCTGTCTACAACTACCTGAAGGGAGGTTGTAGCCAGGTGGGGGTTGGTCTCTTCTCCCACACAACCAGCAACAGAACAAGGGGGCACAGCCTCAAGTTGTGCTGGGGAAGTCTAGGCTGGATGTTAGGAGGAAGTTCTTCACAGAGAGTGACTGGCACTGGAATGGGTGCCCAGGGAGGTGGTGGAGTCGCCATCCCTGGAGGTGTTCAAGAAAAGCTTGGATGAGGCACTTAGTGCCATGGTCTGGTTGACTGGCTGGGGCTGGGTGCTAGGTTGGACTGGATGATCTTGGAGGTCTCTTCCAACCTGGTTGATTCTATTCTATTCTAAACCTCTGCACGAAAAATAACTTCACAGGGCACTGCAGGAGCACTTTTGTCATTGAGAGCATCAGGAGATCAGTGGAGATTTTATTTCACACACTCTAATAAATCCTGGTTTTAATAAAACCCAGAGGTTCTGTACCCATACTGAAGTCAAAGGCTATTTCATTAACTCCAAATATTTTAATTGCATTTTTTAATGGTAAACAGCAGAAGGTACTGCAAACATAACTTCTTTTATTAAAACCAGGAACAAAACTTGTCACTTTGAATTTGGCTTAAACCCACAAATTATTGACATTACACTCAAGGGAATGCTCATTAAAGTATTTCTTCACATGACCTACATATATCAGTCTATAATCCCCTTCTTGAAGCACAGGCCTTTCATTTTCCTCAGTTACTAATTATTCCCATTGAACTACCAAAGCATTTCTTTATTCAGCTACTCCCACTATTGCCTATTGTTTGGAAATGAGTTTTTCATTAGCAAATTTCCCAACATAAGCCCTCCTCCTCCTTTTGTAATTAAAAAAACAGACTTGTTTACCTTTTCCAGCTCTTTTAGAGTAACAATAATTAAATAAAAAAAGGCCATGAAACTGTTAATTGTTGGCAAATTTACAGCTTGGGCACATAAAAAGTATCAGACCACGAATGTGGTGTGGTCTCCAGATAACCCTCCTAATGCCAAGGACATCCCAGTAAGGGCATTTCTAATACCTCTTCAGAATTTTCAGTTCAGTGTAGAAGATGCTGAGAGCCTGAAAAACTTAATGCACTTTAGCTCAGAGGATTGTCCATCCAGCAGTGAAAAGAATCACAGAATCATAGAATCAGCCAGGTTGGAAGAGGCCTCCAAGATCATCCAGTCCAACCTAGCACTCAGCCCTGTCCAGTCAACCAGACCATGGCACTAAGTGCCTCAGCCAGGCTTTGCTCGAACACCAACACCTCCAGGGACAGTGACTCCACCAGCTCCCTGGGCAGCCCATTCCAATGCCAATCACTCTCTCTGCCAACAACTTCCTCCTGACATCCAGCCTATACTTCCCCTGGCACAACTTGAGACTGTGTCCCTTTGTTCTGTTTCTGGTTGCCTGGGAGAAGAGACCAACCCCACCTGGCTACAACCTCCCTTCAGGTAGTTGTAGACAGCAATGAGGTCTGCCCTGAGCCTCCTCTTCTGCAGGCTGCACACCCCCAGCTCCCTCAGCCTCTCCTCACAGGGCTGTGCTCCAGGCCTCTCATCAGTTTTGCTGCCCTTCTCTGGACACCTTCCAGTATCTCAATATCTCTCTTGAATTGAGGAGCCCAGAACTGGACACAGGACTCAAGGTGTGGCCTGACCAGTGCTGAGTACAGGGGCAGAATAACCTCCCTTGTCCTACTGGCCACACTGTTCCTGATCCAGGCCAGGATGCCATTGGCTCTCCTGGCCACCTGGGCACACTGCTGGCTCATCTTCAGCTACTATCTACCAGTACCCCCAGGGCCCTTTCTTCCTGGCTGCTCTCCAGGCTGTAGTTCTCAAACCTCTCCAATGCCTTTGGAGTCATTCTTACCTTTGCTGGCTATTTATGGTTCCCCACACATACAGACTTCTCACTTAATCCTTCACTGTTCTACTACAAAAAGTTATTTCTTACTGCTCTTCTCTGGACATTTCACAGAATCACAACAGGAACACATCCAGGCAGGTTATGAAAGTCTCCAGAGAAGGAGACTCCACAGCCTCTCTGGGCAGCCTGTTCCAGGGCTCTGTCACCCTCACTGTAAAGAAGTTTCTCCTCATGTTGAGCCAAAACCTTCTACATTTCAGTTTGTAGCTGTTGCTCCTTGTCTTATTGCTGCTGATCACTGAAAAGAGACTGGTCTCAGCCACTTGACATCCACCCCTCAGTTATTTATAGATGTTGATCAGATCTCCTCTCAGCCTTCTCTTCTCCAGACTAAACAGCCCCAGAGCTTTCAGTCTCTCTCCATAGGGGAGATGCTCAAGTCTCCAAATCTTTCTTGTGGCTCTCTGCTGGACTTTTTCCAGCAGGTCACTGTCTCTCCTGCACTGGGGAATCCAGAATTGGACACAGTATTCCAGGTGTGGTCTCACTAAGGCAGAGTAGAGAAGAATCTCCCTAGACCTTGAATTTTCCACCAAAACCCAACCTGAGATGTTTCGTAGTAGCTCTCCTTTAACAGGAAATTACTGTCCTAGCTGCTTGAAGAGAGCTGAGGGTTTTGTTGGATTTTTGTTGCTGTTTTGCTTTTGCTTGTTTGTTTTAAATTAAACAAATATGCCCCAAAATTCCTTATTTAAAATCAGTCTTCAAGAATGAACAGGGCTGATCATAAAACTCTCAATACTAACTTGCACCTGCAAGTTATGTTCTTCTGGTCCTGCTGGTGAGCTGAAGAGAGTGCCAAATGCCAGGACAGCTTCAAAAACAAACATTGAGGAAAGAGGGTTTGGAAAGGACTTGGGACCCAAGCAGGGTGTAGCTAGTTTGAAGGGTAATTTAATTGCCTCCACAAGATGGAAAACATTTTCATTCTCTGTATCTATGCAAACTTATTAAAGCCAAGTCCAACCTACTTATTTACTGTCCTACTTAGTCTTACTATTTTGTCACTTTGGGCACTTATTAATTATAAAAGCTAGAGAAATCAGCAATTAGAAGCTGTTCTGCTTACATTTTTTTCCCTAATCATAGTTTAATTGCTTCATTTTTAAAGCAAAACAGAGAGGGCACAGGCAGAGGCACCAGAAGACCTTGTATTCTGTAATTCCCTGCCCATGGCAGGAAGGCTGGAACTAGATGATCTTTAAGGTCCCTTCCATCCTGAACCATTCTATGAATCTACAATTTACATCAAGTGATGAACTTCTGTGCTTTTAGCAACAATTCCAGGGGAAAAAAAATAAAGAAATAAAAGGGAAAAAAAGCTCCTGATGGTTTTAGTGAAAGGGAACAGCTGCAGATTTAGCAGGTTGCACTTTTTTGCCCAGCCTCATGGCCTCCATGCCAGCCCTGCAGACAATGTTGCACACTCACATCTTGCCATCTGGTCTCGTCCTCTTTCAGCTGGTTGTGCACGTTCTGTAGTTTCTCGTGTCGAGCTTTGCTGTGGGGCTGAGTCACAGCTTCTTCTTCACACCTCATGTCAAACATGCTCATGCTCCTAAACAAGGGTGGGGGGAAAGAGTAAGTGCAGTGTTACTTAGAGGCTTGTATACCTTCAGCTCGTTAGAGCTAAAGCCACACGAGGGTGCTACAGCAGAGTCAGACACCTGCACCGTTAGGAAGCTCCCCAAAGCAGCAGTCCCCTAGAAAGGCCAGTTAGCATCCCCAAGGCTCCCACATTCAGGCATTATACTCCTCAACTTTCTCTTGTTTTTATCAGCTGACTCCAACTTTGCCTCTTGCTGAGAAGCATTACTGACGTTATAAGTCCACCAATAGCTCTTATCAAAGCCATTGTCTTTAGAGCTGAGTTCAGAACATTTTGCTTTCCAAAGATTTGTTTCCCGGCGTCTTTTCAAGACCCCTCCAATGAACGCTGCAGACAGAAGTTGCCATTTCAGTGTAAAACAAGAGAGGCTTGAGAAGTATATTAGGGGCAGCATGGTTGGCTAAATGCTTTGTACTACAAACCCAAGGAGAAATACAAACCCCAGAACATTACACATAACACAAACAGCATGACCCTTCCTCCTCTCCCCTCCCTACCTCAAAGAAACTCAATGCTATCAGCACCACCTTATTAACACAGCTAACTTAACAAGGAAAAGTTGACATTCAGGACAAAATAGTTTCTTATTACATGTTCTATTTCTGTCTCTGACCTTTGAAGAGTTAAAGGGGGAAAAAAAAGGTCATGGTTTGATATTATGCATTCATATTACATCAAGATCTTCACATGAAGATAACGTACTGACTACTACCTATTCTTAGTAAAACATGACCTCAGTTGTGCCATTAGAAGCAAAAAAAAACCCCAGCAAAAGATAAAAGCCTCCAATGGCAAAGCCATGCAGTTCCAGGCAAAGTGATTTCATAGCAGTCTTCAAATGATCATCTGTAGCTTTAGGTGAGCAAATCAGCCAGCTAGCAAGAGAAGCACCCAATGAAGACAAAATTGTAGGCAATCTTGTCCACAGGAGTAGAAGTGAATAGACATGGAGAGCTGTGCATAGATACACTTAGCCATCCTTTATATTCAGCAAAGATGTGAGGGAACCACGCTCAAGGGAAAGCTGAATGGTCTGGGTCTGGGTAGTGGATGGAGAAAGAGAGGAAGATATGCACAGATCTCACTCATCCTGTTAGTTGGTATTTACTCAGAAATGAAGGCCAGAGTACACATCCTGCTGCCTTTAAGCAAGAACAATGAGGTTAGCAGATTGCTGTGCTTCATCCCTCAGAGTGCTGAGAGGTACACTGCTTTGGGGGCCTCTGTAAAGGCTGCACTGCTCAGGATTGGATTGGAGCACTTCTAAATAACAGGACCTAAAGAGATGGCAAGCTTTGTTCCCTTTAACACTAAAGACTTATTACCTACTAAGGAACATTAAAGTATGTCATATTATGCAGACTGCTATGTTGGGGGATGCATAACTTCTAATAAAGATTGAGATCTTTTGAAACTCACACTAGAAAAGCCTTTAGGTGTTAAGTATTTGTCACCTTGTGCTTAATGGGTCAAACGCTGTAGCTGTCTAAGAATTACACAATTATTAATGCTGGAAAAGACCTCTAAGGTCATCAAATCCACCTGTTAACCCAACACCACCATGGTCACTAAACCATGTCCAGAAGTGTCATAGCTACATGTTTTATTAATGCCTCTAGGAATGGCGACTCCATCACTGTCCTGGGCACTTCCCTTCTTGCACCTATATCTCACGCTGGAGACCTTTTCAGTCACACACAGCAGAAAAAAACCCAAAAGACCTGAAATGGTGGTAACTGATGTTAGTGAGTTGCCCTGGCAGTCACTCTGCCATCTGGGATGGGAAAACAAATGTATTTTCTACCAAGAGTCCCCTGATGTCTTGATGAAAGGTTTGTGATTACTCTCTGTACTCTCTCAGGTCTCACAGAGACAGCAAACCCAAAGGCTTTACAGCTACTGACAATGCAATAAAAATGGTACTGCAGAAAAGACTTCAGCCTAAGTCAGGAATCAAACTATACACTGCAAGCCTCACATACACCTTCTGCCTTAATTGTCACCTCCTCCTGAGGGGCCTTCACTGCTGTGCATAAACAACCAGGTAGGTTCAGACATCAACAGCGCAGCATTATTGTGCAAATGTATCTTCCAAGAGAGCAATCTAAAGGAGTCACATCTCAAAGCACTGTGCTCTGCTCTGACCAGCCTGCAGTAACCCCAGTGGAGAACCACCTACTTTCCTGAATACATTGACAAGGCCAACTGAAAGATCTGTATCAATCTTTCTTGCCAGTTCATTCTTAAACAGAGAAACAGAGGCCAAAACCCTGAGCTTCTAAAAGACACTCCCTGCCAGCCTCATATCATTTCATCTTATTTCTTTGTTACATAAAGCACAGATGGCTTCAGCCCATTGCTAACACCTGCGTGAGCACAACTGGATTTCCTCCTTCCATCACACGCTGGGCCAGCAGGCACACAGCACACAAGCAGATGGGGAAGATGTAACTGTACCAAACTCAGGTTTAAGGAATTTTCTGCCATTAGCAAATCTCTGAGGGTTGCATCCAAACTCTGGAAGCAAGACATTTTTGTGCTGACCAGAGTACCTGACCTGTCATTCTAACAAAGACCTGGGGAAAAAAAAATACCACTGTGCAGACCAGTGCATTTTGGAGGGCTAGAGCCCTGTGATTATGGGATTTCTAAGTTATGGCAGTTTATCTTGTAAATTATAGCTGCTCTCATCAGGAATACCATGCAGCAATTTATATATATATATGTTTTCTTTTAAACAGGTCTGAACAAGTGTTGGACAAAAAAGTCCTCAAGGACTTGAGTGTTCAGACTTTAATTTGGAAGTGAGAAATAAGGTTAAAAAACTTCTTTTCATGGAACACATTGAAAATCCCAATGCAGAGCATTTATTACTTGGCTGTGTTACCATCTTAGAGGCATACCAAGACTTAAGAACCCCCAACAACACATAAAAAGTGATAGGCTGGCTGGTTAAGGAATCAGAATCTAGTAAAGGAATACTCAAAAATCTCTGCTCACTATTAATTGTTTATCAGGCTTAAAGCCTAAGCTTACACTGGCCTGTCATGCTGCTGCCCAGGGAGGTGGTGGAGTTGCTGTCCCTGAAGGTGTTCAAGCAAAGCCTGGATGAGGCACCTAGTGCCATGGTCTAGATGATTGGGTAGGGCTGGGTGCTAGGTTGGCCTGGATGATCTTGGAGGTCTCTTCCAACCTGGTTGATTCTAAGACTCTATGATTCACCAGAATTCAGCCCAGTCTCTTCAGCAGATGGGAATGGGTCTGGTCAGCAGCAACACACCAAGTATTGCCTCTTCTGAACCTTGAGACAGAGCAGAGTTGATGATAGCATCCAGCATTCTCTAACCAGCAAAGGGAATGTTTTCAGTCTAATAAAAAAGAGTTTCCAGTTCTGCTGCTGGAATAAACAGCATCTTGCCTAAGACTGAATTCAAATTACAGAGTTTTCAAAGGAGACTGGGGAAAAAAACAAACAAACAACATTTTGGAAGCATTTTAAGTGTCAGTTCAATTTATTTTTCCTCCTTGAGAGCCAAACTTTATTCAATTCTTCACGAGTACTTTGTCTTCAGAAGGAGATAAAAAATTGTACGTTTCTAAGAACTTAAAAGACAGTTTAGGAAAACTGTGGCTCTGTAAACTGTGGTACAGCTGGAAAAGATGACAGTGAGGCTTCAACATTGATTGTTTTGCCTTTGAAACCAACATCAGAATCGATGTGGAATAAACATTCATCTTTGTTACTCCCACACTACCCAACCAAACCCACTGCAATGCCTCTTGGAAAGCATCACCGTGTCCCCTCTCTCACATTTGCATTTAACACAGACATGCAAATGAAAAAGTCAATCAGGCAGGCTTCTGTAGTGGCAGGAAAGTCCCCATTATTAAATACAATACTTTTGTGTTAGGATGCTCTTTTATCTCATTTATCTTCATGGGATTGAACAGATTGCTTCTGCTTGCAAACGATCTCATTTACTCTGCGGTCAGAGGGCACAGGCTTTGCTCAGCATATAAGTACTGCAGATCTTGTAAAGAATCAGTCTATGATTGTAGCCTTTGTCATTAGAGGAAAGGGTGAAAATTTATCTATAGAATCAAACTGGTTGGAAGAGACCTCTAACATCATCCAGTCCAACCTAGCACCCAGTCCTGTCCAATCAACCAGACCATGGCACTAAGTGCCTCAGCCAGGCTTTGTTTCAACACCTCCAGGGACAGCAACTCCACCACCTCCCTGGGCAGCCCATTCCAATGCCAATCACTCTCTCTGTGAAGAACTTCCTCCTAACATCCAGCCTAGACCTCCCCCAACATAACTTGAGACTGTGTCCCCTTGATCTATTGCTGGGTGCCTGAGAGAAGAGACCAACCCCACCTGGCTACAACCTCCCTTCAGGTAGTTGTAGACAGCAATGAGGTCTGCCCTGAGCCTCCTCTTCTGCAGGCTGCACACCCCCAGCTCCCTCAGCCTCTCCTCATAGGGTTTGTGTTCCAGGCCTCTCATCAGTTTTGTTGCCCTTCTCTGGACACCTTCCAGCACCTCAACATCTCTCTTGAATTGAGGAGCCCAGAACTGGACACAGCACTCAAAGTGTGGCCTGACCAGTGCTGAGCACAGGGGCAGAATAACCTCCCTTGTCCTACCGCCCACACTGTTCCTGATCCAGGCCAGGATGCCATTGGCTCTCTTGCCCACCTGGGCACACTGCTGGCTCACCTTCAGCTCCCATCTACCAGTACCCCCAGGTCCCTTTCTTCCTGGCTGCTCTCAGCCACTCTGTCCCCAGCCTGTAGCTATGAGTCTCTGCATGTATTTATTAAAAGCCCATCCATGCTGTTGCTGTTTTGTGATTTAGTCTGGGAGGCAGAGAAGGCCATGTGCATTTCTGTGAACAAGAGGAGGATACTAAGGACATTATTAGGTGGGTAGTTCCCAACTATTTAGTTGCTTCTGGATGCCTGTGCTTTGTAGGAAGAGCCAATACTTTGCCAGAGTTTTCTGAATCACACTGCACACTATTCTGAACTACTGTTCACAAGCACACACACAAACACATCATTAAAATGCTTTAATCATAGAATGGTTTAGGTTGGAAGGGACCTCAAGGATCATCCAGCTCCAACCCCCTGCCATAGGCGGGGACACCTCCCACTAGAGCAGGCTGCTCAAGGCCTCATCCAGCCTGGCTTTATTTGAGTGTAATAAATGTCACAGTCTTACTTCTTCTGTCAAAAGTTGAGGTGAAGAGCATAAAAAAAATGAACTTTAGTACAGCATTTAATGAAACCCAACCTAGAAGGGATTCAAGAGGAAGTGTTTCAAAGACAATAAAGGAACAGCTGAAAATGTGTTTCCATAGACTCATAGAATGAACCAGGTTGGAAGAGACCTCCAAGATCATCCAACCCAACCTAGCACCCAGCCCTGTCCAATCAACCAGACCATGGCACTAAGTGCCTCATCCAGGCCTTGCTTGAACACCTCCAGGGATGGTGACTCCACCACTTCCCTGAGCAGCCCATTCCAATGGCAAATCACTCTCTCTGGCAACAGCTTCCTCCTAACATCCAGCCTAGACCTCAATATATTGAATTTCTTCATTAAAACAACAGCAGTCACAACAGATTTTACTGAACTTGGGGATTTTTTAATTCCTGTATAGGTCACACTTAGTTTTTCTTTTCCTCAACACCCAGCCCAGATACAGCCCATTTTTTTTTTTACCTGTAGCTGATTAGAGGCAATGGAAAGTCAGAAGAAAAAAGAAAAGAAAAAGAAAAAGGGAGGGGGAGAAAGGTAAAAAACAAAGGAAACAATGCTGTAAGCAACAGCTGGAGATTAGTGTTTATGGGCTTTCATACAACAACTGTTTTCAGCTGCAATGTAAAGCCATATTGCACTCCATTTTTCAGTGATTGCCTGAAAAATTTATCTGCTGGAACACTGCAAAACAATAATGAGGCACTGACTGCATTTTAAATTAGTAAGAAGAGGGGCAAAGCATGCAGTGTAAGTTGTTTAAAACAGGATCTTGTCAACACAAGACAACTTACTCTGCGTCATCAGACACAGCAGTTCTGGGGCCGAATCTACAAGACCAAATATAAGATTAGAGCGTTGGTAAAGACATTAAGTAGCAATTGCAACTGGAACCACACAGCCTGGGTAGCTGTCACTTGAACATCCACCCTGTAGAGCTGACCAAAGAAAGAATCACACCGTCCCAGGGTCATGTATTCAGCAAACGAGACTTACCGAATCATCCGGAGGTCAAACTATGTAAGGTCAAACATCACCCAGCCCTCCCAGACCCCATACTAATGACCCCATGACAACAACCTGCTGAAGTCTACCTCAAATGGGTGTAGAAAGTAGTTGCTGCAAATGGACATCTTCCCAGACCCCATACTAATGACCCCATGACAACAACCTGCTGAAGTCTACCTCAAATGGGTGCAGAAAGTACTTGCTGCAAATGGACATCTTCCCAGACCCCATACTAATGACCCCGTGGCAACAGTCTGCTGAAGTCTACCTCAAATGGGTGCAGAAAGTACTTGCTGCAAATGGACATCTTCCCAGACCCCATACTAATGACCCCGTGGCAACAGTCTGCTGAAGTCTACCTCAAATGGGTGTAGAAAGTAGTTGTTGCAAATGGACAATATATTAACATTGACATTCGGGGCACACATGCGACAAAGGGAGACTAAGCTTAATAGTTACATTCCACAGCAGTGCTCAGAATCACCATTCCTGAAGCATGGAAGAGACAGATATTAGAGGCAGAAAAGTGAGTCACAGGATATCCTCTGTTGCTGGTGGTTGGTTGGTTGGTTGGTTTTTGGAGGAGTGTGACTAACTAAAAGCTGGTAGTGGTAATACACGAGTCAGAGTCATTCGCTGAGGGTGTCGTTTAGAGCCATGCAAGCAATGTGTTTGTTCTTTAGTGATAAATCCCACATACAGCAAGTACAAAACTCAGCACTGCCACATTTTACCGCTACCAGGAGGCAAGATACACATCTCTAGAAAAGCAGAGTCCAGTCGAACCTCTGCTGCTCATAAACCTTCCTTTTGTAAGCAATTCGACATACGCACTGCAATCCAATATTTCCTTTCCATTCGCTTTCATCTCAACATTTCAAAAGGAAATGCACTACACAACCACTCTGTTGGCTTTCTAGAAGGTGCATTACTTGACACACGGTGGTTTTTAGTTGGGACTGAAAGCACAGCAGGCAAGGCACAATCTGAAGTGTGCACACAGGGGTGGACAAGCTGCGTGATTCACACCAGAGAGCTCACGTTTGCAGATGCTCATCCTTGGATGACAATGTTTCTGTTTTGTTTTCCTCAGGAACCTCCTGAAGCTTAGATGTTTGATCAAGGTGGACTTCATTAAGGCTGCCTTCATCCACTTGGGCTGTACAAACAGTCTCATCTTGTCCTGCAGGAGGGAGATTGCGTTTTTCCTGCTCTTGCTGCTCTTCTTGCGGAGGTTGCATTAGAGGTTTTCCAGAGCTATTAATGCACACTTGTGGACATTTTTCAGGCCTGAGTGAGCCAAAGGCAGCAGTGCAAAGATGTAGTAAGCAACATTGAAAAAAAAAAATGCCACACACTCAATAAAAAACATCACTGTAAGTTAACAACTCCAACCCCCCAAACCCAAAGAGACGAGATGTGTCCAGCTAAGTGAGGCAGGTGCACACAGTATCATCTGAGAGTCAAATAACAGAATCACAGAATGGTTTAGGTTGGAAGGGACCTCAAAGATCATCCAGTTCCAACCCCCTGCCACAGGCAGGGACAACTCCCACTAGAACAGGTCACTCAAGGCCTCATCCAACCTGGCCTTGAACATCTCCAGAGAAGGAGCATCCACAACCTCCCTGGGCAACCTGTTACACTGTCTCACCACTCTTACTGTAAAGAACTTCTTCCTGACATCTAGTTTAAATTTCCCCTCTGTCAGTTTAAACCCATTATTCCCTGTCCTGTCATTACAATCCCTTATTAATAGTCCCTCTCCAGCCCTCCTGTAGGCCCCCTTCAGATTTTGGAAGGCTCCTATAAGGTTTCCTTGAAGCCATCTCTTCTCCAGGCTGCAGAGCCCCAGCTCCTGTAGCCTGTGCTCATAGCAGAAATTTCACTCCTCTAAGTCAGAAACATAGACTGTCCTGGGCACTGCCTAAGATTAAGGCATTAAGCAGTTATTCTAACTAAGCTATTCAGCTTAAGGTCTTCTCAAAAGCAAACCACTGGTCAGTTCTACAGCAGATGACAATGTTGCTTCTCCTGGTTGAGCTGTATGCTAGTTTTCTATCGTAGTAAGCACAGGCACAAGCATATCCTTCTCCTCATGGGCTTTGAAGAGGATGAGGAATAAGAACCTTTCCACTCCCTCTTGCAGATGGCCAACCAGTCAACAGTATTTGAAGGCTTAAACCACAGCTATCCTCACACACTCTCATGTATCTGAACAAAGTGCTTAGAAAGACGCCAAGCATTATCAGGACAGAACTGAGGATCCCTAGATTTCCTGTTTGGAAGTCACTGGCACCAGTTAAACCACAGACAAGCATCTAACCTATCATATTCAGCACCTCTTTGCCTAGCTCACAGGATGTTAGGGGTTGGAAAGGACCTCCATAGATCATTGAGTCCAACTCCCTTGCCAGAGCAGGACCATACAATCTAGCACAGGTCACACAGGAACACATCCAGAGAGGCTCTGAATGTCTCCAGAGAAAGAGACTCCACAACCTCACTGGGGAGCCTGTTCCAGTGCTCTGTGACCCTTACAGTAAAGAAATTCTTCCTCATATTGAGGTGGAATTTCCTGTGCTGTATAAACTACAGCACAGAAAGTTCCACCTCAACAAATAGCTGGAAACATTTGTAATGATTATCTCAGATAAAGCCAGAAACCTCCACAAACATAATGCAGTCTTGCTATGTATACTGAATTCCACACACTGTTAGAACTTTTCATTGGATAGAACTCGGCTCTGATTCTTTACAGTGCTCTAAAAGTGCCAGAAATCCTGCATTGCCACTTTCTGAGCAGAAAGAACTGGCACAGAATTGAGGGCAAGCTTGGAAGAAACTGCTTCTGGGTCAACAGCAGCTCTTCTAGATGAAGGGATCTTGACAAACAGGGCCAGCTACAAGGGAAAGAGAGAACTGCAACTTTCTTACCTCGTAGTTTTCTTCTCAAGTTCTCTAGCTGTGCCCTCATTATTCTGCTGCTTTGAAAATGGCATGGGAAGGAACTGCTTAACACTGGGCCTAGGGTGTTTTAGAAAAGCTCCAGTTCTTCTGGCCAACATGTCATCTCTTTGTGGGTCTGGCAATTTCACTTGGTTTTCTGTGCCACCACTCTGCAGCGGAGAGATTTCAAGCTGTTCTTGGCTCCCTTCTCGTGTGACAGTACTGCTCAGAGAGACAAGTGACACTGGTCCATGATAATGCTCACTTGTGCAGCCTGAAGGCAAGTGGCTGCCCAGGCAACGCGAGGGTACTGTTACTCAAAGCACAGCTGTGGAGCGATGGACAACTACACATCTTTAGCTACAGCACAGGGAGCGAGAGCAGAGGACACTGCACCACGCCAATGTAGGTGATTTGTTAGAAGTTGGGGACTGCATAAAAACGTATGTGAGGAATTATTCGCTTGGAAGCTGGCATAGAAGTCTGGCAAAGCACCATGGATTGCAAAAGAAATCCCCCCAAAAGAGGAAAGACTTTTTCATGCTGAACAGTAACTAACGACTGGACTACTATAGTAGTATAGAAAGCAAAGGGATCGGTTTATGCTCACAGGATACGTTCTTGTAAGTCACTTCCTAAGACAGAACACATGCCATGAAGAATGAGCACAGCCCATCTTTAAAGGCTGTGTGAAGAATGGAACAATATAGCTGACACCACACACAAACCAGGCACGAAGCTCAGAAGGGATCTGTTTCTCTTCTCTGACCTTTCTGCTTCCTGCGGAGGCTTCAAGTCCTTCTCACCGGCTACTGCCTCCCCTTGCCGCTGCTGCAGCAGATGAGGAGCTACTGACAGAGGATGACAGTGCATGGGAACGGGGCTAGTGGTACACCTCTGAAAAGTTCCCATCCTTCTCACCAACATATCATCTCTCTCAACGTCTGGCACATGCCCACCGCATTCCTCCTTGGTGCTGTCTTGCTGCTTGTCCAAACTGCTCGAGGGATCCTCAGAGATGCTGCCAAGAACTGGCATAGGTGATGGCATTCTCCTGCATGAGTCACCTCTCCCTGACTTGGATACCTCACTAACAAGGAGATTGAGAGGTGGGTGACATACACAAAACATTCTCAGGTCAAATGAAAGGTCAGGAGTCCTCCAGCTTTGCAGATGTTTTATAAGCACACAAACAAATGAATTGCTAAAAGCGTTCATGAATAATTCTTGCTGCAGCCACGGAGTAAGCAATTAGAAAGAAGCCAAAGAAAGGTAAGCTCTGTTAATATGCTAACTTCCAAGAACTGGGATCCTCCTCCAGATAAATGCCAGAAACAGGGAGCACCAATAAACCCTGGTTTCAGCATTGCATCCTCAAAACAGAAAGTAAATCCGTTAGGTTTGAAGAAAGCTTTTTGGGTTTTGAACATCACTAAGGCCAGCAAAGCTGAACAACAGATTCCTAATGTGCTGAAAGCAGATAGAGCAAAGCTGCTGGAATTCAGGAAGCAGAAAACAGCTGGACTGACAGCTTAGCTTCTGAGATACCAATGATTTTACTGCCTGACAGAAACTGAGGCAAGTTCTCAGAAGACTTTTGCACAGCACATTTTTGCACAACCCTAAACATGTTAAGACACAGTGTGTGTGTCAGATGAGTTCTGAATGTAAGCAGGTCCGTGCTGCCATCCACCCCCATGCAGATCAGCATCTGGCAAGAACAGGTCTTGTCTCCAGCCCAGCAGTACTTCCTAAGCCACACCAAATACCTGGACTCATTCTGTGGCTTAGATACTTCATTGCTGTGTTCAGCAAGCTCAAGACTGCCAACAGTGGTTGAAGGAGAGCTTTCAACACCAGAGTGACTCTCCACACCATCTTTCTTCATTTCCTGATCTGCTCCACTCTTGGATGAAGCTCTGCCAATAACAAGCTTGTCCCATTTCTGTTGATCAATCTCAGTTACTGGCCCAAAATGCACGAACTTCTGCTTGGGGCCACCGGCCTTTTGGTTCGCTCTGGCTTTGCGGACAGCAAAATCATCATGGGCGGCAGCCTTCACCGTGATTTCAGCTGGTGGCACAGTGGCACTGGGGCATTTGAAATCTTCTTCACTAGTCAGAATGAGGAATAAAAGAATCCCCCCAGTGTAAGACCCCAGAATAAAGCAGATTAAATGCTCCAAAGGTTTTGCAGGAGGTTTACTCTGAAATTCGAGGACAGGTGCACTAACAGCTGTGACACGCTGAGGAGGTAATGACAGACAAAATCCAAAGACCTGCTGGGGAAAGTCTGGGAGCACATCCCTGAGGGGTCCTCCTCAGGGGAAGGAATGCAGCGTATGGCCCATTCCAGGCTCAGCTCTTCACCCTAACAAAGTCATAGCTCCCCTGTCTGCTCACACAGATCTGGGCTATATGCTATGCGCGACTGCATATGCAGTGACCCACCTTGTCATGGGGGAGCTCTGGTGGCATGAGAGCACCAGCAATGGCAATTCACTCATTCTAAACCAAAGAGAATGAACCTTGATTTTAATAAATCACCTCAAAAGTAATGGAGAGACTATTAAAACCTTTGAGATGAGAGGATGACTGAGTTTTGATAGCTTGTATTGTAACTGAAATGACATGCAGAAACCACATCGTTAGAAGAATGCCTGCACAGATGGCCACCTTCAACCAGAAAACTGCATGCACCTGAACAGGAAGATTAGGAGCTGTTATCCTTTCCTACTGGAGTCACAAATCACCTGCATATGTTATAGCCCATCTCTAGAGGGAAACAGAGTAACTGCTTCAAACTGGCTCCTGATGCACAGGTTTAGTTTATAGTAAGAGCACATCTACACCATACAACACAGCTCCTGAAACCCCTGCTGCAGTGACAGACAGTGCTACTGTATTTACTCAGCACTGGAGCACAATGCCATGCAGATGTGTTAGCTCAGGTCTTCAAAGCAGGATAAGCACATAACTGCAGAGATGCTGACCCTCAGATAATATAATGCCCCAAGTCCCAAAGATATCTTGGTTACCAGCAACGTAGTGCTCCTGAGTCAGTAGTGCCACCTGAATCTTTGTGCTGCTCAACTGCAGGCAGCTTCAAAGCAAATTGAGCCACAAGAGAAGAGAGACCTTTCTTATATGATATTAAGAAGCATCCACTGGGGAAGAGACTGCAAAACTACTATGGCCCTCTAAACGATGGGCACATTTTTATTTCATGATAATTAGCATCACTGCACAGATTTTTGACTCCTCTTGAAAACTGAAATTGGTAAGGACTGGTTGTCATCAAGGCATTCTTCAAGCTTAAAACCATGAACACACACAGAGCTGATTGTGACAAACTGACCATGCTTCCTAGGGTGGCGATCCTGTTCATAGGCAGAAACCATACCTGGGCTCCCCTGACAGCTTCAATCTTTTCCAGGTCTCCAGATCTGCTTCTGTAATAGAGGCGTTCACAAAAGGCACATCCTCTCGTCGCTGAGGAAGGCTGCTTTGAGACTTCCGTTTAGCCAAGTCATCTCTCTCAGCATCAGGCCCTTTCACCTGCTGCTCCTCCTCTGACTCAGTCTTCTCAGTTTGCAGAAGTGGGTCCTCTTTGCTTGTCACTGTTTCACTTGCTGGTGCCATGTGCACTCGTCTTCTTCTAATTTAATGCACATTCCAGTTCAGCAAGAAAAGATAGTTTGAGGGAGCAATGATAAATTGGTGTAAACAGAAGAGGTTCAGAGCACAAGATGATAAAACTGAATTTGTAAGATTAGATTGACATTGATTTTAGGAAGTAAACATGCACTGAATCATTTGAAGTTGAAATCTCTCATCTGTGCTACTCTGCTCAGGCACTACCGAGACCACTTCTTCACATGATTTGCATCTCCAGCTCAAGCAAGGAAAATCTTTAAGTTATTACTGTATTGAGCATTTCTGCAATAAAGCTTTCTCTTAAATAGTCACAAATATCTCATTTTCATATTATTAGCAAAAGTTAAGACAAGTTTTGCTTGCAAACATACAGTGGAATTTCTTTGATCTTAAAGAGTCATGTCAATAACATCAGAAATTAAAATTTGGTTATGTGCTCTTCAGATGCCCTGCCAAACTAGTAATTAGAAGATGTTAATATAATCAAATTACCAGGAGTTGAAAGGCACATTTTGCATTACTGAAAAGAGCTACTGAAGATTAAGAGCAGTTTTCTGACTGCATCAGTTATTACAGTCAAGGTCCACAGCAATGTGAACAGAGCGGTCTTAGCTAGGATCTTTGCACTAGTAATATATACACTTATTTCCTGGACAGGACCTGTGCCTAGCAAGTACTTGTGTTCAGCAACTTCTGAGAGGTCTGTATTCACTGAACTGAAGACAGGAGAGATTTTTCTAGGCTGAAATCTTGTAAGCTCATGCTCCATTTCCAAAAGCAATGCTGTATGAGAAACATTAAGGCTCCATACAACACAGAATCACAGAATTCAAATCATAGAATCATAGAAATCAACCAGGTTGGAAGAGACCTCCAAGATCATCCAGGCCAACCTAGCACCCAGCCCTAGCCAGACAACGAGACCATGGCACTAAGTGCCTCATCCAGGCTTTTCTTGAACACCTCCAGGGACAGTGACTCCACCACCTCCCTGGGCAGCCCATTCCAATGCCAATCACTCTCTCTGTGAAGAACTTCCTCCTAACATCCAGCCTAGACCTCCCCCACCGCAACTTGAGATTGTGTCCCCTTGTTCTGTTGCTGGATGGCTTGGAAGGGATGCCTAAGATCATCCAGTTCCAACCCCCCTGCCACAGACAGAGACACCTCACACTTGACCACACAATTCAGTGCAGTATAGAAATTAAGTGCCTTAACTTATCTGAGCCCATGCTTTATGCAGGGTATTAAAAGGGCATTAGATGGGAAAAAAAACCCAAAGCACTATGAAATGTGCATTGAAAATGCTCAGCAGAAGAGCCAAAAAGCAAAACATAACTTCTACATTTATTTTCCACTGTTGTGGAGTTTATACTCCACTACTCATTCCTCAATGTCCATGAGTTGTCTCATGGCCTTAGATAACAGAAGTCTCCAGTTTTCAATGTTATTTACACTCACAACTCCTGGTCCTGATACTCTTAACAAAAAAATTACAGTTGGTAATCTACATCTGGAGGTCTTTGGTTGCTTTATAATGAAGCATTTGCATTGACTTTACCCTGTAAGTTTTTTTCCTGTAGCCAAGCCAGCTTTAGTTCCTTCTCCACAGCAATAAGCCATGCAAAATGAAGCATTACAACAGAAGACCATGAATGCACACCTTGCATGTTCCTGCTTTTCCGTCTGCAGTGGCTTTTTAACGTCTTCCAGTTTACCTTTATTTGTATAGGGTCCAATTAAAAAGGAGTTAAAAGGAACAGTGTGCTTGGGTTGATTCATTCTGGCCCTCCGAGTGGCAAAGTCATCCTTTTCTAAATCAGGAACTCTGCTGGCTGCTTCATCTTCTGAACCAGAATCCTTCCCTTGATAGGATGTCATGAAGGGGTTGTCCTTGCGGAGGATGATGTCTGGGGTGCTTCCGTTGCCTCCGTGTGTTGGCTTTCGACTGACAGTGAGCAAAGTTAAACAAAGCTCTTGATGCAGTAGGTGAGGAGAGGCCAAATGCCAGCACTCACCTTCAGGTCATAAAACACAGGCAGTTAATCAAATATGCTCCAGGCTGCGGTTAGAAAGGGCAAAACCTCGCTAACAAACAAGCCTTAGTAGACACAAGGAACAAATACACAAGAGCTTCACGCAAAAAAACATGTACTTATTTTAGCTGTAGTCAGAAGAACCAGTAAGGACTAACTTAATGTACTAGATGGTTTTAGTACTCTAAATGGTAGCATGAAACTTCTTAGAATCATGGAATCATAGAATGGTTTAAGTTGGAAGGGACCTCAAGGATCATCCAGCTCCAACCCCCTGCGTAGGCAGGGACACCTCCCACTAGAGCAGGTTGCTAGAGCAGGTTCTTGGACACTTCCAAGAAAAAGATTTGCTACAAATGCCTGATTCCTGGACAACACTGTGAATAATACTGAAACATCAAGACATTAGGAATTGGGAAGGACCTCTGGAGTTCAACTCCCCTACCAAAACAGAATCATCTAGGACAGGCCACACAGGAATGCATTAAGGCAGGTTTGGAGTCTCCAAAAATGGAGACTCCACAACCTCTCTGGGCAGCCAGCTCCAGTGTTCTGTCACCATACAGTAAAGAAGCTTCTCCTCATGTTGAGCTGGAACTTCCTGTGTTTCATCTCACATCCACACTTCTTTGTGCTACCAACCAAATTCCACCAAATTCCCTGATAGCTCTGAAGTTAAATTAGCACTGATTTAACAAAAGCAGTGCTTTACAGTCTACTTCCAGCATGCACCACTGAAAAGAGACCATTACCTTCATCCTGACACCCATCCCTCAGATATTTATAGACTCTCCACTCTCAACCTTCCCCTCTCAAGACTAAACATCTCAAGTTCTCTCATGCTTTCTTCATATCAGAGATGCTCAAGTCCTTTAAATTGACATTTTTTCTTCTTACTGGATCTATCTTTATAAAAGACCTGAGTAATCTCTGAGCCTACTCCTCCCACTACTTTTCTTCTCATGCACATCCATGTTTGATTCTTTTCCTAACTAAGCTTACCTTTCCCCTAGGATGTGTCTTCTATGCCAATGCTGACATACAACAGCTAACAGTGTGATAGCATCATAGAACCACAGAATCACCCAGGTTGGAAGAGACCTCCAAGATCATCCAGTCCAACCTAGCACCCAGCCCTGTCCAATCAACCAGACCATGGCACTAAGTGCCTCATCCAGGCTTTTCTTAAACACCTCCAGGGATGGTGACTCCACCACCTCCCTGGGCAGCCCCTTCCAATGGCAAATCACTCTCTCTGTCAAGAACTTCCTCCTAACATCCAGCCTATACTTCCCCCAGCACAACTTGACATTGACACAGCCATCTGCCTTGGTCAGAAGCACAACTGAGACCAACACAGCCTCGTTGTTACTGAAGATTACGACCACAAAGACCCTTGACAGCTGGTGCCCGAAAAGATTAAGGTTATTTTAACTTGTAACAGTCAATACTCTTAAGTAAACTGAAAAGACAGATGGCAAGAGCTAGGTGAATCTCCCATTTGAAAATCAAATTCTCTTTATTGATATCTTAGGGAGTTGGATAGCCTATTCCATGCAGTTGGATAGACTGTTCCATGCAGGAGTTTTGTAGGCTGTAAATACCTGGCATTTCCTCTTTCAGACAGCACCTTGCCATGCAAAGGGAAAAGAGAGAGTATCGCAAAGGATTAAACAGACTCGCATTAAGAAAGTAAATTAAAACAGCTCAGGGGATGCTGAGTTTCTCTACTACTTTAAAACACAGCAGTGTTATAATTAGCTGGGGTTTAAAACATTTTAAAGCCCTGCAAGGCCACTGCATAAGCCACTAATTTTATGGTGCTGTTTAAAGTACAGCTCAGCAAGGTTGCTGGAGAAAGTTGCAGGGAAGCCATAAAGCATCCCTGACAGGTCAGGCCTGGCTCAGGCTTGGAGGACAGAGGAGCAATATGAAACTGCCAGCCTTTGCCTTGAGACAGGGGACCTCCCATTGGCAATGGGGAGAGCATGCTCTCCACTTAGCCACAGACCACTTTTCCCTTAGATCTCTTTGAAGGCTCAAGATTTTATTTTGGGACAAAAGATGGTGCTGTCTGATGGCACATCAAAGGGAAGTGCTGTCCCTCTTCTTCATGAGCATCTCTATTCACAGCAGCTTCAGAAACAGCTGGAACAGACAGCTCTGAGCAGCTATATGCTTTGCATACACACTCCATCAGCAAGAGTGGTGCAAGCCCTTAGCTATCCCTTGCAATGATACTCTACAACAGTATCCCGTTACTCTTTCTTCTGTGAAAGAATATGGTTAAGAAGGTTATTAATCACAGAATGTGAGGGGCTGGAAGAGATCTCAAAAGATCACAGAATCAACCAGGTTGGAAGAGACCTCCAAGATCATCCAGTCCAACCTAGCACCCAGCCCTGTCCAATCAACCAGACCATGGCACTAAGTGCCTCATCCAGGCTTTGCTTCAACACCTCCAGGGACAGTGACTCCACCACCTCCCTGGGCAGCCCATTCCAATGCCAATCACTCTCTCTGTGAAGAACTTCCTCCTAACATCCAGCTTAGACCTCCCCTGGAAAGAGCTCATGTCCCTTTTGCAATGACCAGGCCAAAAAAGATTTACTGACATTTCTCTCTTACATTCTCCTCTCCATTTACTACAACACACTTAATTCTTCTCTTTTTAAGAAAGGTCCACGAATATGATCTTTACCTTGCAGAAACAATAGTGTAAGTAAGAGACAGATGCAGACAATAAGCAAGCAAGGAGGATCACCCATCAAGAAAACAAAGTGTTATAGAGAGACAACACACTCCTTTGGGAAGGGGGAATGCTTTTTGGCATGCATTTGTGTAGCATCTAGCTTAGTGCAGTCCTTTCCTAGAACATGCTACAGCAATGGAGATAAGTACTTAGATTCCAAGCAAAAAACACACTTGCATACAAGTTCAGATCCTTCCTTTGCTGGACCCAGAAAGATCCCCTACTGAGTTTCAGCTTCAGGAACAATTAGATGCCTTGTAGGACTCAAAGTCACAGTGAGTGTTCTCCAGAGGTCACTGTGTCAAGAGGAAAGAGCCTTTAAAGAACTCAAGAGGAACTGGAACACAACTAACAACCTCAGGTAAAAAAAAAGATTATAGAAACAAGAAGGATTGAGAATTGCTCAGTGCCCTTAGTGTATGACAATTTGAATTTGATGCCAAGAAGGAGAGAGAAAAAAATTGAGAGGTTCAAAGCACAAGGAATAATGAGACAGTAATAAAAAGGATTAAATGCCCCCCTATATCCTTAAGTGTCACTACTAAATTCTTGCCTTCTCACTCACTATTCTTTCACTTTACATATACAAATGATTTTCCTCTCAGGCTTCTGCTGTGTCTTCCTGCAAGCCCCAGGAGCAGGCTCCTAATTCACTATGGTACAGCTTGGCCTACAAAGCTCTTCTCTTTCACCCTCAGCTGGGGCTGAAAATCAGCAGCTCCTCCTTCCCCCAGCTGCCAAATTCCACGGAGAGTAAGGAAAATGGCTTTTTTATTTCTCTTCCCCTCTCTTTCAGCCTTGTCAGGACAAGGAATTGTCCAAGAAAAGAGGAAGCCCAATCTCCTACCAAAGAACTACATATTTCATCACATGTGCTTTTTTTGTGGAGATCAAGGCAGGAGATCAAGCAGAGGGTTGGATAATGGACTCTCAATATGGAGAGTATCCTCCAAATGCAAACAGCATTCCTTGTTGTGCACTGCACTGCTAAACACAAGCTATTACTGTATCTTAGCACTATCACTATAGTTCTACCATTAATGCTACAGCCTTGGAACTCAGAACAGGATGATGCCAGTAACCATTCAGTTTATGGATTGCTGGTTGACTAGCACACTGATTAAAGAATCACAGATTTGTCAGGATTGGAAGGGACCCCAAGGGCCATCTAGTTTCAACCTCCCTGCCATGGGCAGAGACAGTTTCCACAGTTGTCCAGAGCCACATCCAGCCTGGCCTTAAAGATTTCCAGGTATTGGGCTTCCACCACCTCTTTGGGCAACCTATTCCAGTTCCTTCAGTATAACTGAGTCTGAGGAACTAATTTATGACAGCTAGCATGTGGATTTAAGTAGCACCCCAAAACCACACAGAACCAAACATTCATTACAGCTTGACAACAGCGCAGCAAACCTGAGAAGAGGACACACAGTGTGTAACTGTGACTGAGCTGGGGTTGTTTAGCCTGGAGAAGTGGAGGCTCAGGGCAGACCTCATTGCTGCCTACAACTACCTGAAGGGAGATTGTAGTCAGGTGGGGTTGGTCTCTTCTGCCAGGCAACCAGCAATAGAACAAGGGGACACAGTCTCAAGTTGTGTCAGGGGAAGTCTAGGCTGGATGTTAGGAGGAAGTTCTTCCCAGAGAGTGACTGGCACTGGAATGGGCTGCCCAGGGAGGTGGTGAAGTTGCCATCCCTGGAGGTGTTCAAGAAAAGCTTGGATGAGGCACTTAGTGCCATGGTCTAGATGAGTGGACAGGGCTGGGTGCTAGGTTGGACTGATGATCTTGGAGGTCTCTTCCAACCTGGCTGATTCTATGATCTGCACAGGGCACATCTCTGTACAACTGCAGACAAGCTTCACTGCATCTATAAACAGATCATATCACATAAGAGCTGTACCTTTTAGTACTGAGTTTCAAAGCCCAGACTGTAGAATAGCATCTGCTAAACCACTCACTGTCAGGATTTCACTCCACAGTCCCAAATAAAATGCTATGGACAGGAGAACATAGGGACACTTACCCTCCAGCCAAACAGTTTTGATCACTTGTAAGAGCCTAGCCTTATGATGTTGTGGTTAAAACTCTGCCTCACAGGCCATCCCCATGAGAAAATGAGATTTTTCATGAGGATCCAGTATCATATGGTGGAAAAGCATGGGCAGTAAGCCTAGGCCATCATTCAGCTCTCAAGTTAAAGAACAGGAAACAACCAAATTGAAGAGCAGCCAAAAAATAACTCACTCAGGTAATAAGCTACTAACTGCTGATACTCCATGCCAAAGCTGGTCAAATTCTGATTGCTGAACTATGCCTCCACGTTTTAACTGGTACATGTGTTAACAAGCACTGCACTTTTATAGTTCCTACCACTAAAAATGAATGCAGCATTTATTAGCCCAGCTAAAAATACTAACCACCCAAAGAAGTGTGGTTCAGTCAAGGAAACCAGCCCATCAGCAACAAGTTTCTGAAAGTTCTGCCTAAACAAGGCACTTATAAGCTACATTTTTACATGGTTAAATGCAAGAAAGCATTGGGTGGGAGGTGAGAAGTAGTAGGTGTAGTAGTTTCCTTGCAGTCTTTTGACAGTGCACTTCAAGATGATGCGATTTCTCAACGCAAATGCAGTCAGCATCACACAACTGTGCAATCCACAGCTGCCACATCACAAGGCCTCCACTAGCAGTTGTGAGTGCTTAGCAGCCCGGGTTTTTGTTAGGAGAAGTGAAATCACAGCAGATCAAGGCAAGCCACACTTCAGCCAGTCCTGAAAACGTGAAGCGTGCGCAGCTTCCCACACCGTCGGGCTGACCTGCCGTAGTGCTGACCTGCCGACCTGACCGTAATGCCAGCCTGTTCCAGTCTTCTTAACTTCCTGATCTCTTCTGCATCTTTCCCCTTGAGTGCTGATGTTCCTTTTGCACTACATGAAGGAGACTGATCTATGGAGTTTCCTTCCTTTTGATTCAAATCTATTTGATTTTTACGGGAGGTCGCCTGAGGAGCCACGGAGCCCACTTCCTCCTTTCCACACAGTCCTGATGGTTCATTCTGTTCTTCTTCTATGGTTTCAGGGTAGGGCTTGCTATTGAATCATACAAGGTAGTTTAATGTATGCTGTGCCTGAAACATACACACTTAATAAGCACATTTTGTTGATATCAAGATGCCAAAGGATACTCTGCTGAACGATCCAGGAAGATAATTATGCTCTTGAACGGAACCTGCTTCGTGGGCCAAATCAAAACTGAAGTCCCAGTTGCCAAAATCAGCATGCAAAAGCACAGTCATAGCTATTTAAGTGTACTGGTGTACAGAGCACAACATTAAAACAATTGAATTTCAAAAACCACAGCAGAAGTATTACTTATTTTGATTGAATGCAACAAACACTACTTAGAAGCATCATTTGTCAGGAAGCCTTGTGAAAATTGAGACAGCTCATGCAGAACATTTTTGCCCAGCCTTGGGTTTGAGTCAACATCTGTGGGGTTTATGCTAACCAACATCTTGTCAAGCACACATTATACATTGGTAAGGGAAATGTGAAATCAAGACAATGATTTTCCACTCATTAATTTTCCTTCACCTTCACCAGTTGCTACAAAGAATTTATCAGCATCGTCCCAGCAAGAGATTTATTATAGCTTGTGCTGATTTGAGGCTAATTGGAATAGTTTATTGAGAGAAATTAGATCATTGGTTGTAGAAAGAAAATAATGATAAAGTCTGTATCATTCATTGGTTTGCTGACAGGGATTAAAAAGCCAAAAAGTAAACACATTGCCCCACTCTGGTCTGGGATGGTGCTTCCTTTAGCTTCTTCACTCTGCTCTAATATCTCTCCACTACTCTTAGCTAACAGAAAACAACATAACCTTTGCTGATTGTTTTGTTTGTCTGCCTGGGAAAGTAGAGGGAGAAAGAGAGGGTAGCTTTGAGCCCTTCTGGGCAGTTTCCTTTGCCTGGGAGGGAGTCTGGATTTCTGTATTACTTCTGATTTGTACACAATTGTAAATACTTGTAAATATACCACAGAATCACAGGATGTTGGGGGTTGGAAGGAACCCAAAGAGATCATTGAGTCCAACCCCTCTGCCAGAGCAGGACCATACAGTCTAGCTCAGTTCACAGAGGAACACATCCAGACAGGCCTTGAAATTCTCCAGAGAAGGAGACCCCACAACCTCTCTGGGGAGCCTGTTCCAGTGCTCTGTGACCCTTACAGCAAATAAGTTCCCCCTTGTGATGAGGTGGAACCTCCTGTGCTGCAGCTTATATCCATTGCTCCTTGTCCTATCACAGGGAGCAAGTGAGAACAGCCTTTCTCCCTACTCCTGCCACTGCAGCTTACATCCATTGCTCCTTGTCCTATCACAGGGAGCAAATGAGAACAGCCTTTCTCCCTACTCCTGCCACTGCAGCTTACATCCATTGCTCCTTGTCCTATCACAGGGAGCAAGTGAGAACAGCCTTTCTCCCTACTCCTGCCACTGCAGCTTACATCCATTGCTCCTTGTCCTATCACAGGGAGCAAGTGAGAACAGCCTTTCTCCCTACTCCTGCCACTGCAGCTTACATCCATTGCTCCTTGTCCTATCACAGGGAGCAAGTGAGAACAGCCTTTCTCCCTACTCCTGCCACTGCAGCTTACATCCATTGCTCCTTGTCCTATCACAGGGAGCAAGTGAGAACAGCCTTTCTCCCTACTCCTGCCACTGCAGCTTACATCCATTGCTCCTTGTCCTATCACAGGGAGCAAGTGAGAATAGTGTTTCCCCCCACTCCTGCCACCCAGCCCTCAGATATTTATAAACAATTATTAAATCCTCTCTCAATCTTCTCCAGACTGAACAGCCCCAGGTCCCTCAGCCTCTCCTCATCAGGCACTGCTCCAGGCCCCTAATCATCCTTGTAGCCCTCCGTTGGACCCTCTCCAGCAGATCCATGTCCCTCTAAAACTGGGGAGCCCAAAATTGTCTATTTTGCTTTGCTGTAAAAATAGCTCAGATGGCTTGGAAGTAAGATGGAGCTAGTCTGGTAAATCTCAACAGTTGTGTGTGTGTGTTCCTAAGTTCCTAACCCACCACACAGCTGCAAAACAATTTATAAAAGGAATGAAAATTAGGGAAAATGTTCAAAGCATCAGCACTGAGAAAGGGAGAAGTTGGTCAGGTCTGGTCTTACCTAAAAGGTCTGTCTCCTAGCGGCGAGGTCGCTGTGCTCCAGCTCTTGCGGTACTCCTCCCGTTCAGCTTTCTTTTTGCGCAGCGGAGCAGGTACATAGAAAGTCTGATTGCTCTTGTTGGGGAGGTACTGGTTGAAAGGCACAGCTGATTTAGGTTCGCCGTGAGAGGTTCGCCTCGCCAACATATCATCTTTTTTCACATCTGGCATCTTTCTGTGTGGCAGGTCAGTTTCTGAGTCGCTTCCTCTCCCTAGAGAGGAAGGAGAGGGGAGAAAAAAAATTATCTCTTCTTTTCACTTTCATAGAATCACAGAATCATAGAATCAACCAGGTTGGAAGAGATCTCTGAGATCATCCACTCCAAACTATCAACCAGCCCTAGCCAATCAACCAGACCATGGCACTAAGTGCCTCATCCAGGCTTTGCTTCAACACCCCCAGGGACGGTGACTCCACCACCTCCCTGGGCAGCCCATTCCAATGCCAATCACTCTCTCTGTGAAGAACTTCCTCCTAACATCCAGCCTAGACCTTCCCCAGCACAACTTGAGACTGTGTCCCCTTGTTCTATTGCTGGTTGCCTGAGAGAAGAGACCAACCCCCACCTGGCTACAGCCTCCTTTCAGGTAGTAGTAGACATCAGTGAGGTCCAGTTCATTGTTATTGTTGTTGTTGTTGTTTTTTAATCATAAATCAAGCACCACCAAAAAAAAAAACAACACACAAATACATTTAGCATGTGAGCATCCAAAAAATGAGGCCATTTTAATCCATATTTATATTTTACCATCAGTCACTGAAAGTAGTAACCACAATACCTACACAAACAGTAAATCTTTTTATTTTCTATCCCTGAAAAACTCATCTTCAGCCACAGGTCACATCAAAAAACTCAAGGTCAGATTAAGCCTGACTTGTCAGTCATGTGGGACAGCTACAAAGGCTGACCTGACTAAAGGCTAAATGACATATGGGTATGTTTGACTTGATTCACACTCTCTCAGATCTTGATTCACACATGTGTAGCACAGGCTCAGAGAAAAGCAGAGTGCTGTAAGCTAAATATTTACAGAACAGCAGAAATCTGTGCATGTGTCTACACATCAACATGGCACTTTGGACACACACACACACACAGAGCAACAGCTTTGAGCAGAATTAGGGAGTTAGTGTCAGCTGCCATAAACCAGAAGACTCAGATGGTTTCTCTTGTCTCATCTGTTGCCTGGTCAATCACAGAAACACTCAGGTTGAAAAAGATCCTCAGGATCACAGGATGTTAGGGGTTGGAAGGCACCCAAAGAGATCATTGAGTCCAACTCCCCTGCCAGAGCAGGACAATACTACCTAACACAGGTCACAGAAGAACAATCCAGATAGGCTTCGAAAGTCTCCAGAGAAGGAGACCTTACAACCTCTCTGGGGAGCCTGTTCCAGTGCTCTGTGACCCTTACTTTCACAGGGAGCAAGTGAGCAGAGACTGTCCCCCCACTCCTGGCCAGCCCTCAGATATTTACAATCACTGATCAAATCCCCTCTAAATCTTCTCTTCTCCAGACTAAAAAGTCCCAAGTCTCTCAGCCTCTCCTCATAAGACATGCCCTCCAGTCCCCTGATCATCCTTGTAACCCTAGAATCACCAAATCCAACTTAGGGTGAACCCTGTAGAGTAGGGATCTACTCTACAAGGTTCACCCTAAACCTTATCCCCAAGTGCCACATCCAAATGACCTTTAAACACATCCAAGGTTGGTGACTCAACCACCTCTCCGGGCAGCTCGTTCCAATGCCTGACCACTCTTGCTGGAAAAAAAGCTGTGGCACACTGCAAAACAGACAGACTTGATCCTCAGATGGAAAGGTGCTAGAAGAGAGGGTGTGGATCTCAGGATTTAGAAGTTGGATTAGCATTACAAAGGCTGAAGAGTGGTTGCTGGGAAAGAATTAAGATGAGAGAGAAAAATTCAGCTTCAGAGAATACAATGGGAAATCAACAGAGCTGACTACTCTGTTTTGTTCAAATGAACTAAGCTTTTTGATGTTTACAACCCATTGGAAACACAGAACCTTAGACAAGACTTTTCCAACTTGAAAGCAAAACTTCCAAATGGTAGGACAAATACCTTAAAGACCATCTGGAGTGCAACTACCCTAGTAGTTATTTTGGAAGCCACTTCACAGACATTCACTAGATTCCCTGCACCATCATGAGTCTTTTAAAGTAATTCACAAAGAAGCTATGTAAATAGTTCTCTCCCAGCAGTGTAACATCACTACAGGCCCTGGTTCAATGGGTGAAATGGAACATTTCCAACTATTTCTCTCACCAGCATTCAAATCTTCTCCTAGGTTTGGAGCACTAGATGCCTCTGGTCCTTGGGCCCTCTGCATCACTTGCACAGGCAATAGATGCTGCTCTTTTTGGGGTGAAGGGAAGCCACCCAGGTTGTGTCCTCTTGCTAATTCATCACACTAGTAGATGAGTAGCTAATTCTCTGTGCTCCCCTAACGAACAACTGAAAACAATGAAGTCATAAAAATCACAAGTAGCTTGTGTATAGTTCAAAGTGGGGGAAGGAAAAGAGGTCTAAATATGCTAGGAATGCTATTAGCAAAGAGCTTTTGCAGCAGACTGAGTTATTCAATGTTTGCTTGGAGGGAGATGAAGAAGAGTGAAAAGAACAGTAAGAAAAGACAAGACACAATGGAAATGAGCTGGCGAGACAAAAACTGCAGCGCACTTCGTGCCAGTAATCTTTTGCCTCAACAATTTTGGTTAAGAGCATGTGATAAGCAGCACCATGCTTGGTAACCTGAGTCTATGTCTAAATCAAAATAGGGAGATACAGCCACAGAATCACAGTGTCTAAAGATAAATGAGCTTTGAAGGGCTGCAACATCATTAGATGGAGCAGGGCCACAGAGGAGCTGAAAGAAAATGAAAAGATCCAAAGATCCCTTGCTGTTATTTGCTATTCTGTTTGCTCTTGGCTTTGTTCTGGTGTTTATTTTTTTATCACATGAAAACTAGTCTTGAACTGGCAGACAGAAATGCTGGAACAGAGAACCACAGGAGCAGAGGGATTAGAATAGATTCCCCTCCCTCATTACTGATATGCCTACCAGCATCCCCAAGTTGAGTACTTCAAAAGGCTCATTTAATTATTCATATTTTACTCATGAAATTATTTTCAGCTCAAAATTGGAGGGAGGAAAAAAAAAAGGCACTTGAAGCCAAAGCACCAAGTGGAAGATGCAATTGTGCCCTACATTTATAACCTTAACTTGGCTGTTCTGCATTTACAAGTAGAAGCAGCAGCAGTTCCCACAGCCTGCAACAAGCAGCCACATATCACAGACAGGCACAGGTCCTTCGTACAAGGATCCCACACAAATGCTGTCCAAGCAGAGGATTTAATTCATTCCCAAATACCTTAGCAACATTATGGGCAGGCCACTCTGAAAATCTCCTGTTGAAAATAAATCCTTCTGCTTTGCCACCGCTTTTGTCTGCTTTTTGCCATTAGACAGTGTCTACACCAGACACCAGAGCAGTTTCTAAACAGCAGGGCTAATCTCAGATGACTTTTGTGAAGGTAGCCTCCACCTAGACTAATCATCACCTTAGGATCACTTACATCATAGAATAGCTTAGGTTGGAAGAGACCTTAGAGATCATCTGCTCCAGTCTCCCAGTAGCTGATGCCTCCCAACTAGACTTGGTTGTTCAAGGCCCCATCCAATCTGCTCTTGAACATCTCCACAGAGGAAGCATTCACAATCTCTATGGACTACTTATTCCAGAGTCTCTCCATTCTCATACTGAGAACTTCTTCCTAAGATCTAGTCTAAATCTCCTGCCCCTCAGCTTAAAACCATTACCTTTTGTCCTACTGCTAGACACCCTTATGAGAATACCTCTCCAACCTTCCTTTAGGCTGGAGTACTTCATCCAGTTCTAGAGCCTCTGTTACAAGAGGGATGTGGAGATGCTGGAGTGTGTCCAGAGAAGGGCCATGAGGATGCTCAGAGGGCTGCAGCAGCTCTGCTGTGAGGACAGACTAAAAAAGTTGGGGCTGTTCAGTCTGCAGAAGAGGAGGCTCCCAGGTGACCTTCTTGTGGCCTTCCAGTATCTGAAGGGGGCCTAAAAAAAAGCTGGGGAGGGACTGTTTAAGCTGTCAGGGAATGACAGGACTAGGGGGAATGGAGCAGAGCTGGAGGTGGGTAGGTTCAGACTGGACATGAGGAGGAAGTTTTTGAGCATGAGAGTGGTGAGAGCCTGGAATGGGTTGCCCAGGGAGGCAGTTGAGGCCCCGTCCTTGGAGGTGTTTAAGGCCAGGCTGGATGAGGCTGTGGGCAGCCTGATCTAGGGTAGGGTGTCCCTGGGCATGGCAGGGGGCTTGGAACTAGATGATCCTTGTGGTCCCTTCCAACCCTGACTGATTCTATGATTCATCTCAGGCATTGGAAGGCAGCTATAAGGTGCTCCCAGAGTCTTCTCCAGGTTGAAAAACCCCAGCTCCCTATGCTCACAGCAGAGGTGCTCCAGCCCTTGGACCATCTCCATTCATGATTTTTTTTATTCTCTAGGAGTGGAAAGATCATAGCTTTATTTCACTAGCATATTATTTGTAAAGCTCCTATCTGAATGGAGAGAGAAGTAATGCAAGCAGAACCTTTTTCCCCATCCAGCTTTGCATATGCATGATTCCTATCAAAAACTACACGCAGCTGAGTGAAATACTGGCCTGCTGGGGCCACAGCAAGAGGTTTGACAGAAGAGAGGTCAGCCAAGCTACACCTCACCTGCAACTCTTGGAGGAGACAGCTGTGAAGTTATGGCAGCAGCAGGCAGGGGAAAATGGGACACATAAAAAAGGGCCAGCTGGACCATTCATACGTGTGCACGCAGCATCTGCACGTAGCCCAGCTCTGGATATGGTTAAAGACTAATTTTTAACAACAAGCTTCATGTGTTTGCATCTTGTGTTTGTTAGGGACTCAAGAATGTGACACACGATTATATGTCTTAGCTGTGGCAAACAACCAGCCACAAACCCTTACTAAAATGTGCTTGTACAGCAGAAGTTGATAGGAAGCAGCTACAGGACATAAGCAACTGTCTGCCAGAGATATTGGACACTCTTTGAGAAGTGTTGCCTCACCCTGGGTGCTCAATTAGGACATCTGAGGTGCCCCTCTTTGCCAACACCACGCTTTTGTCTCATTTGGGAAGGCAGAAATGTGTTTTGTGATGTGGAGTCTGAGGGGGCATGATAACGTTTTAAAGACTCAGCAGATGGTTCTGGATGGTCAACTAGCAACAGCCCCAACACCACAGGCCACTCAAACCAGCTGAGCAGAGCTTCATAGTATCATAGTATCATCAGGGTTGGAAGAGACCTCACAGATCATCAAGTCCAATCCTTTACCACAGAGCTCAAGGCTAGACCATGGCACCAAGTGCCACGTCCAATCCTGCCTTGAACAGCTCCAGGGACGGCGACTCCACCACCTCCCTGGGCAGCCCATTCCAGTAGCCAATGACTCTCTCAGTGAAGAACTTTCTCCTCACCTCGAGCCTAAACTTCCCCTGGCGCAGCCTGAGGCTGTGTCCTCTTGTTCTGGTGCTGGCCACCTGAGAGAAGAGAGCAACCTCCTCCTGGCTACAACCACCCCTCAGGTAGTTGTAGACAGCAATAAGGTCACCCCTGAGCCTCCTCTTCTCCAGGCTAAACAATCCCAGCTCCCTCAGCCTCTCCTCGTAGGGCTGTGCTCGAGGCCTCTCACCAGCCTTGTCGCCCTTCTCTGGACACGCTCAAGGATTTCAATGTCCCTTCTAAACTGGGGGGCCCAGAACTGAACACAGTACTCGAGGTGTGGTCTAACCAGTGCAGAGTACAGGGGCAGAATGACCCTGCTTTCCCCACAGCTTTTCCATAATTCAGCTGTGATACCAGCTCTCCCTGCCAGCTCCTCAGTTTTAAGAAGCTCTCCATCACCTCAGGAAATCTATCATCTGTCCAGTAATGATTAGCACCAGTTTCTTTTTCACTGCCAAAAGCAGCATAAACATCTGGTTCCTACCAAAAAATCCTTCTGCCCTTGCTTTTATTTTTTTAAACTAAATAAATAACATTACTCAGGAGAAGCAATTCATGTGTGGAACATAACTTCACTGGATGAGGAAGTCTGACTGATCCAGCCGTTCGTCAGGAACGCAACCGTAGGGAGGGAGCCTCAGTTGAGCATCCTTTTGTTCAGAACCAGAAAGGTTACCTGGTGACAGGTAACCTAAGTCTACACCTAGCTCTAGCAAATCCTTCCTCATCCAGCACATTGTATTTGCAAGCTTCTGGAAACCTCAGGCAATCAGACATGAAAGGCAGACAAGCAGCATCCCTTCTGCAAGCGTGGATGGTACACAAAGATGGCTGAGGCTACTCACTACTAACTTACCCAAGTTTCTAAATACCATGGGGGAAAAAAGTGTTGTTTGGTCAAACATGCAGACTTCAAAACTTAGACATGTATCAGACATATCCAAGATATTTCCATGCTGTCTATCTGCCCAAGATTTCCTTAGCAAATGTTTAATTCATTTCAGTATTTCCCCTGTTCCTGTGCTTCCTCCAGCCTAGTTTAGAAGTTTAAACGAGTCTGCCTAACGTCCTCTTACAACATCACCCAGAAAAGCACACTTCCCATCACAAAATTACACTGCAATGATGTCACTCGTTTTCCAGTCCTATGCTATCCAAACTGAGACAGCCTTCGAGTCGTTGGCAAAGCCATCTTAACCCTCAGGGAGCACAAATCAGCATTCACAGACAAGTTCTCCCAGCAGATTAGTGCTGCATCCAGCTCCTGAATGACAACGCTTGCTCCAGAAACCTCACAGATGTCCCAAGGTTCTGCAGGTCCTGCACTGAGACTGGTACTCACCATCACTGCTCCCTCTCAGCACTACATCCGGAGATGGTGTCTGCTGCGAGCGGGAGCCAAAGGAGTCCAGGCTGTCAAAGGAATCATCTCTGCCGTGGCGAGGTGGGGAGAGGGAGTCACTGCGTTCCGAGTCCCAGCAGTCTATGTAGCCGCTGTCGCGAATGCTGCGCTTCGGGCTCTCGATGTCCTCTGTCTCCTGCATGGGAGCACAGCAGGTACCTCTTCATCAAGAAGCCAGTGACATAGCCATGAGATCCATCACACACCAGACAACAAAGCATCTTCCCAAACACTAAACATCTCCACCCCCAAAACCAGGCTTCTCTTGTTTTCTGCCCCCGCTCCCCTTCAGAACAGAAGTGCAAGCTGTGCACTACACACCGGTTTTATGCTGATTAAGAGGAAACCCAGCTTGCTAGATTAGTATTGGGGGGGGGGGGGGGGAAGCTGCAACAGGCAAGTTAATAAACTGATCAAAACTGAAAGCAACCTGAAACTTGACTTGTCGTTCATAGTCCATAGCACAGGCAAAGGAACTAGAGTTTTAACATCGTGCCTGCGTTAGGTTTAAGCCTGCTGCTTTCCAAAAGATCCCTCCCTCCCCTTGCCCATCTATTGTATCTGGCTGGGACACCAGCAGACAGCATTTGTTGTTGCTGCTTCAGCTCGGCAAAATAATGAAGCAGTGTGCCCCAGCCTCCCTCTACCTTGAAGAGAAATTCCTGTTATGAAAGAGGGATGTCTTTCTGAAGCAATCAGCAATGAAAAATATGCAAAATGCTTTTCCTGATGTCTCAGAAGAATTCAGTTGTGCTCTTTACTCTTTGCCAGCTCCTGGCTCTGGGGGATATGAAAGCACTTGTAGCTGACCCACATGTTCAGAGCAGGGAGAACAATGGTTGTCTTTGACAGCCCTGTGATTATAAATTCTTTCCAGTGCAAGCAGCACATACTAAAACACTGAAACTCCAGCAGAGGAAAAGGTCAATGGAAGCCATCCTCACCCTTGCATTATAATAAATCCCTTGTTTTAGAGGGTGTCTTAACGTTAATTACAATCACACAGGCCCAGGGAAAAAAAAAAAGCAAAAATAACTCTGTTTATTCAAAGATAAGTCTGTTTTTTTCTCCCCCAACAGTAAGTAAAGTCAGAGATGTGGGTGTCATTATCAGACTGACATTCTGTGACCCAAAGAGGCTGGAATGTGATTTTTTTTCCCCTTCTATTCCCCACCACCACCACCTCCCAGAAACATTTGAATATTAATTCCTAATTAAGAATCACCCCCTGCTAACCACTAGCTGTAGAACAATGGCTATGTTGAGCATAGCTCCCACTGTCCCTGACTGCTAAAGTGTTACCCATTGCCAATGGGTACCCATTCCCATCACCAGTGAGAAGATCAACCAAGAATATCATGGGATGCTGTGCTGGGCCACCCCTCTACTAAAAGTAGGTTTGCTGGAGAAGTGATGGAGGGAGCCCTGCATTAACATCCCAAAGCTTTCGTGCTGGAAAAGGGGAGAGGCTCGAAGAGAGATCAGACCCAATGTCCTGCAGACTTTTCAGGAAGAAAGCTTAATTAGTGCCACTCACTGTGACTCTGCCAAAACACCACATTAAGGGCGGCGGCAAAGGTCGCCTAAGGCCAAGCTAAACTGCGGTAATATCATTAAGTAACCCCGCTGCAAACCGAAGTGAAAGCAGTTTCTAAACCCAAACAAAATACATCTAACAAAGTCAGAACCGAATCCTATGTAGCTTCCTTCCCCAGTGCTGCTAAGTGACCTAAAATACAGACAGAAACACCAGACAACAAAGATCTGCCTCTCTGAAATCTGCCTGAGCTACACATGTCCAAAACCAAACCTAAAAGTCTTATCAAAATCCCCTTTGTGACACGATCCAAAAATCTTTTTAAAAATCCAAATTCCCTAAATCCCCAAATCCCTTCATACCAATCAGATATTCTCAATCCTCAGGCACACTTCCATTTTCCTAAATTACTGCATTTGAATGATACAGAACTGCTCAGCAGCTACGGGGACTCAAACTCGGGCAAAAAGCCCCATCCTGCATTCACTGCCTCTCAGAGTTTGAGAACAGTCCAACGGTGAACTAATGAGTTCTGCAGACCCTACTTTGAATGGCCTGTTGCTGTTAATTTTGCATGCTGCTCACCAGGAATTAAGAGGCAGGCCCCAGGATGGGACCCTAGACTTGTGTAAACATGTTCTTTATAGCCTTCCCCTGCTTGGAAAAGCTGCTTTCCCAGCCCAGTGCCGTCTCACAGACTGGTACTTGTCCTGCCTTCAGCAAACGTCATCTCCCAAGTGCTATCAGTGGGAAAGTGGTTATCTGCAGGACTGATAGCACTGTAACGTGACACACAACAGCACATTAAGGCTTTTATGTTATTAAATGAAAAGCACAGTATGTCACTGACTATTGGTAGAAGTATGAGTGCCAAATACAAGATGTGTTCCCTCCAGGAAGTTCCACCCACTGAACATAATCAAAAAGCCATGGAAGTTCTGTCAGTGGGAATTTCTAGCTTGAAAGTTAAAGAAGAATGCGTACCCAAATAGTTAATGAAATTAAAAACAGAGTAGCAACAGCAAAATTAGAAATGAATAGCCCTTTCAGAAGGAGAACTAGAAAAAGATGAGTCCGAGACAACTTACATTTGAGCTGTCTTTTGGTTTGCTTAGTGAAAAAGGAGGGCAGAGAGGATTTATAACAGCAAAACTAAACCAGACTGAATTTATGGTCGGCTTAATTATTAAATTCTGTGGAAAAAATTGCCTGTAGAGTATGTGATAAAGTGTCTTTTCATCACTTGAGCTCAGCTATAAAGAACATCAGAGCGTTGCACAGCGTGATTAACATGTTCTATTTTACAACCAAATCCTCTTCAAATGCAGTAACAGACAAGCCCGCAACTGCCAGTGGGAAATACTGCAGGGGTACAGGAGCAGGGAGGTGACCTTAAAATAAGTAGCCAGTGGCCCTCATAGCAGCATCACCTAAACCTTTTCAGGCCAGCAAAGTGCTGTGCTTTTACTTTAAAAGCTTTCAGCTTTTATGAGATCTTTACTCTGCTCCCAGCTCCAACATCTGCAACAAATCAAGTCCCAGCCTTTTGCTTTTGTCCTTGACCTGCAGCCCTCTGCACTGCCCAGTCAGGCACTTCGCAATCATCAGCTCTCTGGAGAATGCTGCTCTTTTGGCCCCAGCTTACTTCACCCCACAAAAGGGCTCGAGATAACACCTCCAAAATGCTCTGATTATTAATTTGATGGGTAATGAAAAAGAAGGCCCTCGTGCTGTGAGATTAAGCATTGAAAACTAAACCATGATAACCATGCAGCACCTAGCAGCATAACAATCTGCACTGTGGCAATGTTTCTCTGTTAGCTCCCTTGTCAAGCTTTGTTGCCTTTCAGACTCTTTGGAGTGGGGACTGCTCCTTCCCCCATCTTCTACTTGTTAAAATCTCAAGTATTAACTTAATTTCTTTACTGCTTAGGCTCAGTCACATCACTCATGAGTGGCAATGTTTTCAGTGATTAGCATAGGTCATTTCAAACGAAGAGCAAAATAAACCTCTACTGAGAAGCAGGAGATTCTCTTTTCCTCTCCATTTCCACATCCTTGTTCTCAGGAACTGGGCTTATAAATGGGAATTTTACCCATCTAGGTAAGGCTTTCTGGCCAGACTAGAGAGTAGCAACTACTACGAGTCAATCAAGTACTCCTTCCTCTTCGGCAGCAATCCAGTGCTGGCCCTCTGAAATCCCAGAAGGAAGAGCTGCAGGTAGTGCAGATGTAGTAGCACAGAGTTTATTCTCCCACTGTTCCCAAATCCTACTGGCTGTGATGATGTGGCCATTACATGAGATGGGGCAAGAGCAGCAGGCACGAAGCTCTCTGTGGGCTGACAACACACCTGCATGACCTTTTGGTATCCCCAACACACAAAATGCTAGCACAGGGTGCTGCCATCTTCTTACATGCCTGCTCCTGCCCCTTCCATCCCCAGTAAATGCACACTTGGCTATCAACACTAACCATTCCTGGGGTTAAGTGTCAAGGTTCAGGGCATGCTGGAGTGCTCAACCCAAAATTCCCAACCCCTCCTACAACAACCACAACTGTTCCTTTCCAACAAGAGCTCAGTTCATTATAAACCACCAAATATGATCTCTGCCAGAATTCTGAGCTTGGCAAAACACAGCTTCATCATAACTATGCCCTTGGTGAAACATAATCTCCTCCTCCTATCCTTCAACTTTATTTAGATACTTTGGTTTGTTTTATGTTGCAACTTAAAAACAAAAGAGCTCCCCACGAGCCTGAATGTTTTACAGAAGAAAAAAAATCTCTGCTCCTGGAAGTCTTGCCATCTTACTTTTGAGCCTCAACTCTTCTAGCCATAAGTACCTTTCATGATTGAAAATCACTCAAACCAAAACATATGGAAATGAAGGTGACAGAGCCCTAGGACAGTTCTGAAGCCCTGTTTGACATGACATGCTGCATCACAACACTGGATGTCAAAGAAGGTTGTGTTCGTGGCTTGGTAGAGTCAGAACCATCTTTTTGAAGGAGGCAAGGGTTTATTAAATAATTTGTGTTCCAGCCCCCCAGTTCTCTCATATTTAGCAACAAAATGAAATTTCCATTCCCAAAACAGAACAAAAAGATACCTTTCTCATCTGTGCCAGCAAACCTTCAAACTCCTTCAGGTTCAGGGTTGATCCACTATATGATGTGCAGCTGTTTGCTGCTTTTCCTAGCCAATAAATGGTGACTAATACCTGCAGAAGTTAATAACAATTAATTGAAGCTGTCTACACAGTCACTTAGCTCAATTTACATCCCTCCAGCATCTCTCATTTACTCAAATGCAGCACAAGATTTTGTTATACATCAGACTTGAAAGGGAAGTGTCTGTCAGAGGTTAAACATAAATACATCAGGTAACTGTAAACAGTCCTAGAGAATATGCAATTTAACACATTATATTCCTGATACATTCCAAGAAATAGGAAAGTGTGCATGTCTACCTGCAAAATAAACAGCAAAAACGAGCAGGGAAACTAGGCAAGATGTTTTAAACTGTCTAGAAAACACATTTAGAAATAACTATGTTGTGAATCCACCAGGAAAAAAAAATCTCTAAATTCAGAGTACTAATACTAGTGGTCATCAATTCAAACAGTGATGACAATGGAATAAATGAACTATCTGAAATGTGTGTTTGCCTATTTAAAGGACAAGCAAATGTAGTTCTATTTTTAATCATCTTAATGTAATTAACCAGATGAGATGGGAATATTTACTTCCAGGCTTCTGCTGGCTTAAGAAACGCTTAGCCTAAGATTAAACAAAAGCCATGAGCATCTGGTTGTTCCTACCAGACTGAAGTGGAAAGAGTCAGTGGCTTCATTCAAGTTCTGACCTGATGTCTCTCCACTTCAAAACTAGCATGGAAAAGAAGCCAACAGTTGCTCTTGCAGATGTTTAGATACCTCTTTAGTCCTTTAGGTAACTCAAGTCTGTAACTCAAAAGTCACCTCAAGACTAGCATGGAAAAAAAGCCAACAGTGGCTCTTGCAGATGTTTAGATACCTCTTTAGTCCTTTAGGTAACTCAAGTCTGTAACTCAAAAGTCACCTCAAGACTAGCATGGAAAA
>WAAF01005424.1:90415-203939 GCA_013400475.1 Tricholaema leucomelas
GAGCACAGCCCTACGAGGAGAGGCTGAGGGAGCTGGGATTGTTTAGCCTGGAGAAGAGGAGGCTCAGGGGAGACCTTATTGCTGTCTACAACTACCTGAGGGGTGGTTGTGGCCAGGGGGAGGTTGCTCTCTTCTCTCAGGTGGCCAGCGCCAGAACGAGAGGACACAGCCTCAGGCTGCGCCAGGGGAAATTTAGGCTTGAGGTGAGGAGAAAGTTCTTCACTGAGAGAGTCATTGGACACTGGAATGGGCTGCCCAGGGAGGTGGTGGAGTCGCCGTCCCTGGAGCTGTTCAAGGCAGGATTGGACGTGGCACTTGGTGCCATGGTCTAGCCTTGAGCTCTGTGGTAACAGCTTGGACTTGATGATCTGTGAGGTCTCTTCCAACCCTGATGATACTGTGATACTATGATACGAGACTCTTCTTCCCTAAGATATGCACCCATGTTCCTTCAGTGCTTCCTCCTCAGCCACATATGCTAGGCTTCCAATTTGCCTTTTGCAATCACCTTGCTCCAACAGCCCCATTTTTCCCTTGAGGGTGCCGAACAAAAATCACACACGCGACGCCCCAGCTGAGGCCCTGCCAGAAAAGGATCCAGCATACATGTACGTACAGACCCTCTGTTTAAAATCAGCTGCATGTATTTTCTATCTATAAATACAGCTGATATTTCCCTTCAGTCTATAAATACTAGACATGCACAATGTGTTTAATCAACCTCAGACATTTCCCCCCCCGCTCCCTCCTCAGCTTTGCTTTGAAAAACTGCATCCAAATTGATACTTCTGTGCAAGGGGAAAGGAGGTGGTTCGCTAATACTGATTTCTTTTTGTCTTGAAATGACCTTTATCCAAGCTGTTTTCCTTCAACCAGCACTACTCAACAATTTAATGTCAAAAAACATCTTGCAGTACATGTTGGGGGTTGTTTAGCCTGGAGAAGAGGAGGCTCAGGGCAGACCTCATTGCTGTCTACAACTACCTGAAGGGAGGTTGTAGCCAGGTGGGGTTGGTCTCTTCTCCCAGGCAACCAGCAACAGGACAAGGGGACACAACCTCAAGTTGTGCTGGGGGAGGTCTAGGCTGGATGCTAAGAGGAAGTTCTTCCCAGAGAGAGTGATTGGCATTGGAATGGGCTGCCCAGGGAGGTGGTGGAGTCACCGTCCCTGGGGGTGTTCAGGAAAAGCCTGGATGAGGCACTTAGTGCCATGGTCTGGTTGACTGGATAGGGCTGGGTGCTAGGTTGGCCTGGATGATCTTGGAGGTCTCTTCCAACCTGATTGATTCTGTTCTATTCTATTCTGTTCTATTCTGTTCTATTCTGTTCTATTCTGTTCTATTCTGTTCTCAACTTAAGTGGAAACACTTGCAAATAGCAACCAGGAAACTGTCTTAAATCATTTTGCCATTCAGTTCTCTGATGAAGGCTGCAATATCTTTCTTTATCTCTGCTAGCAGCTGATCACTGTCTTCTTTCTTTATCCACCTGTTTTTTTTTGGGGGGGGGATTTTTGTTTGTTTGTTTCTTTGTTACTTTGTGGGGTTTTTGTTTTGTTTTTATCTTCCTCCCTCACTTAACGTCACATTTGCAAGTGATTCTGACCAGCCTCCAGCTGAGGTTGCAGGATGACCCACCTGGAAAGCATTTGATAGAATGGTTTAGGTTGGAATAGACCTCAAAGATCATCCAGTTCCAACCCCGCACCATAGGCAGGGACACCTCCTAGTAGAACAGGTCGCTCAAGGCCTCATCCAACCTGGCCTCGAACACCTCCAGGCAGGGAGCATCCACAACCAGCCTGGGCAACCTTTGCCTGTGTTTCGGGGGGGGATACTTCTGAAACCTTATTTTAAATCAATTTACTATTCAGTTTACTATCAATTCACTATTTAAAATAACACATCTCCAACCAGTACCCACAGAAGTGCTAAAGCACCAAAGCTGAAGTCCTCCCAGCTCTGGGCGCTGGATGCAGAAGATACTACTCTGATGATGGGAAAGAGGCTGAAATATTTTTTGTAGGGTATGAGGTGGTGTTTTTTTAATGATATTTTTACTTGGAGTCATGATTACTGGCTTAGAAAATTATTAGGAGAAGGTCCTGGCACTTCCTAGCAGTTTAGAGGGATGTGAGACAGATATAAAATTGAATTTATAGCTGTTTAGAGCCGACTAAGGACAGAGAGCTCGCTAGGCTTTAGAAGAATAAGTAGCTCTGAGACCAGCAAAGTTCAGCTGTTTACTTTTCCACTTAACAATTGAAGGATCCATTGCCATTAGTTTATACCAACAAGAAGCTAGAAGTTAATTTGAACCAGCCTTTGTGGGGCAACATTTCTTTGGGGGAACAAGAAGAAAGCTAGTAAATCTGATAGTAAAGATCTACACCCAGATCTAATGATCATTTTGCTTCATTTTAAATGCTTTGTCCACACATACTCTAGGTCTATGCATGCAAAAAAGGCTACAGAAGTGTAGCTTCACAGGAGAGTCAGCTTGCTCTCAGTCAAAACCACCATGGACAGCACAGAGACCACATTATTTACCCTTCATCTGAGACAAACGTGCCCTGTTTTATTTGTTTCAAGGTTGCTTTGCAGCTCTACCTAAATTTCCAGTAGAACCTGGTTAGGTTTGTGGTCAGAACTCTGCATCTGTACTCAGCCTTTACTGACATACTCCTTGCTCAGGTCAAATACAGGATTAACCAGACAGGGGGTAGAAAAATAGTCCAAGTGATGTACTTACATTTTTCAGCTTCCTACTATAGTCAGTGTTCCTGGGTGCACACGTGCAGACAAAACAAAAAAGAAAAAAGAAGGGAAAAAAATAATCAGAAAGCAGACAACTTCCCAAGAGCAAGTATGCAGCAGATCACATTTTCCCTACCAAAAGCCTGCAGAATGCTTCTGCTGCCTGGAAACACCTGAAAGCTAAGAAGATGTAGTTTAGACATTCATTTATGCATGACAGGGGAGTATTTTGTCACCATTACTTCAATCATTACATTAGGGTTCTGGAAGTAGAAAATGTGTTTATAATGATCCCACAGCAAAGTAGGACAGTGCCAAAAATATTTCCTTTAAGTGGATTTGCTGATCTCTTCAAAAAAGACCAAAGTCCTCACTGTTAAAATGTGTTCTACAGGAATCCAATGGTCAGATTCTGCTCTGTGATAAATCACACAACTCATAGAGATTCTGGAAGCAACTGAACACGCATGCATAGGGGACTAAGCAAATCATCACCAAACATTAGAGAAGTGCAGTAGGTGCTTCTGTGGAAACAAGCATCACAAACAAATACCTGGGTGAAGCAATAAAGATTCCTCAGGGGTCAGTGCTGGGACCAGTGCTCTTTAACATCTTTGTCAGTGATATGGACAGAGGAATTGAGTGCACCCTCAGCAAGTTTGCAGATGACACCAAGCTGTGTGGCACAGCTGACTTGCTGGAGGGCAGGGATGCCATCCAGAGGGACCTGGACAGGCTGGAGAGGTGGGCCCAGGCCAACCTCATGACGTTTAACAAGGCCAAGTGTAAGGTCCTGCACCTGGGTCGGTGCAATCCCAGGCACAGATACAGGCTGGGTGGGGAATGGCTGAGAGCAGCCCTGAGGAGAAGGACCTGGGGGTCTGGGTTGACGAAAAGCTCAACATGAGCCTGCAGTGTGCACATGCAGCCCAGACAGCAACCCTGTGCTGGGCTGCATCAAGAGCAGTGTGGCCAGCAGGGCAAGGGAGGGGATTCTCCCCCTTTACTCTGCTCTCCTCAGACCCCACCTGGAGTACTGTGTGCAGTTCTGGAGCCCCCAACACAAGAAGGACATGGAACTGCTGGAGCGAGTCCAGAGGAGAGCCACGAAGATGCTCAGAGGGCTGCAGCAGCTCTGCTATGAGGACAGGCTGAGAGAGTTGGGGCTCTGCAGCCTGGAGAAGAGAAGGCTTCGAGGAGACCTTAGAGTGGCTTTCCAGTATCTGAAGGGAGCCTACAGGAAGGCTGGGGAGGGACTATTGACAAGGTCTGGTAATGTCAGGACGAGGGGGAATGGGTTTAAGCTGGCAGAGGGGAGATTTAGACTGGATGTTAGGAGGAAGTTCTTTACAGTGAGGGTGGTGAGACACTGGCACAGGTTGCCCAGGGAGGTTGTGGATGCTTCCTCCCTGGAGGCGTTTAAGGCCAGGCTGGATGAGGCCTTGAGCAGCCTGCTCTAGTGGGAGGTGTCCCTGCCTATGGCAGGGGGTTGGAGCTGGATGATCCTTGAGGTCCCTTCCAACCTAAACCATTCTATGATTCTATGATTATAGAATCACAGAATGGTTTAGGTTGGAAGTGACCTCTCAAAGATGATCTAGTTCCAACTCCTTGCCATAGGCAGGGTCAAAGATTCTCCCACTTGCAACAGAATCTGCTGGGGGAAATACCTGTTTGAAGGTATTCTCCAGCAGGCATTGGCATTCTTCTCAACTTAGTTTTTTCACCAGCGTTCAAAGGATGGAAGTTTTATGTTAGAAAGAACAAAGGACAAAGTTTGCACAAACTGAAAGAGTATTCCAAAATTCAGCAAAGTCATCACAAAAAACAAAGGGATGGAGACAATGTGCATCACATTGAAGTGCTGAAAAATAAATAAGACTGCTTCAGATTCAGTCAAGATTATTTTCTGATTTAGAATGGAATTGCCTTCTACTATGATAGTGATGTTGGAGTGGATTTATAGAATCATAGAATCAGTCAGGGTTGGAAGGGACCACAAGGAGCATCCAGTTCCCCACCCTACCCTAGATCAAGGTGCCCACAGCCTCATCCAGCCTGGCCTTAAACACCTCCAGGGATGGGGCCTTAACCACCTCCTTAGGCAACTCATTCCAGGCTCTCACCACTCTCATGCTCAACAACTTCCTCCTCACAGCCATGCTGAATCTCCCCACCTCCAGCTTTGTTCCATTGCCCTTAGTCCTGTCACTCCCTGAAATTCTAAGAAGCCCCTTCCCAGATTTTTTATAAGCCCCCTTCAGATCCTGGAAGGCCACAAGAAGGTCACCTGGGAGCCTCCTCTTCTCCAGACTGCACAGCTCCAACTCTTTCACTCTGTGCTCATAGCACATTGCAGCTTCTCCACATCCCTCTGGTAATAGGAGCTCCAGAACTGGATGCAGTACTTCAGGTGGGGTCTCAGCAGAGAGGAGTACAGGGGCAGAATCACCTCCCTCGCTCTGCTGGCCACAATTCTCCTGATGCAGCCCAGGCTCTGGTTGGCTTTCTGGGCTGCAAGTGCACACTGCTTGCTCATGTTGAGCTTCTCATCCACCAGCACCCCAAGTCCCTCTCCTCAGAGCTGCTGATTTAAAGGTTTCCTGACAAAAACTAAAAACATTTAAATCTGTGAGCACAACAAAACTCTAAATATAGGCAATGCTCAAAACCAGACTCTTCGATAACATCTTTTTGAAGTCAAAACTTTATCTGCCAATACTCACATACTAAGGAAAAGAAAACAGTCCTGTTTTTTGCCCTTAATAAAACATCAGTAGAAAAGAGTCTTGTTTAACAAGTCAGAGAGAAATTCTTTACGGTGTTAGCTCATAACTTTTATAAGCTGAATGAGCCAAGAAAAAAAGGCTTAATGCAGATCTCAATGAAAATCTATATGAAAAAAGGTAAACCCCCACAATATTCTTATTCTTATGTGTGAATTTCACATCTGAGCTTTGCCACAGAACAGCTACCATTTTTGCCATGTTGAAAAACCAAATTAATCAGAAGTCTTCAAAAAGCAGCTTAAAAAAAAATCACCTTCCTGCTTTGGGAACTAGCTAGGAGAAGACAGTCTTGAACATATTTCTCTGTAACAGTCATGGGCTTGGCTTGTACACCTCAACTCAGTCACTCAGCATGAGCTTGGACAGTGCTAGGAAACCATTTGGCTCATTTCCACAGCTGCTTTCACTGAAGAGTTGATGGGGAGAGAAAAAATCCATGCCAGCGAGACACTGCCTGTCTACCTAGAATCATACTCAGTGGAGGGTCAAGTTAGCACTGCTGAGTTTGTTACTATTGGTTTAACTTGCTCATGTGCTGGACAGCTCTCCTTGGAGCTTCATGCTAGTCTCAGTCTCTTAACCTGCCTCCTCTGAGGCACTCTAGCACACTCATTCCCAAAACATCAAGCTTCTTATGGAAAAGGCCCTATCTCTTTGGTTTCTCTGAGGTTGTTTAGCCCTGGAGGAGGCTCAGGGCAGACCTTATTGCTGTCTACAATTACCTGAAAGGAGGTTGTAGCCAAGTGGGGGTTGGTCTCTTCATCCAGGCAACCAGCGACAGAACAAGGGGACATAGTCTCAAGCTGTGCCAGTACAGGTTTAGGCTGGATGTTAGGAAGAAGTTCTTGACAGAAAGAGTGATTGGCATTGGAATGGGCTGCTCAGGGAGGTGGTGAAGTCACCATCCCTGGAGGTGTTTAAAAGGAGACTGGATGGGGCACTCGGTGCCATGGTTTAGTTAATTAGAAGGTGTTGGGTGATAGGTTGGACTCGATGGTCTCAAAGGTCTTTTCCACCCTGGTTAATTCTGTGATTCATGGAGATTAGAGTTTTATATGAAGATTATGGGGTTGTTTTGCAACTCTCTCCAGCCACTCACTGCCATGAGGACAGGACAGTGTCACAGGACATCATGAAGAACCTTCCTCCATTGCAATCTTACTAGATTTAGAGGAAATACTTAACATAACCCTCTCTTGTTGGCACGTACAGGTGAGAAGAACCACATATTAGAGGCAGAAACATAGAAAAGAGCCAAGAGTGGGACACTAGTCCTTAAAACAAAGCAAGCAGCCAGTTCAACTTTCAGAACCTTTGAATTTTCCCAGACAGTGCTTGAACACCATGAAAACTTGTCCAGCTTCCACTGCCAGAAGGGGGTAAAAAAACCCAAACCATAAAATGCTGCTGAAATGTAGTAAATTGTTTCCATATACTGCTCTAAAATGGCCATGTCTGACCAGGATTTCATTAGTGATGTGTTTGGCCAAATGAAACAAAGCCATTAAATCAACTCAGCAGTATTTGCTTGTCTGTAGAGCAGTAACTTTTTAATGTCAGGCAAGATAGTCACAAAAATGACATAAAAAATTCTGTCTAATGCCAGTTACAAATTTTGTTGATTTGATCAAAGTGCTTGAGGTGCTCTTGCTTTTGAGGGTTGGGGAGTTTGAATGCTCTTAAAATAAACAAGGGGAAAATTTAGTTTGACTGTTTCTGCTCCTCTAGCCTGTGATGACAAAGCCTGCCCTGAAAGGGACAACAGTTCCAACTTAAGACCTCAATCATAGAATCAACCAGGTTGGAAGAGACCTCCAAGATCATGCAGTCCAACCTAGTACCCAGCCCTGTCCAATCAACTAGACCATGGCACCAAGTGCCTCATTCAGGCTTTTCTTCAACACCTCCAGGGATGGTGACTCCACCACCTCCTTGGGCAGCCCATTCCAATGCCAATCACTCTCTCTGTGAAGAACTTCCTCCTAACATCCAGCCTAGACCTCCCCTAGCACAATCTATGACTATATGGACTTTGATTCAAGCTTGTTTTGTGTGACTTTAGACAAGTCAGTACATTTTTCTGTGGCACTTCATATGTCTACATTTCATAGTACTACATGTTAAACCACTTTGTGGGATGAAATGGTGAAAAGAAAAACACTGGAGTCTAAGCACCTTTGCAGTGGAGATATTCAAGGTGAGGCTCAACAGGGCTCTGGGCAACCTGATGTAGCTGAGGATGCCCCTGCTTACTGCAGAAGGGGTTGGACAAGAAGACTTTGGGAGGTCAATAGTTCTACATGCACATACCATGGCTAAAAAGCTATTGATGGACAGATAAAAAAAAAAACTATCTAAAATAATCACTTTGCCTCCAAAAATAACATGGATTAGTATCAGGAAGGAGAACCACTTAATATGCACATGGTTAGATCGTGTGGTAGGCGTGTGGCTTTGGTGAGGAATCACAGAATCACAGAACTCCAGAGGTTGGAAAGGACCACAGTACTTTAGAGATTGGAAGGGACCTCAAGAGATTGAGTCCAGCTTTAGAGATTGGAAGGGACCTCAAGAAATCATCAAGTCCAGTCCCCTTGCAAAGGCAGGATCCCCTACAGTAGTCTACACAGGAATACATTTAGGTGAGTTTTGAAAGTCTCCAGAGAAGGAGACTCCACAACCTTTCTGGGCAGCCTGTTCCAGGGCTCTGTCACCCTCACTGTAAAGAAGTTTCTCCTTGTGTCGAGCTGAAACCTTCTAAGTTCCAGTTTGTAGCTGTTGCCTCTTGTCTTACTTCTGCTGACCACTGAAATGAGATTTGCCCCAGCCACTTGGCATCCACTCCTCAAGTATTTGTATACGTTGATCAGATCTCCTCTCAGTCTTCTCCAGACTAAACAGCCCCAGTAGCTAAGTAGCTAAACAGTTGCATTTCAAGCCCATGTATTTCACACTGACATCCTCAACCCAAATATGTCCTAATCTATAGCTCTTATTAGAAAACAAACACCCTTGATCATGTCTGCACCTTGCAGAGTCTGACAGTCCTATGAATGTCCTACAATGCACCTTCCAAACAGTTCAATCTGAAATAATAGAGCCATGATGTTATTCTTCTTTTCCCCAGCCTACGTATTTTATTAGTTGGGCAGACAAAAAAGAATGCCATCAATTTAGACTCAGGAAAACCCCAAAGTCCCACAGAATCTCATTGCTTAACTAAAACAGTATTTTAACAGAGCTGTGGTTTTTCTCTCTGGGAAAAATAACAGCCCTTACAGAAAGCCTGTTGAAGGGAACCATGAAGTCTGACCACTGCTAAAGGTTTCCCAAACCTCATCTTCCAGTTTGTTTCACACAGATGATAGTCCTACAACCTTTTTTCCCCTCAGCTTTCAAGATTTACTATGCATCTGAGGTTGTCACATGCTTATCACAAACCTCTATTGTACTCACTTGATGGTTACTCTGTTGGATGTGTCTTGCAGATCACCAGGATCAAAAAGCTGAGATTCTTTAAGTCCCAGCTCTTTGCAGCCTCTTAAGAATAAGATGATATTATCCTGAAAAGAGACAGAAAAAAAACCCAGAAACAAATCAGAAAATCATTTAGCTTTTTCTCTTTGAAAAAAAAAAAAATAATAACCTTACTAAACCAACCCTGCAAATGTTCAGAGCCAGTGTGCTACTTTGAGCCTAGCTGGGACATTTTGCTGAGAAGAATCAGATTATAGGCTTTGAAAAGGAAATGATCGTGATGTCTGCTTCACTCATAGGCTTGCTGAGATGTATAAGAACAAGAACATAAATATAGATAAGGGAGCTGCTTGCTTTCTGTCTTTGGGGCTGCACTTCTTTCTCTCTAACCTAACCTGATGTCTCTGTGACTAAACCTTCTGCTTCCTAATCCCCCTGAGCAACCCTCCAAACTCACCTTGAATGTAAAGCAAATTCTGGGGTAAGGTAAAGGGGTGGAAAGGAGGTGGCTGGAGAGCAGCCAGGAGGAAAGGGACCTGGGGGTACTGGTGGATGGTAGGCTGAAGATGAGCCAGCAGTGTGCCCAGGTGGCCAAGAAAGCCAATGGCATCCTGGCCTGGCTCAGGAACAGTGTGGCCAGTAGGACGAGGGATGTTATTCTGCCCCTGTACTCAACACTGGTCAGGCCACACCTTGAGTNGGATGTTAGGAGGAAGTTGTTGGCAGAGAGAGTGATTGGCATTGGAATGGGCTGCCCAGGGAGGTGGTGGAGTCACCGTCCCTGGGGGTGTTCAGGAGAAGCCTGGATGAGGCTCTTGGTGCCATGGTCTAGATGACTGGATAGGGCTGGTGCTAGGTTGGACTGGATGATCTTGGAGGTCTCTTCCAACCTGGTTGATGCTATTCTATTCTATTCAAAGTAAGGAAGGGTGGTTGAGAGCCCTTCCTGGGGACTTTGTTTTCTGGGAGGGCTGCTGTGTTTCTGTATTACTTTTAACTTGTATATTTCTGTCTATAGCTGTATCTATTGTGAATATCTGCTTGTATGTTGTTCTAAGCTGTAAATAGAAAGCTTCATTCTTAATTTCCAGCTCAGCTGAGTCTAGTCTGGGTGATTTTCTTAAGTGTGGGGGGCAGGTAACACCAAAACCATCACAGCCAGGCTGGATGAGGCCTTGAGCAATCTGGTATATCAGGTCTTCCTGTCCATAGAAGAGGGGCTAGAACTAAATCTTTAAGGTCCCCTCCAACCCAAACCATTCTAAGATTCTACAATCCGCCCCTAACTCAGTAACAGCTCACAAACAGTTGTGCCATTTGCTAAATGAAGAACAAAAGACATTTCCAGTCACATAATTTAAGAAGTCTGTATATATTTTCTATATCTATATATGTTTTATACATATATATATATATATAATTGCAACAAGCTTGTTGACTTGTTGGGGGGTTGGACTTGATGATCTCCTTGGGTCCCTTCCAACCCCTAATATCATGTGATTCTGTGACTTTTCTCTTTCCAAACCCAGATGTTGGCAATGCCCTTAACCAAAAAAGCCCTGCTAAATTCCCCACCTCCTGCTGTAGGCTGCCAGCACAACTTCAGCATGTTATGGGGCAGAAAAGAGAAAGCTGGGTTTTTGCATGGAGCAGGAAGGCTTTGTTGGCAAAGGAAGCCACTGGCATCCTGGCTGGGATTAGAAATGCTGTGCCCAGCAGGAGCAGGGAGATGTTTGTCTCGTTGTACTCAGCTCTGGTGAGGCTACACCTCAAGTATTGTGTTCAGTTTTGGGCAACTCATTACAAGAAGGATGTGGAGGTGCTGAAGTCAGTGCAGAGGAGGGCAATGAAGCTGGGGAAGGGTCTGGAGAATAAATCTTATGACGAGCAACTGAGGGAGGTGGGGATGGTTAGTTTGAAGAAGAGGAGGCTGAGGGGAGACCTCATTGCTGTCTACAGCTACCTAAAAGGACACTGCGGAGAGGTTGGTGCTGGTCTCTTCTCACAGGTAATCAGTGATAGAACAAGAGGGAATGGCCTCAAGATGTGACTGGGTAGGTTTAGCCTGGGTATTGGGATTTTTTTTTTTTTCCAGCAAGAGTGGTCACACAGGCATTGGAATAGGTTGGGTAGGGAGGTGGTGGAGTCAGCAACCCTGGATGTGTTTAAAAGTCATTTGGATGTGGTGCTTGGGGGTATGGTTTAGGATAAACCTTGCAGAGCAGGGACACTGGTTGAACTTGGTGATTCTGAGGGTCTTTTCCAGCTTGAATGTTTCTGTGGTTGTGTGATGTCAAGCAGCCCACTACCAAGCAAGCAGCTCATTGAGAATGCATTTTGCATATGGACACCAACAAGCCAGCTATTCCTTGTTAACACAACTGCTCTCTTGCCTCTCCCACCTTAACCAGTCACAAGCCACTGGGAAAAGAGGTATGAGCCTTCTCCCCAAATAAAAACTGGCTTAGATTAGATGACCTTTAAAGATTCCTTTCCAAACCAAACTACTCTATGAAAATGCCTGAAACTACACTTTACATGATCAGTCTGTAAGAAGAAACAATGCTGACTCTGTAACACTTCCTTTCATGGAGGATTTACACTTTTCAGAGTGCAAAACTCAGAAATCAGTAACTAAGAGAGATCAAACACAAACTGGTGTAAGCCTCCTTCAAAGGAAATAGAAATGGTGACACGTGGGTTTGCCAGCATGGATTTAGGAGGGGCTCCTCAACTCAAGAGAGATGATGAGGTGCTGGAATGTGTCCAGAGAAGGGCAACAAAGCTGGTAAGGGGCCTAGAACACAAACCCTATGAGGAGAGGCTGAGGGAGCTGGGGGTGTTTAGCCTGGAGAAGAGGAGGCTCAGGGCAGACCTCATTGCTGTCTACAACTACCTGAAGGGAGGCTGTAGCCAGGTGGGGTTGGTCTCTTCTGCAGGCAACCAGCAACAGGACAAGGGGACACAGCCTCAAGTTGTGCCGAGGGAAGTATAGGCTGGATGTTAGGAGGAAGTTCTTCACAGAGAGAGTGATTGGCATTGGAATGGGCTGCCCAGGGAGATGGTGGAGTCACCATCCCTGGGGGTGTTCAAGCAAAGCCTGGATGAGGCACTTAGTGCCATGGTCTGGTTGACTGGATAGGGCTGGGTGATAGGTTGGACTGGATGATCTTGGAGGTCTCTTCCAACCTGATTGATTCTATTCTATTCTATTCTATGAGGAGGGGCAGGTCCTGCTTGACCAACCTGATCTCTTCTTATGACCAGGTGACCGCCTGGTGGATGTGGGGAAGGTCTTTTCCAACCTGGTTAATTCTGTGATTCTATGATAGCAGCAGCTAAGCACAGAAGAGCTCAGCCTAAGCAAGGAGACCCAGCCAGTACCCACAAGTGATGTTAACATCAAGGATATTCCTACCTAACCGGGGGGCCACCAGGCCCCCCGGCCTTTGATCCCCTCCACCATTCACCTGGTGTGCACCATGGAGACTCACCACTGGTGTCGTGAGGAGGATCCTCTGCCCAATTGGGCAAGCTTGGGGCTTCTGCCTTTCCTGGGGCTGCTTATAAAGGGGAGTGAGCAGGGAGGGCAAAGTGGTCACAGCTGGGGTGGGAGGAGACTCCAACAGCACTCAGGTGCTGTGGGTTTGGGGGAAAAAGGGGAAAATGCAGTGTGGGGTGGGGAAGGGCTGGAGGACTCCATTTTGGTCAGCACTGGGAAGTAGAAAAACCTGGGCAGCATCCAGCTCCTGCCCACCCTGCGTGCAAGGGCTCTGCCCACATCTGCTGCCAGGCTTTTGTTTGGGTGGCAGGGGCACAGCTCAGTGAGAGCAGCCCTGTCTATGCTGTCGGGGCGCAGCCATCAGCATGCTAATCGCAGCGGCTCCCTGCGTGCCAGCGCTCCCGCACACAAAGCTCCCTGTCACCAGCCACACCGAGAGAAAAAAATACAGACTTGGAAGCACAGAGAAGTCCAAATCTCTCTTTCTTTCTTGGCTCAAACTTAACAGCTCTGGAGGACAGCCAGGAGGAAAGAACAGTAGTAGAGAGCCCATAACCCAGAGAGACAGCATCATTCACGATATGAAAAGATGCCTGCAAAAATTCCCCATCTGGGTTAGTGTTTGCATTATCATTTTCCCAACTGCACCATGAATAACTCTTGTGTTTAGCCTTTGACAAAGGACAGCTCTGGTTGCTTCCAAATGGTGGGTGAAGCAGTGTGAAAAGCTAACAAAAATGTAAAAGCATTTAAAAAAAACCAACAAACCGTGGCCAGCAGGGCCAGGGAGGTGATTCTGCCCCTTCACACCGCTCTGCTCAGACCCCACCTGGAGTACTGCATCCAGTTCTGGAGCCCCCATTAAAAGAGGGATGTGGAGATGCTGGAGTGTGTCCAGAGAAGGGCCACAAGGATGCTCAGAGGGCTGTGGCAGCTCTGCTATGAGGATAGACTGAAAGAGTTGGGACTGTTCAGTCTGCAGAACAGGAGGCTTCCAGGTGACCTTCTTGTGGCCTTCCAGGATCTGAAGGGAGCCTGCAAAAAGGCTGGGGAGGGACTTTTTAGGCTCTCAGGGAGTGACAGGACTAGAGGGAATGGAGCAAAGCTGGAGATGGCTAGGCTCAGACTGGCCATGAGGACGAAGTTGTTGAGCACGAGAGTGGTGAGAGCCTGGAATGGGTTGCCCAGGGAGGTGGTTGAGGCTCCATCCCTGGAGGTGTTCATGGCCAGACTGCATGAGGCTGTGGGCAGCTTGATCTAGGGTAGGGTGTCCCTGCCCATGGCAAGGGGCTTGGAACTAGATGCTCCTCTTGGTCCCTTCCAACCCTGACTGATTCTATGATTCTATGAGTTAAAAAAAAGACTGGACGAGGTACTTGGTGCCATGATCTAGCTGATTGGCTAGGGCTGGGTGCTAGGTTGGCCTGGATGAGCTTGGAGGTCTCTTCCAACCTGGTTGATTCTATGATTCTATGAAAACCCACAACAAAAAAACAATACAAACCAAAACGTTCCTAACAATATTTCCTAACAAAAATACACAGGGCACAAAGGACACAGTGTTGAGTTGGCCTCTCTTCTAGGCCGTGCAGGAGAGGGAGAGACACCAGGCTTACACCAATGTGATGCATAATGGTCAATCCATTTATTGAAGCTAAGTGTGATACCTATACAGTGGAGTTCAGTAGGGGGAGTGTACTTTTGACAGGCTTACAAAGCAGAGTATGGGCTGTCCACACACACAGAGGCAGACCTGACCAACTACCCCCCTTAATCCCCCTTTGCAGCAGCTTAGCCACAACATTGCCTGTTCCCAGGGCTGAGCAGCCTGTCTTCTCACATAGCTCAGCTAAGACAGCAGCCTCTCTGCCAGCCTTCCAAGCCACTTTTCTGCAGCTGTGCCTCCTTATCAGTATGACCTAAGCCTGTTCAGTTACTTTGCCTGTTCTTTTCAGTTCAGTTCTGCTCAAACCCCGACAACACAGTAACCCAACAGGTTTAGAAAACAATCAAAGGAGGGGGAACTCCAGAAATAACTAATTGCACCCATCTTTCTGCCAAAAATTCCCATCCAAGCTATGAGAAGCAGTAACAAAAACACCATCAATTTGGCAGCCCTGGTTCACAGAAACTTGTTTCTTCTGTTGATGAACAAATGGCCACCTTCCCAAAGAAGCAGTGCCACAACCCCCTGCCTGTTTTTCTACATACTTTGATGGTCACCATAAAAACATTTGCAACAGTCCCTAATGCCATCACCCAAACAACTCCTCACAAAGCTGGCATCTTCTCTGGGCAGGAATAACTAGATGCAGTCTGTGAGCAATGACAGCAGTTTTTGCTTTTGTTAATGGTCTCATAATTTTTAAGGTCCTGAAAGTGGCAATCTGTTTAAAAGGATTTAAAAAGAATCCAAGCCAACAAAGATGCTGAATTAAAGGGACAGATATTCAGGGAAACCTGCCAAGGCTGCCTAGGCTTCAGTCAAAAATGTATCTCACTACTACAAAAGTAAGCTTCTCCTTGTTTATTCCAGTACAGTTGAAACTCTTGTTTGTTAGCTTTATTGAGACACTGGACAACACTCCTAAACTACTAGAAGGAGAATCACAGAATCATAAAACCTTAGAGGTTGGAAGGGAGCTCCAGAGATCATCCAGTCAAGGCAGGATCTCCTAGGGGACTTCACACAGGAACATATCCAGGTGGGTTTTTAAAGTCTCCAGAAAAGGAGACTCTGCAACCTCTCTGGGCAGCCTGCTCCAGGGCTCTGGCACCCTCACTGTAAAGAAGTTTCTCTTTATGTTGAGGCAAAACCTTCTCTGTTCCAGTTTATAGCTGTTGGTCCCTGTCTTAATGCTGATGACTGAAAAGAGATTGGCCCCAACCACTTGACACCCACCTCTCAGATATTTGTACACATTGATAAGACCTTCTTATCAATGATAGCAGTTTCCATAGAGAAAGCAGTCTTAATCATAGAATTGGCCAGGTTGGAACAGACCTCCAAGATCATTCAGGCCAACCTAGCACCCAGCTCTATCCAGTCAACTAGGCCATGGCACTAAGTGCCTCAGCCAGTCTCTTGCTTCCTCCCTGGAGGTGTTTAAGGCCAGGCTGGATGAGGCCTTGAGCAACCTGCTCTAGTGGGAGGTGTCCCTGCCTATGGCAGGGGGTTGGAGCTGGATGATCCGTGAGGTCCCTTCCAACCTAAACCATTCTATGATGATTCTATGATGATCTCCAGGGATGGTGACTCCACCACCTCCCTGGGCAGCCCATTCCAATGTCAATCACTCTCTCTGTGAAGAGCTTCCTCCTAATATCCAGCCTATACCCTCTGGCACAACTTGAGACTGTGTCTGCTCATTCTGCTGCTGATTGCCTGGGAGAGGAGACCTAGCTCCCAGCAAATCTTTCTCTAAGGACTGCTACACCTTGGCATTAGCCAAGCCTTGTTTCTTCAGTTCTCTGAACATTTTGCTTACATTTTTTGAGAGAAATAATAGTTCCATATCTGTTAGCTGTAAATATGCCTCTTTTTTTGTAGTCACCCATGCTAAAGCACCACTCACTCTTTGCTGCTGTTGAAACTGAAAAAGAAAGATTCACAACCAACCAAAGTATAAAAAAATAAAAATAAACCCCTTGTTTTAAATAAGTGATGGAAAAAACACACCCAGTGTGGATATCCAGCTCCTTACAACTTGGCAGAGTTAACTAGGTCATGCAAATGGGTCACCCTGCGATGGCAAGGATCGCAGTGTGGCCAGCTGCTGTGCCTCAGCTAACTGGGCAGGCAGTGTCTTTTACAGTGGTCTCAGGAGGCACACAGCCAGAACTGAGTCCCTCTGGCAGCCCCTACAAGGCATTAAGACACAACTTCCTCAACACATTGAATGGAGATGATATTGCCTTTCTCTGAGCAGGTACTTGCTGCAGATGCAGAGTTGGACTACTCAGAGGATGGGTCACGTGGTCAGCACATCGTTTTCTACAGCCTATTTCCTTCTGGCTTTTGAGCAAAGTTATGGGTTACAGTCTAGAGTTCCTTGCCTAATTTCATCTGTTTGTTGATCTGTATCATTCTGTATCTATAAATGTAGATATTCATAGATGTCAGAAGTTGGGAGAGACCCATACAGATCAAAATCCATATGGATCAAAACACATAGAACTAAACATTTATAGGTATCTACACATCTCTAACCTATAGATATCTGTATTTTATCTATCCATGAACTCTAACAGGCTTCAACTTCAAGCTTTTGTTGAAGACAAATGCTTCACTGTGGTGACAGACAGGACATAAGCACAGGATACAGCCCCAACCTTTTCTGCTTGCCTAAGCAGAGTCCTGACAGTTACTGTAGGATCAGCATTCTAAGCAATGCCTTTTGACTGCAAGTGTTAGAAATATAAACATTATTAATGTATCTGTAAGTATCTGACTGCAGCAAGCCTCAGAACCAAAGAATTAAAAATTAAGCATTAAAAACTGGGGAAAAGCCCAATGAACCTGCAAGAAGGGATGAGGAGGAGCAGTGATAACTAACAGGGGTGCAGGGCACTGACTCCCTGTATATGGTTAACACTCCAGGGGGAGTAACCCTGCACTTGACGACCTCAGGTGGTCTTGACCCCTTCCCAAGGGTGGGTCTGAGCACCACCAGGTGATGGTTAGCCCACTCCCCCTTCCTGTCCCATAAAAGCAGGGGGGGCTTCCTGTTCCTTCTCTCTGGACCACTCTGCAGCTCTCTCTGCTCTGTGATTACCACCATTTACCATCTGTTCCTGGTTTCAGTTTCACCACGTGGCCATCACCCACGAGGCAGACAAAGCCACCACCATCACAAACTCAGGTTGTATTTATACCTTTTGTATTTGTTACTTCCCCTTCCCTACACCTTTGCAACCTCCCTACCTCTGATACCCTTTTAAGTTATTGTTAAACTTTTCTTTTTTTTAACTTCCAAATCGAGTGAGATTGGTTTATTTGGGTGTGCTTACCTTTCCTCTCTACTTCTAATTCCTTTCTTTGGGGAAGGAGCAGGGAGAGGGAAGGGCACTTTACAAATTGTTATTGGTTCTATCAAATTTATTAGAGTCTCTGGAAATTTAAATGAGAACCAGGACGCTCCCTGAGAGCTGAGGCAGAAGGACGGATGGGAAGGAAGGGAAAGAGGTGCTCTCACAGCTGCATTTCAACGCTGTNGCAGGTAATGCAAAGAGCAGAGGATTACACCTCCATGAAGGGGGAGGGCACTCATCACTGGGGGGAGGTTTGCTGGTTTTCTTTAAAAGACTGCTAGCCTCTGTTTTATAAATATGAAGCGGTGTTCACTGCATAGCATTAATTTTCCTCACAGAAAGTGAAGCACAAAATCCTGAACCAAGCCACTAAAGCCAGCAGCTGTGCAGGACAGGCACCCTGGAAAGCCACCGCCAATTCACACAGTAGCGCTGCCAGCACACAAGATAGTTCAAGCTAGCGAGAACCAAATATTCACAGCAGGCAAATTCTCTCCATAGGATCTGCTGATCAGATGCAACGGCAAACAGCTTGAATCTGGCTCACATCCATTCCTTTCATCCGCCACAATACTGCACAAAAATATTCTCACTGCATCCGCGTGGCGAGCCGGACCTGCGGCTTACGGCTGCGGAACCAGCGTTTGTCAGATGTGCCACGGCATGGCCTGGGTGAGAGATACACAGATAAACTCGGGGAGAGGGGGAGAAATACAAGCAAGAAGAACCTCCCTTGTCCTACTGAACAGTGTGGCCAGTAGGACAAGGGAGGTTCTTCTTCCCCTGTACTCAACACTGGTCAGGCCACACCTTGCGTCCTGTGTCCAGTTCTGGGCTCCTCAACTCAAGAGAGATGTTGAGGTGCTGGAACATGTCCAGAGAAGGGCAACAAAGCTGGTGAGGGGCCTGGAACACAAACCCTATGAGGAGAGGCNGACTGAACAAAATGCCAAGGGCATGCCACTTCTGCGAGCTGGAGATATTATTAGTTGTCAGCAGCGCTGTGCTGTTTCGCAGGACAGCTGCAGACAAACAGGTGGCCCTGTTGCTTTTCTGGAATGCTCAAATTTTCCCTCCTCTGGGAGAAATTGGAAGATTTCAAAGAGTAAAAGTAAAGAAATATGTATTTCCAAACTGCTTTTCCAAGCAATTTCACAGGATCACAGGATGCTAGGGGTTGGAAGGGATCTCCATAGATCATTGAGTCCAAACCCCCTGCCAGAGCACAACTGTAGAATCCAGCGCAGGTCGAAGAGGAACACATCCAGACAGGCCTTGAAAGTCTCCAGAGGAGGAGACACAAACTCTTAAAAGCCCTTTTGCTAACTCCCCAAAAACTGTCTTCCTAATTCCCTCATTTTTCCATTGCATATAAATAATTAGTGGGGATAACTTATTTATGGCAAAGCAACAGATCACAGGATCACAGGCTCTCAGGACGTTAGGGGTTGGAAGGGATCCAAGGAGATCAGCGAGACCAAACTCCCTGTCCCAGAGCAGGACAATTCTATCTAACACAGATCACAGAGGAACACATCCAGACAGCCCTTGAAAGTCTCCAGAGAAGGAGACTCCACAACCTCCCTGGGGAGCCTGTTCCAGTACTCTGTGACCCTTACAGTAAAGAAGTTCCCCCTTGTGTTGAGGCAGAACCTCTTTTGCTGCAACTTACACCCATTGCTCCTTGTCCTATCACAGGAAGCAGTGAGCAGAACCTGTCCCCCCCCTCCTAGCAGCCTTCAGATACTTAGAAACATTTATCAAATCCCCTCTAAATCTTCTCTTCTCCAGACTAAAAAGCCCCAGGTTCCTCAGCCTCTCTTCTTAAGCCATGCCCTCCTGTTCCCTAATCATCCTTGTAGCCCTCCACTGGACCCTCTCCAGCAGATCCCTGTCCCTCTTCAACTGGGGAGCCCAAAACTGAATGCAGTATTCAAGACAAGGTCTTGCCAGGGCAGATTACTTGATCTTGACTGATTCACAAGCAGATGGAAAGGGAACACTGAAAAATCCAGTTCAAGTCCACTAGGAAAGAACTTGCATGAGAAAAGCTGGAAACTCTTAATATATATATATATGTATATCCACACATAGATATACACACACAGATGTTTCCCTCTTTACAGCTTTGCTGTGTATGTTTTAGAATAGAATCAATCGGGTTGGAAGAGACCTCCAAGATCATCCAGTCCAACCTAGCACCCAGCCCTATCCAGTCAACTAAACCATGGCACTAAGTGCCTCATGCAGTCTTTTCCTGAACACCCCCAGGGATGGTGACTCCACCACCTTTAATACATATGTTTTAGTAGCTAAATGTTTTCATACATATCTACATATATTTGCTGTTTATACAGTATGCTTTACTGTACATACAGTAATTTACTGTGTGTACAGTAAAACTGCACTAAACACTGTTTTCCGTGTCAGATGGGTAGGTTTGGAAGGAACTCAACTGCAGTCATGACATATTTAGAAACATAGGATGCTTAATCTCCAGGAGAAAAGGGATGACAGCACACCAGCACTGAAGGCAATCTCCACAGGAATGGTGAAGGAAGTCAAGGCTGCATGCACCCTAAAAAGATACTGGTAATAGTCTCACCTAATGAAAATTCAATGCTCCCTGCGGATAAACAGAAGGAGAGTGATCCCCAGGAGCAGGGAGGGAAAGTAGGACTTACCAACTCAGCAGCCTGACCTGATCCTTGCCTCCCAGAGCGCAATAACCCTGCAGAGCAGCAGGACTGACAACCAGCTGGGAGCTGCACAGCTGTGGCTGGTGGGGGCTGAACACCCCCCTCCTAAACTCCACCTCCAGCTACCCCCAGGGCAGCAGCACAGCCCCAACACCCTAAAACCATGTGAGGTGCTGGCTGGCACATGACAGCAGCTCCCCTCCTGGCACCTGCACAGGCAGAGAGCAGCAAAAGAGGGAAATTTATCAGCGTGGGGGGGAACTCTGTGAGCCTCAAGGGCAAGAAATAAGTCCATAAAATAAACAGGGAGGTGATCAGATGAAACTAGCAGGAGTAAGACACACTGCTAGGAGATGAAACTGTACCACTGCCAAGGTGGGGCTGCAGGAAGAGCAGGGAGAAGGGCCAGGCTTGCCAGGAGCACCAGCAAGCCAGGCAGCCTGGTGAGCAGCGTCTTTAAGAGCTCAGTAGAGAAGACGGTGCTTGCAAAGCTTGGTTTGCAAAGAAAGCCAAGCATTTTCAGCTTCTTTTAGGGCAATCAATAAGAAAGCAACTTGTTTCCTCAAACAACAGCTTCACATCCTTAACAAAAAAACACCTTAAAAGTTCAGTGAAGAAAATGGGTCTGTTTGGAGCACAGTGCAACTACACAAAACATGTGCGGAAACAGCCTCGAGTTGCACCAAAGGAGGTTTAGGTTGGATATTAGAGGAAACTTCTTCACTCAAAGGGTTCTCAAACACTGGAACAGGCTCCCCAGGGAGGTGGCTGAATCTCCATCACTGGAGGTGTTTTCAAGCCACAGAGATACGTTTCTGAGGGACATGGCTTAGCAACAGTCATGGTAGAGTTAGATAACGATTGGACTTGATGATCGGAAAGTTCTTTTCCAGCCAAAACAATTCTATGGTTCTATAACAGCAGAAAGTGCAAACATGGCTCTAAGCAATCTAAGACTGCCAGCTGATGTTCAGTACCAAATCTTGAAGATCCAGATAGAAATGCTAAATTCTTACCAAGGCACTTAGATCCTGCTGCTTCCAACTAGGCTTACTAGGTTGGAAAACTGCAAGTACCTACAGCAAGAAAACTGTGATACCACTACTTTAGTAGTATGAAACTTACTCTCCTCTGATAGTGTAAAGGGAAGGTTGGGCAAAGGAAATAGAATCATTGATTCTATTCTAACCAGGTTGGAAGAGACCTCCAAGATCATCCAGTTCAATCTAGCACCCAGCCCTATCCAATCAACCAGACCATGGCATCAAGTGCCTCATCAGTCTTTGCTTGAACACCTCCAGGGATGGTGACTCCACCACCTCCCTGGGCAGCCCATTCCAATGCCAATCACTCTCTCTGCCAACAACTTCCTCCTAACATCCAGCCTAGACATCCCCGGCACAACTGGAGACTGTGTCCCCTTGTTCTACTGCTGGTTGTCTGGAGAAGAGACCAACCCCACCTGTCTACAGCCTCCCTTCAGGTAGTTGTAGGCAGCAATAATAATATATCTCATTCATTTTTTTCAGCATTCAGCAAAATGTCTTGCAGATAAAACCTTACAATGGTTTGGATTGAAAGGGATCATCTCATTTCAACCCTTTTGCCATGGGCAAGGACACCTCCTACAAGACCAGGTTGTTCCAAGGCCCCATCCAGCCTGGTTTTGCACACTCCAAGCCTTGGAGCTATCACAGCTTCTCCGGGCAACCAATTCAGTGCCTCCCCAACCTTGTAGGTAAGATTTTTTTTATGTTTAATATAAATCAAGCTTCCTGCAGTTTGAAGCCATTACCCCTTAGCCTGTCACTTGCATGTTTTGTCCAAAGCTTCTCTCCATTTCTTCTAGAGGCCCCCTTCAAATACTGGAAGACTGTTAGAAGGTGTCCCCAGAGCCCTCTCTCCTCCAGACTGAACCCAAACTCTCTCAGCCTGTCTTCATCAGAGAGGTGCTCCAGCCCTCTGATCATCTCCTCTGGATTCAAACTCTGAGACAGTTCTCTTTATTCCAGTTTTCAACAATTCAATGTCCTTCTTGTGGACACCTCAGCAGAACAGAGCAGGAGAATGCCCTCCCCATGTTTCTTTTGATGCATTTTGGAGAAAATCTGAAGTACAGCAGCAGTGCTGAATCTTAAGAACCTCTCTGATGTTCTCCTAAATCTGCCCTTCACCATCAGATTATTTCTTTTCCAAGGTCTCTGCCCTGTAACAGATTTCAGCCACATTTCTAAGCTTCTTATGTGATGCAGCATATTATTGTCATTTGTATGATGCTTATAACTAAAATCCCCAACCCATTGGAGAGGGTGCAGAGAAGGGCAATGAGGCTGGGGAGAGGTCTGGCAAACATGACCTGTGAGGAGCAGCTGAGGGAGCTGGGGTTGTTTAGTCTGGAGAAGTGGAGGCTGAGAGGGGACCTTATTGCCCTCTACAACTACCTAAAAACAGGCTGTAGTGAGGCTGGAGCTGGTCTCTTCTCCCAAATTACTAAAGATAGGACAAGAGGAAATAGCCTCAAGTTGCATCAGGGGAGGTTTAGGTTGGCTGTTGGGAGGAAGTTCTTTCCTGAGCAGGTGGTCAGGCACTGGGACAGGCTGCCCAGGGAGGTGGTGGAGTTGCCATCCCTGGAGGTGCTTAAAAGGAGTGAGGATGTGGTGCTTGAGGCTATGGTCTAGTGGTGAAGGATGCTGGGATGAAGGCTGGACTGGCTGATCCTGGTGGTCCTTTCCAACCATAGCGATTCATAGTGATGAGATGTTGTGCTGAGGGATTTGGTTTAGTCAAGGGCTTGTCAGTGTGAAACTGATGATTGGACTCGATGAGCTTGAAGGGCTTTTCCAATCTAAGAACTTCTGTGATTCTGTGAATGTCTATATTGTGTATAAGAAAGGCAAGTGCAAGGAGTTCAGAACACAGAATGGCACTGCAGGTCCTGGGCTGGCAGTGAACATTTCCTGCTGGGTGCAGAATGGATGATTTATCTTATTTCTGCATATTTGAAACATGAGCTTAAAGTCCCATGGCATGATGTAAAAGGAGGGAAGAGACACTGTGGCCAGGAAAGGAGAAGGATGTCAGGGAAAGAGAAAATAATGGGAAGGGAAGAAAGAAAATAATGCCTTCAACTCAACAGGCAAATGGAAACCACGGAGGGTTGGGAGGGGTGCACAGTATGAGCACAAGGCTGACCCTATGACTTCACTAGATAAGAAGGTCCTGATACTTCTCCTTGCTACATCAGCTCATTATCCCTGAAGGCACAAACAAGACATTTAAACGAAGGGGAGCTCAGCTGACATTTTTGTCTTTGGAGGACAGAGCAATCAGATGATGTGCATTCTCTCAGATCTGCCCAAGCCAAGATACACCCTGAGTGAGATGGCTTTGTTTACAGCAATGAAGATGGAACAGGGGCAGGCAGGGAAAAGAGCTCAAAGCGTTTCCAGGCTATTCACGGTCTCTAATGCTGATGAAATCACAGCCAGATGTCAGATTTCAGAGGAGCTGCCTATATGATGCCACATTCTCTTGTGGCAACCATGCTACAGCCAAGAAAGAGTTCATTTCCCTTCCATCCCCTCTCTGCAGTGCAGGATTATAGCACTTCACTTGTGAGCATTTGGCCCTCAGTTTTGTGACTTCTTCTGTTACTCACTTTTCACAAGTTTGATGAATCAAGCTCACCAAGATGGAGGTTTAAAAACAAGCTTCATGCACAGCCTTTAAAAACAAGCTTCAGGCACAGCCAAGTGCAACCAAGCACTCCTAGAAACCACTAGGAAATCACCTTGCAAATCCAGAGCCATATGGGTAAAAACACAAGGGTGGGTGAAACACCACCCAAAAAAAAGCAAAGCCTGCTTCCTTCTGCCGTGGTGAAGACTCTTAGTTACCCCTCTCTGTCTTGTTAGTTGGTCTGTGAAGCGGGTCAACACGAATTTTAGTGTAGAGTGGGTTGGGGACAGAGCTATACAAAAAGTGAGAATGTTTTCATGTTCTAAATGCAACTGGAGCTCAGTGTTGGGGTGTCTATCCCTTCTCACCCATCCTTCTGGCAATAATTGTGCTGTCTATCTGAAGGAATTGGTGGGGGGAAAGGTCATGAAGACAAATTTGATCTTTACTTGCACTCACATTTTGTGTGCTGGGAGTATGACTAACCTAAATGCACGTTTCAAGAACCCTAACACCATGTTTAGTGCCACAACATCCTGTTGAGGAAACTGGCTGCTCTCTGTTCTCAGCACATCCCTGTGGCTGCTGCCCCCACAACTGAGCTCTACAGCAAGATATAAATATTCACAACTAAATAGAGAACGGTGTTTTCTATCTTTGCTTTACTTGTGTGCAATTAGCAGGACACAGTAAAGCATTAAGGAAGTCTAATAATGGATTTAGGAGAGCTCAAAAGCAGTCATCTCAAACAAGCTGCTTCAAGCAAACAAAACAAAACCCCAAAAGAATATGAACTTTCAATCTAGAGTTACAAGTCATAAGACCTACTGTTTCAGACACCCTGAAAATAAAAGCAGTCCCCAAGTCGCTGGGGTCCCAAAATTGGGACCACCAAAGAAACTAACTTGAGCATTAAAAACAGGAGAGTATAGTTTTATACTAAAAGTACTGTTAAAGCTTATCACAGAATGACAGAGGTTGGAAGAGATCCCTGGAGATCAAGTCCAACCCCACTGCCAAAGCAGGATCACCTCAGGAAGGCCATACAGGAATGCATCCAGGTGGGTCTTGATAGTCTCCAGAGAAGGAGATTCCACAACCTCCCTGGGCAGCCTGTTCCAGCGCTCTGTGACCCTTAGAGTAAAGAAGTTTTTTCTCACATTGAGGTAGAACTTCCTGTGCTCCTGTTTGTATGCACTGCTCCTCATCCTATCATAGGGCACTACTGAAAACAGACTGGCACCTTCTTCACACCCACCCTTCAGATGGCCATAGACATTAAAAAGATCTCATCTCAGCCCTTTCTTCTACAGACTAAACAGCCCCAGGTCTCTCAACCCTTCCTCATCAGACAGATGTTCCAGTCCCTTAATCATCCTTGTAATCATCCATTTGACTCTCCAGCAGATTCCTGTCCCTTTTCAACAGGGGAGCCCAGAACCAGACACAGCACTCCAGATGTGTCCTCACCAGGGCAGAGCATGAGGGGAGGTGAACCTCCCTTGACCTGCTAGCCACATTCTTCTTAATGCACTCCAAGAGATCATTTGCTTTCTTGGCCAGAACAACACATTGCTGTCCTGCAGATAACTTATTGTCCCCCCAGGACTCCCAAGATCCTTCTCCATGGAGCTGCTTTCTGCAAGTCAACCCCTAATCAGTGCCAGTGCATGGGGTTGTTCCTCCCCAGGATTCCACAATTAGTCTTCTTGAAACTCATTAGGCTTCCCCTCACTCAGCTTTCTCATCTGTCCAGATCTTTCAATCTGTTGGGCACCTCATTACAAGAAGGATGTGGAGGTGCTGGAACAAGTGCAGAGGAAGGCAATGAAGCTGGGGAAGGGCCTGGAGAATAAATATTATGGGGAGTGACTAAGTGAGCTGGTTAGTGTGAAAAAGTGGAGGCTGAGGGGAGACCTCATCACTGTCTACAGCTACCTGAAAGGGTGTTGTGGAGAAGTTGCTGCTGGTCTCTTCTGACAGGTAATTAGTGACAGAACAAGAGGAAATGGCCTCAAGCTGCCACTGGGTAGGTTTAGACTGGACATTAGGAAACATTTTTTCCAGGCAAGAATGGTCAGGCATTAGAATGGGCTGCCCAGGAAGGTGCTGGAGTCATCAACCCTGGATGTGTTTAAAAGCCATTTGGATGTGGAGCTTGAGGATATGGTTGAAGGGTGAACTTTGCAGAGTAGAGCTATCGGTTGGACTTGATGATCTGAGGGGACTTTTCCAATTGGAATGTTTCTGTGGTTCTGTGATCTCTCAGAATGGCAGCACAGCCTGATGGGGTGACAGCCACTTCTCCCAGTTTAGAACCAGCCACAAACAAAGCCTCTCCCAAACACGAAGAACGACAGAAGCCAGGACACCCACATCTCCTTGTACACCATGTCACTTGCAATGTCACAGGAAGAAAGTTTCTCTAGGCACAGAGGGAGCTTGCAGCTCCAAATACCAAAAAACCCCTGTGTTTTAGAAAGCCACCTAAACACCCCCCCCCTACACACACACAAAGGCCAACAAACCAAACAAATTCATAGATTAATCAAGTTGAATTACATCCTGAGTGACATACCCAAAAAGCACACCCCTGGGGTAACCCAAAGGAACTCTGCAAATAGCTTAAGCTCCAACACAAACAAAGCCTTTTACAAGTTGAGTGCAACCATCAACTACAACCAAACAGTGCAGAACAAACCTTTGCTTTTCCTGACTGCTGCAGAGGCGACTGTGTGTTTAAGCCATGGAACAACAGCTGCTTCCCAAAAGCTGTTTATATGCCTTGCTGCTAAGGTACCGTGGCAGTGAATATCACCTATGCAAAGCCAATCTATGCGCTGAAATTTCCTCAGTGTCTTCCTTAATGAAGAGGTCTACTAAAAGCTGCTAACCTTTTCCACACGCCCTACCTTCCTTCCTCTGCCTACGGATTCCAAGCTTCATGGGATCCCTTTGATCACATCTGATATCTTAGGGCACTGTTACCCAATGCCTGCTTGCTATATTTTGACTTGACTGTTGTGAAAATAATCTCCCTTTCCAGGAAGAGCAATGTTGACTATTCCAGGGAGCCAGCTGCAGGGAACTGTCAGATGCAACTTGCCACAGGACCTTTGGGACGGAGTGAAGCTAATAGAGGATCAAAAAAACCGCAAATTTCTGCATCTCCACCCGAGGGTCATTAATTCCCTGAGCAGCATAGTCTATTATGAACCAATATAAGTAATCTAAAGCAGGAATATTCAGAGATGACAATCTGAAAATATAGAATCATAGAATCAACCAGGTTGGAAGAGACCTCTAACATCATCCAGTCCAACCTAGCACCCAGCCCTGTCCAGTCAACTAGACCATGGCACTAAGTGCCTCAGCCAGGCTTTTCTTGAACACCCCCAGGGACAGTGACTCCACCACCTCCCTGGGCAGCCCATTCCAATGCCAATCACTCTCTCTGCCAACAACTTCCTCCTAACATCCAGCCTAGACCTCTCTTGGAACAACTTGAGACTGTGTCCCCTTGTTCTGTTTCTGGTTGCCTGGCAGAAGAGACCAACCCCACCTGGCTACAGCCTCCCTTCAGGTAGTTGTAGACAGCAATGAGGTCACCCCTGAGCCTCCTCTTCTGCAGGCTAAACATCCTCAGCTCACTCAGACTCTCCTCATAGGGTTTGTGTTCCAGACTCCTCACCAGCCTTGTTGCTCTCCTCTGGACACCTTCCAGCACCTCAACATCTCTCTTGAATTGAGGAGCCCAGAACTGGACACAGCACTCAAGGTGTGGTCTGACCAGTGCTGAGTACAGGGGCAGAATAACCTCCCTTGTCCTACTGGCCACACTGTTCCTGAGCCAGGCCAGGATGCCATTGGCTCTCTTGGCCACCTGGGCACACTGCTGGCTCATCTTCAGCTACTACCTACCAGTACTCCCAGGTCCCTTTCTTCCTGGCTGCTCTCAGCCACTCTGTCCCCAGCCTGTAGCACTGCTTGGTGGTGTTGTGGCCAACGTGCAGAGCCCTGCACTTGGCCTTGTTAAACCTCATCCCATTGGCCTCTGCCCACCCATGCAGCCTGTCTAGGTCCCTCTGCAGGGCTCTCCCACTTTCCAACAGATCAACACCTGCTCCTAGCAGGCTGTTCTTAGTTCTTCTCTCTCACTACATCCAAAGAAGATGTCAAGGGCAAGGAGAAAAATAGTAGCTGGAAATAAGCAATAGTGAGATTTACCCCTGATGCTTTTCTGATACAGCAGAACCTAATTAATCATAGCCACGAAGTTGTATTGGAGTTACAGTCTCAGTTCTTACTTTGCTCTGGTCATTTGTCAGATGTCCTCCTACTCAGACACTTGACTTCATTCAGGATGTGTAATCCAGGATAATGCAAAGTTTTAATGGAAATATGTGCATGATAAATCTCAATTGAAAGGTTTTGCTCCATGCAGCTGTACTGAACAACCCAAGCACAAAACTTTGACCATCCAAGGCCAGAAAAACAGCTGGTGTTTTGTATAATGCATTTGTAAGGTTTCAAACCACAAAGATACCAAAAAACCCAGTACATAAAGTTGAAATCAATTCAACGTGAAACTTTTGGTAGTCACTCATAGAATGCTTTGGGATGGAAGGGATCTTGAAGATTATCTAGTTCCAACCTCCCTGGCATTGGCAGAGATGCCTTCCACAAGACCAGGCTGCTCTCTGGTTGATCAGAGAGTAATCACTTGCTTTTTAAAAGACTAGTACCCAATCTCTTGAGCCACCCAATCCTGATTAAAATGTACTTTCTAAAATATGATCTGAGAGAACTGAAACTCCTTGGATTCCAGACTAGTACATATTTTTCTGAAGAACTGATTTGTAGAACAATTTGGGTTGGAAGAGTCCTTAGGAATCATCTAGTTCCAGCTCCTCTGCCATGCGCAGGGACACTTCCACTAGCCCAAGCTGCTGAAAGCCTCATCCAACCTGGCCTTTGACACCTCCAGGGAGAGGGCACACACAATATCTCTGGGCAACCTGTTCTAGTGTCTCACCACCCTCACTGTAAAGAATTTCTTTCTAATCTCCAGTCTCAATCTCTTCTCTTTCATCTTAAAGCCATTGCCCCTCTTCCTCCAAGCCCTTGTGAAAAACATGAGCACTGCCTGGCAGTGTCACTACCCTTCTTCTAATGGCAGCAGCTGCTATTTACATGACTTTACATTCCTGCCTCTTTCTGTTGTTTATTGTGTTCTCTTTTGCCTGGTATATTAAGAAAAGCTGCCTTCCATTTGAAGCCAACAAACAGCAACAGTTGGCCAATACTTGGGACTTCTCTCATCAAAGACAGCAACCCACTATGCAAAGATCAGGATACTCCATAGCCAGAGTTGTTGGAAGGCCTCTGCATCCCAATGGCCAAACACAACTGCTGTAGGTGGGCCTCAAAAGATGCAAGAAAGCTGCCTGTGGAGGCCAGGGGCCTGGCAGTAGCTATTAAAGTCAGACTGAGTCTTTACTCCCCAAGGCAAACAGCAAAATAGCGAAACCGCCAAGGAGGACTCATTCCTGCTCAGTTCATGACCTCTGCAAAAAAAAAAAGGCAACAAATTCCACTTCTCCTTTCAAATTAAACATCTACTCTCTATTGCCAGGGAATATGTTTTAATAATCTGTGGTGTTCAAGGTTTGATAAACATCAGAAATCTCTTTACTGCTGTTACACGATACCTGACATACATTTTCCTCCCACTCACGGCTTTGCCTTTTCATGCCAGCATTACATAAACTACATTGGAGTTCTTCAAGGTACAGGTTGGGGGTTCCTTGCAAATACTTCTAAAAGAAGCAGTTTGGGTCCAAAGAAACTGCTGTTTTGGTTTGGTTTTTAATTGGCTTTTTGTACTGAATGATTTTTCCAGCACATTCCAGCTGAAAAAAAACTACATTAGTGTTTTTACTGCCACTAAAAGATGTCTAGAATGATTGCAGGAAGAAAAATGAAGTGGGAGGAAAGTCAAGGAAGTGATTCTTCCCTTGTACTCAACACTGGTCAAGCCACACCTTGAGTGCTGTGTCCAGTTCTGGGCTCCTCAATTTGAGAAACATGTTTAGGTACTGGAATGTGTCCAGAGAAGGGCAATGAAGCTGGTGAGGGGCCTGGAGCACAGCCCTGTGAGGAGAGGCTGAGGGAGCTGGGGGTGTGCAGCCTGGAAAAGAGGAGGCTCAGGAGTGACCTCATTGCTGTCTACAACTACCTGAAGGGAAGTTGTAGCCAGGTGGGAGTTGGTTTCTTCTGCCAGGCAACCAGCAATAGAACAAGGGGAACACAGTCTCAAGTTGTGCTGGGGGAGGTCTAGGCTGGATGTTAGGAGGAAGTTGTTGGCAGAGAGAGTGATTGGCATTGGAATGGGCTGCCCAGGGAGGTGGTGGAGTCACCATCCCTGGAGGTGTTGAAGAAAAGACTGATGAGGCACTTAGTGCCATGGTCTGGTGGATTGAATAGGGCTGGGTGCTAGGTTGGACTGGATGATCTCAGAGGTCTCTTCCAACCTGGTTGATTCTATGAATCTATGATTCAAAATTTGTTGCAAGCACATTTTACAGACAACCAAAATGGCCTGGCTCCAGCCTCCTGCCACTCACCCTTTACATATTTATAAACACTGATGAGGTCACCTCTCAGTCTCCTCTTCTTGAAGCTAAAGAGCCCCAGCTCCCTCAGGCTCTCCTTGTTACAGAGATGTTCCGTTCCCTCCATCATTTTTGTGGCTCTGCGCTGGACTGTCTCAAGCAGGTCTATGTCCCTCTTGAACCTGGGGGCCTGGAACTGAATACAGTACTCCAGATGTGGCTTCACCAGGGCAGAGTGGAGGGATAGGAGAACCTCTCTCAACCTACTAACCACAGCCCTTCTAATACACCCCAGAATGGCATTGCCCCTCCTGGCCACAAGAGCACATTGGTGGCTTTCTGTCCTAACCAGACCTGGGATTGTCTTTTCCTTAGTAAAGGAAAACAGCTGAACTCTGCTTGTAATTCAGCTTACCTTGGTATAACCTGTGGCTCCTGCTCAGAACAGTCACAGGTAAGGTTAGCAGAGATGCTTATGCACTCTCAAGCAACAAGCTTCCAACTCATCAACTGCTGCTTCCACATTCTATAGATTGCTGTAAAACTTAGCTGATGAGAGTGCATAAGGGAAAAGAGTAAAGACTATGGGTTGGGTGATCTTGGAGGTCTTTTCCAACCTGGTTGATTCTATGACTCTATGAATTTAAAGCAAATATGACTTTTTTTGCCCTTCTCCTCAACAGAGTTCAGTTTGTTGATCAGCAAGAGGTGTCTCTAGACAGCAGAACCAGTGGAGTCCAGCAACATTATGAAGCCAGGCTTCACAGGCCATGAAAGCAGCTGTACTAGGTCCAGAGCCAAGAAGAGGCTGCCAGCAATTTAGCTGATTTAAAGCACTGCAGAGCCCAGTTCCCAGCCAGCTCACATGTCTCCAAACCCTTCCTGCAGGCACAGATTTCTGGAGAATGCAAATGTTACACATGGCTACCCAAAATCAGCTCAAGGCCAGCAGGACTTACGGGCTTTGGCAAGCACCTCTAGACTGCCCTAGTGACTGGGGAATACTCATTAGACCCAGCATTGCCTTGCTGGAATGCATGGACCGAGCTGAGGCTCAGCACTGTGCTGAAGCTTGTCAGCTCTTACCTGGAGACCCTGCCAAGAGCTAGCTGGGGTTTACAAAGGTCAACAGGCATCCAAATATTGGGGCTACAGAGCCATGCAACCACCTTAGGTGACATGAGAACACTGCCCAAACTGCAGCACAGGGAACCCAACCACCCAGGAGGTACCAGGCCTTAGGGACATCTGCTCTTCGTACCTGTGCACATGTATGCCAGTCAGCCTGGAGATGCAAAGGGGCTTCAGCATGCTTCATGGTCTATGACAGCAGACAGTCTGGAAAGCCAGCCAGCACAGGAGCAGCACCCACTTTCTGGGCCCTTTTGGCTACTTGGAAATCCCTACATGTGCTATGATGCACTGCTAAACTGACTTCATGCCTCTGGGCCATTTGCCTCTGAATGGGAAAGGCACTGGCAAGGAGCAGCTCTCCTGCAAGAATCATCCTGTGGCTAGGCTCATCCAGGATGATAGATGCTGCTGCCAAACCCCAGCAGGCTGTTCAGGGAGTTGCCCACACCCACAACACAGAGGTTATCCAGGATTTTTCCATTCTCTGGCATATCCTAAACTCCACCTTCCATTCTCCTGAATAGAGCAGTTGACTCTTTTTCCTCTTATTTACTTCCTACCCACTTCCTAACCTCAGTTTGGCACTTTTATTGCTGCAGCTATTATTCTGAAGTTATGAAAGGACAAGATTGTTTGTACACTGCCATAAAAAAGAGAGTAAATCATATTGAAAGTTATGATGGAAAATACTGACCAGAGTCTTTGAAGACCTTGGTCTGAAATTTGCTTGCATAGTAGTTTGCATGCAGGCTTGAGTGCAGGACTTCCAGCATGGCTCATCAAATTTCAGCCAAACAGAACAAGCAAGGTGAGCTACTCCGGGGAAGATGTAAACTAGCTGCAGGAACAACCAAGAACACCAAGACCCCAGCATAAGACAGACATGGAACTGCTGGAGTAGGTCCAGGGGAAGGCCATAGAGATGATCAGAGGGTTGGAGAACATCCCCTGTGGGGACAAGCTGAGAGAGTTGGGGTGTTTCAGCCTGGAGAAGGCTCTGGGCAGACCTTATAGCAGCCTTCCAGTACCTGAAGGGGGGTTACAAGAAATCCAAGAAGGGACTTTTGAAAGGACTTGCAGTGATAGGACAAGGGGTAATGGATCAAAGCTTCAGGAGGGCAGGTTTACACTGAAGATTAGACAGAAATTCATTACAGTGACGGTGGTGAGACACTGGCACAGGTTGCCCAGGGATACTGTGGATGCTCCCTCCCTGCAGGTGGTCAAGGCCAGGTTAGATGAGTCCTTGAGCAACCTGCTCTAGTGGAAGGTGTCCCTGTCCACGGCAGGGAGGTTGGAACTAGATGATCTTTAAGGATTTTTCCAACCCAAATCATTCTGTGAACCAGTTCCTCAGAAAAACATGCACAAGGAGGTTCAGTTCTCTGAGGTCGTATTTTAGAAAGTAAAATTTAATCAGGATTGGGTGGCTCAAGAGATTGGGTAATAGTATTTTAAAAAGCAAGTGATTAATCTCTGATCAACCAGAGAGCAAGAACTAAAGAGCACTTAAGGTCTCAAACACCCCTGGGACCTATCCAACAGTCTAATACTGTGGGTGCTGACTCTAGGCAGAGTTTGGATTTGTGTTTTCTCATGCACAGTCCTCACGCTCATGAGAAGCCTCCTCTAAATTTCACTAGAACTACTCCATCAGCCTGCTCAAAAGTCTGCATTGCAATTATGAAGACCCAAAGGCAGTCAGATCCCAAGTGTGCTGACACCACTGTGCTGACAAATACTTTACAGAATCATAGAACCATTTTGGTTGGAAAAGACTGAGTCCAACTATTACCTAATTTGACCAAGTCTGGCACAAAACCATGTCCCTTACTGCTCTGTTTCCTTTCTAACTGCATCTATGTGTTGTTACTTAATTAGAAACTTCTGAAGGCAAGGATTTCAGATGCTATGTAGCATCTAGCACAAAAGGGATGAGGTGATTAACACCGCTAATACTTGGTCAGGAAGCAGATTTTAATCACTGCTGACTGTAGCATTCAAGGATCTGAGGCACTCAGACATTGAGGCCAGGCATATCTGAAGATCAAGATCCTAAATTCCCTTCAAACTCATCATCAGCTTGGGGTTACATCTTGAGAAGAGAAAACTCCAAGGGGATCTCACCAATGTCTATAAATATCTGAGAGGTAGGTGTCAAGTGGCTGGGGCCAATCTCTTTTCGGTGGTGCACAGTAATAAGACAAGGAGCAATCATAGGCTCACAGGATGTCAGGGGTTGGAAGGGACCCAAAGAGTTCAGCGAGTCCAAGCCCCCTGCCAGAGCAGGACAATACAATCTAACACAGATCACAGAGGAACACATCCAGACATGTCTTGGAAGTCTCCAGAGAAGGGGACTCCACAACCTCTCTGGGGAGCCTGTTCCAGTGCTCTGTGACCCTTACAGTAAAGAAGTTCCCCCTTGTGTTGAGGTAGAACCTCTTTTGCTGCAACTTACAGCCATTGCTCCTTGTCCTATCACAGGGAGCACGTGAGCAGAGCCTGTCCTCCCTCTCCTGGCAGCCTTCAGATGCCTATAAACATTTATCAAATGTTTATGAGTATCAATGCATACAAAATGGAACATAGAAGGTTCCACCTCTACATGAGGAGGAACTTCTTTACAGTGAGGATGACAGAGCCCTGGAACAGGCTGCCCGGAGAGGTTGTGGAGTCTCCTTCTCTGGAGACTTTCAAATCCTGCCTGGATGCATTCCTGTGTGAACTACCCTAGGGGATCCTGCTTTGGCAGAGGGATTGGACTCAGTGATCTCTGAAGATCCCTTCCAACCTCCGATGTTCTGTGATTCTGTGATAACATTAGCTTGAATTTTGTTCTTTTGGTTAAGACATAAGGAAAGAACAAGTAATAACTGGTGTGATATTGCTGATGACAAACTCCAACACAATTCTGCTAATACCTTGCTTACTTGAATTTTTGTTTCATTGCAACACTTCTCTGAGAGGATATAATTATCTTGCTTCTTCCTTGTCTAAAATTCTAGTGCACTGCCATATCAGATTCCACCCAGCACTGTAAAAATAAAACACAGGCATGCACACTAAGTAGGAAGATCAAACTAGCCTGGCTCTGTCCTTCAAGCAAACCCCAACCCAAAACCCAGTCTCCTATGACAAACTTCATGTCATGTTGCCTTTTTTACCTAGGTTTGTTACTAAACACTGATTTTAGCGGTGAATTTTCTGTGTTCTTTTGGTGCACATTTATTTACTTACCTCCCTTTGCCTCTTCATAGGCTTTTATGAAGTCTCTGACAGGGCTCTCTGAGGACCATCCTGTTTGATTTACCAGTTTTGCAACTAGTTTTGCTTAAGGTCGATCCAGTGCCAACATTTGTTCACAATCAGTTCTGTGAAGCCAAGATTTAAACTGGATCTTAGGAAAAAATTCTTTACAGTAAGGGTGGTGAGACACTGGGAAAGGTTGATCAGAGTGGTCATGGATGTCCCCTCCCTGGAGATGTTCAAGGCCAGGTTGGATGAAGCCTTGAGCAATCTAGTCTAGTGTGGAAGATGTCTCTGCCCATGGCAGAAGGGGTTGGAACTAGCTGATTTCTAAGGTCTTTTCCAACCCAAATCACTCTATGAACCCATGAAAATTCAGAACATACTTTATTTCCAATATATACCAGAACCATAGAATCAGTCAGGGTGGGAAGGGACCACAAGGATCATCTAGTTCCAACTCCCCTGCCATGAACACAGACACCCTACCCTAGAGCAGGCTGCCCACAGACTCATCCAGCCTGGCCTTAAACACCTCCAGGGATGGGGTCTCAACCACCAACCTGGACAACCCATTCCAGGCTCTCACCACTCTCATGCTCAACAACTTCCTCCTCAATTCCAGGCTGAATCTCCCCACCTCCAGCTTTGTTCCATTCCCCCTAGTTCTGTCACTCCCTGATAGCCTAAAAAGTCTCTCCCCAGCTTTTTTGTAGCCCACTTCAGACACTGGAAGGCCAAGTATCAAGCCTGCAGTAGTAATTATTTCCTTTTTAAACATTTGCTTGTATTTTCTTTGAAGTAAAGAGCAGAGCAAACCAACATGCCTGTGTCTGATGCATCTCACCCTCTCAGGACATTTCAAACTGCATTTCTGAAGCACTTGTTATGGTTTAAGAAGCAACTACTGCCTGAATTCTTTAGAGGTGACAGGAGGGACTTAGTGAAAGAAAACATCCGAGAATTGTACAAAGAGAAAAGGTTGCTCTGCTTCAGTGTCTGTCGAGTAAAAGCTGCATCAGTTATTTTTCTAGAACAGAAGTTGAGACATTTTATTAGCTTGTGCTACTGACCTGTGCAGACAGTTTTCTGGCACAGTTTCCCCCTCCCTTGTTTACAGTATCACCTCAGTTGTCCAGAACTTCTTGTTATCCCCACAAGGGTCAAATTCCTGACATGTATTACTTACACTGAAAACTGCCCTGGATTACTTGAAGCCTCAAATAACTGAACCTATTCACCATCCTCCTGTTTTAAATAACACTGTTTAAATAACCACACTGTCTAGTGGTGCTAATTCTTTGGGGCTGATCCCTGTAACTCCAGAAATTAATGCACAAAGGTCCCACTTCTTATCTAGCAGGTCTGTCAGCTTTGGTCTGAAAACCAAGCTCAAGACACAGGGAGTGTTTATGGCGTGGTCCTACTCACTGCTGTAGGCTGCAGGGCAGGAGGAAATAGAGAGGACAGGAAGGTTAAAACCAAAAACCACTGACCAGCATTCCTGATCCACGCACTGCTGGCCAAGGAGACAGAGCTGCTTCACAGTTCAGCCCTTCCTAGTAACCAAAACGACCTTGAATCCCCTCCTGTGGCCAGCCAAAGAGTAGCTGCTCCCTGAAGAGTAAGTCTATGTCCCGTTGACACATCAGGCTTTACAGTTGTAGCACTTGGGCTCCATCTCCTCATACCTGCCACTGGGCAATCAGGCCTGAAGCTTCTACCTGAAGGTGCTCACCAAGCAGCTCCACAGGAAACTCTATGACTGCCTTATTGAGGCTTGAATGCAGAGATGAGAATGCAAAGACCTACTCTTAACTCATGTGGTCAGCCAACAGCAGGCATTAGCTCTGAGGGGTTGCTAGGCAGGACTGGGAAAGTTGGGACTGGTTTTGGAAAATGAAGCAAGCCTCCCTCTTCATCAGGAGAAGTGTGGCCAGCAGGTCGAGGGAGGTGATTCTCCCCCTTTACTCTGCTGAGACCCCACCTGGGGCTGTTCAGTCTGCAGAAGAGGAGGCTCCCAGGTGACCTTCTTGTGGCCTTCCAGGATCTGAAGGGGGCCCACAAAAAAGCTGGGGAAGGACTTTTTGGGCTCTCAGGGAGTGACAGGACTAGGGGGAATGGAGTGAAGCTGGAAATGGGTAGGCTCAGTCTGGATGTGGGAGTTTGTTCTTCAGCATGAGAGTGGTGAGAGCCTGGAATGGGTTGCCCAGGGAGGTGGTTGAGGCCCCATCCCTGGAGGTGTTTAAGGCCAGGCTGGCTGAGGCTGTGGGCAGCCTGATGTAGGGTAGGGTGTCCCTGCTCATGGCAGGGGGGTTGGAACTGGCTGATCCTTGTGGTCCCTTCCAACCCTGACTGATTCTATGATTCTATGAATATGATTCTGTGATTCTAACCAAACTAGAAAGGGTATTGAAAGGACAATAGTGATGAGGCAGCTCTTGTTAAGGGAAGCTATTGGAAATATCCAGGAATGCTTGGTAACACCCATGGGATCTGCTGCACAGCACCTATGTAACCCAACAGTTACAAAAGGCAAGAAGCAGGAGCACCAGCAGCTCAGGCTATCAGCTGGAGGCCTGAAGTCTGCTGCCCCACAACAGGTGCAAGGATGGGACTCACATCTGGTGCTCAGTCCAACGTGCCTCCCAACACACCAATACGACTGTGCAACACAGCGTGTCAAGAACATCTCTCTTGCTGCTGCAGTAAAATTAGAGCAAATATCAACATCACCCCTCAGAAGGAAGGGGAAGGGGGGGAAACACGATGTTTACCATCTGCCTTAGGAGGAAACACAAGCTTGATTCCAAATTGTGCGTGAGAACCAATGCAATTCCAAAGAGGAAAAGCTGAAGTGATGAAGGAGCACACAGAATGGACCAGCAGGAAGAAAAAAAGCTGTGTTGAACCCAGCACACACTTGGATGCATGCACACATTTAAGCAAGGTCAATCCTCTCTCTTGAAAGGTCTGAAAAGAGGACTCCTTTTCACACGTTTCCCAGTAATCAATCAGCGCACGCCATTGCCCCAAACACAAGCAGGCATTTGCCATCTGAGGAACAGTGCTTCCTGCATGAAGATGAGGAGGTAGAAGCAAACAAAGAAGCGGCAGTAGAAAGAACTTTTAACAGAAGGACACCACTTCCAGTAGCTGTACTGCAGTATTCATTTTCTAGACCATTAGATACACTGCTTACCCAGCAATGAATGGGTAATTCCCTACTAAGCTATGGCACAGATTTCCACATAGTGGCACAAGGCTATTCAGCTTTCAAAAGGTTAAGAATAGTTAATGGCATTGATGTCCCCCAGTCAGATAGCCCAGCCTAGCACAGTCTTTTTGCACAAGCAATTAACTGAGCTCCTTCCTCTGCAGCATTAATTTTAACAGGTTCACAATAGCATCATTAGACCTTTGGACATTTAAGAGGAAGCACATTACAATTGGAAAATACTGTGCCAAGCAGGAAACGAGTGGCTTCAATCCAGGAGCACTGAGGAATGCAGAAGACAAGGAGACTTGAGTGTCAGATATTTCAGCCTCTATGAACTCTTGACCACAGCACCGGACTGCAGGATGTTAGTGGGCTCTCCAAGCAAAGAAATCACTGTGCATGGATCGTTAAGGCGCTGGTTTTCCACTAGTTTGCCTTTTTGCTTGCTTGCTTTAAGCCAGGGAAACAACTGCAATGTGATCTTTGGAGTGAGACACGTTCCATCATCTGCATTCAGCACGTAGGCTCCTGTTAGCGACATGCACATCATCTGACAGAAATCCACTTACAGTGCCCAGAAAGGTTTTCAGCACAGAAACACTCCCAACAGTTGCTAGCAGACGTAAACTGCAACAGACTTCACCAAGTTGATTCACAGCCAGGAGGGGGATTAGAGACAGCATTCTTCTGCCACCATCTCCAGCCTAAGGGCCAGAGTCATGACAGACCCATTGCTAACTCATGCTTATTCCCTTTTTGCAGAAGAAGGTAATGGGAAGCTTGAGCCTCTCTGGCTCATTATGAGATAGAAGATCTGATGATTCAACCACACTATAGGAACTACCTGAAAGGAGGCTGTAGCCAGGTGGGGGCTGGTCTTTTCTCCTGGGCAATCAGTGACAGAACAAGAGCACACAGCCTTAACTGTGCCAGGGCAGGTTTAGGGTGGATGTTAGGAAGAAGTTTTTCACAGAAAGAGTGATTGGTATTGGAATGGGTTGCCCAGAGAGGTGGTGGAGTCACCCTCCCTGGAGGTGTTTAAAAGGAGACTGGATGAGGCACTTGGTGCCATGGTTTGGTTAATTAGAAGGTGTTGGGTGATAGGTTGGACTCAACCTTGAAGGTCTTTTCCAATCTGGTTAATTCTGTGATTCATTCTGCTCACCTTCTGGGGCCTGATGAAGTTAAGAACTATTGGAAAGGCACTCTCCTTCACAGCTCCAGTGCTACTATTGTCCAGTTATCCCCCAGATCATATCACGTGGATTTTACAGGCAGTAGCATCTGCTGCAAGAATGCAGGGGTAGCAGTAAACACTGCAAATATCCTTACTGTGGTCACAGCATCATTTAGGTTGGAAGAGACCCTCAACACCACCCAATCCAACCATTAAACCTACTCTACCAAGTCCACTACTACCCCACTTACACTGAATTTAGCTCTCACTCTTTCAAATGCTGGCATCAAGCTGTTTCCCTGCAGCACAGGATACATGTCACTGAAAGAGACAGTTGAGGATCAGAGACAGTTGAGGATCCAGGACAAAGCAGGTAGCACAGACCTACAGACTCCAACCTGTGAGAGGCTTTCCAGAATTAGGGAGCAAGAGTACTACTAAGTCTGGTTTTCAACACAGACAACCTTTAAGCCAGAATGCTGGAATGAGACTTTCTCAAGTTTACACTTAAAGATTGTGATTAACTTCAGGATTGCATCTAAGTTTAAATCCCATGGCTGCAGTTTTGGAATTACTTCAAACTGCTTCCCCAGTTTGCTGAGCCTCTTCCTTCCCTCCTGCCCTCTTCCTTCCCTCCTGCCCACGCTCCTGCTCATGCAGTTAGCTACATGCTGCAAAATGAAGCAGGGTGTTTCTCAGCCAGATCAGTTGCCCACTCCAGCTCTAGCACGGTAGAAGGTGTGGAAAAGTAAAATTTGGAGCACCTGAAAACAAGCAGAGCCTCAGGTCCAGTTTGTCTTGTTAAGGACAGAAGCTCATACTTATTTTAGCCTCAATGCATGGATATTCACAGCTCTGCTCATTTTATGGCCAAACTGAATCATGGGATCACACAAGATCACAGGATGTTAGAGACCAGAAGAGACCTAAAGAGATCACTGAGTCCAACCCCCCTGCCAGAGCAGGACCATACAATCTAGCTCAGGTCACAGAGGAATGCATCCAGAGGGGCCTTGAAAGTCTCCAGAGGAGACTCCACACCCTCTCTGGGGAGCCTGTTCCAATGTTCTGTGACCTTTACAGTAAAGAAGTTCCCCCTTGTGTTGAGGTGGAACCTCTTGTACTGCAGCTTCCATTCACTGCTCCTTGTCCTATCCCAGGGAGCAAGTGAGCAGAGTCTGTCTCCCCAGTCCTGACCCCCAGCCCTCAGATAGTTATAAACATTTATTAAATCCCCTCTCACTTTTCTCTTCTTTTTGCAGCAGAAGTTACCCAAAGATTGGAAGTGCCAGGATGGAACTCCAGCAGTGCCACATTCATCACAGGGCATGGGCACCACATTTGCAGACTCATGGCACCCAACTCTTCTGCTGGAAACTCAGGAAGATAGCAAACCTCCAGAGCACAGGGCATCTGCCCAACTATTAGGAAGCCATAAGCTTCAAGTGAAGAGTTTAAGTCATTCTGATCACGAGGCCTTTAGTTTCTAAGACAACAGGCACTGGACTCTTCAATTAGTACAGCCCTAAGCTACGTAGCGAACGGCATTTTGTTTGTTAAAGTATACTTTTCTCCCCTGATATTTACAGATGCTTGGAGATCACCCTTCAAAAGCTTGCCATTTCTGAAACACTCAAGAGCTGGTCAGCCAACATAAGTGTGCTCAGTGTGCCCAGGTGGCCAAGTGAGTCAATGGCATCCTGGCTTGGATCAAAAACAGTGTGGCCAGCAGGACAAAGCAGGTTATTCTGACCCCGTACTCAACACTGGTCAGGCCACACCTTGAGTCCTGTGTCCAGTCCTGGGCTCCTCAATTCCAGAGAGATGTTGAGGTGCTGGAAGGTGTCTAGAGAAGGGCGACAAAGCTGGTGAGGGGCCTGGAACACAAACCCTATGAGGAGAGGCTGAGGGAGCTGGGGGTGTGCGGCCTGGAGGAGGCTCAGGGCAGAGCTCATTGCTGTCTACAACTACCTGAAGGGAGGCTGTAGCCAGGTGGGGATTGGCCTTCATCTCTCAGGCAACCAGTAAGAGAACAAGGGGACACAGCCTCAAGTTGTGCCAGGGGAGGTCTAGGCTGGATGTTAGGAGGAAGTTGTTGGCAGAGAGAGTGATTGGCATTGGAATGGGCTGCCCAGGGAGGTGGTGGAGTCACTGTCCCTGGAGGTGTTCAAGCAAAGGCTGGATGAGGCACTTAGTGCCATGGTCTAGTTGACTGGACAGGGCTGGGTGCTAGGTTGGACTGGATGATCTTGGAAGCCTCTTCTAACCTGGTTGATTCTATGATGATTCTATAAAAAGTCATGGTTGAACTTGCAGAAGGACACTAGGAACCAAAAGTAAATCTAAAAATGAATCCAGTGGGCAAGCTGCATTTCTCACGGGTACAAAATGAGCTTCTCCTGGAAGCCAGCTGCCCTCCCCAACCCCAGGAAAGACTCTGTCATTTATAGTAAAGGTTAATGCCATGATAAGGGCAAGTTCACATTTCAGCTGCCTAGCATTTAGGACTTCAACAGCAACAAAGTTTTTCATTTGGCCATTTTCAAATGTTATCTGTGGAATCCTTCACTTTATTAAACCTCCTATGTCAAAAAAAAAAGCTAGACAGATTTATAAATCACATCTTTGTGAAGCCACTTGACAGCTCCACATCAGGCAGGCTCTTTGCTTTTAATCATCCACTCTTTTGATAAAGAGTGGTAGTGGTACTTGGCTGGGCAATAAAACCCTGCATAAAACAGCAAACTAAAACACAGTTCCAAGAAGAGATCCTCTGCAGCATTCATCCTCTTTTGGTTTTCACACAGAAAAGGTTTCCTTTACATCTGAGTTTGCACATTACCATTTAAAATGATCCTATGTGAAGACAGCTAATTATACAGCTATCGATCTGACCACGGTGGAGACTTGAGTTGGGAGAGCAGTCTAAAAGCAGGCTGTGAAGGCCAGAGGAATGCCTGTGATATTTTGGTAAGTGTTATTTATTATTTGTATTAACATACTGTCCAGGAGTCCTGGCCACGGAGCAGGACTCATGGGGTGAGGTGTTAGACAAAAACAGACTAGCAGATGATCCTTGCCACAAAGAGCTTACACATATTATTAGCATTTGGACAAACCAAGCCATGACATTCTCAGCAGCAGCAGAGGTCAGCAGGCTCAGGGCACAGCTTAAGCTGACAGTTGAAACCGCTTCACCTTTGAATCCTAACAAGTCTAGTTTGGGAACATGACAAAGTTTGCATCTGTCCACAGCAGCTACAGCTCACAGCTGTCCTTCGCATGTGTCTTACAAATTGGACTCAATCTTAAAGGTCTTTTCCAACCAAAATAATTCTATGATCCTATGATCTTGGCTGGTGCCATTCTGACCCAACAAGGAAATTGTTCAGGGTGGTCTGGGTGCTGAATGAGAGCCTTCAGATTATACCAAGGGACACAGGCAGAAAGGGATAATATCCTTAGCGTGATGAGCAGAGCTCCCAGCCAACAAACAGCTTAGGTTATTGAGCACACCAGAAGCACTGCAGCCAAGGAAGCATCCAGAAAAAAAAATGTTAAGGCTAGCAGTGAGGTTGGTCTGCAGAAGCCCTGGCCAAGTACTGGCTGAGGCCAGTGGTGCAGCAGCACACAAACCTGGGAGGGATCAGTAACAGCCAGTTCAGAAGCAAACAAGGTGTCACTCACTTCAAGTTTCACCCCCAGCCATCAAAAATGCAGCACTCCAGCTGGTAGCTGAGGACAGAAGGGACCACTCCTGGATGTTAAGGACAGCTCATGAGCCAGAGTGGGATGATGAACATGAAGACTACCAGAAGCTGGCTGAACTCACTTCTCTGTGTGCTTCATAGCTAAATGCAGCTCAGATTAGCAAAACCAAATAAACATGGTGGGATCATTTACCACTCTTTGGGGTTTTTTTAATAGTTCATGTCTTTTATTAATTTCCTATCATCTGATCCTCTCTTATAGGCATAGAATCATAGAATCATAGAATTCATCTGATCCTCTCTTACAGGCAGAATTCATAGAATTGATCTGATCCTATAAGAAAGGATCATCTGATCCTCTCTTACAGGCACGCATCATTGAAGTTCCAACTTGGAACCCCGGACAACACAGGCTGAACCCAAGAGCAGCAGTGGATTATGTCTTTAGCACATATGCTACTGTCAGATTGATGATTAGTTTCTAGCATCAGAAGTATGAGAGTTTTGGAGCCAAACCCAACATCCATTCCAACCAATAAATTACTAAATGAGATGCCAGCATGGTGGTTTGCATTTCACCAGTTGTTTCTCTAAATGGGAGGAGTGCAGTGCTTTCTGGACAGCATTTCCATGGTTAATTAGAAGTAACAAAGCCTACAATCCAGCTGGGAAAAAAAAAATGAGCTGAATTTCAATGTCAAGTTTCAGATTTTATTGGTTTGGATCCCATTTTTCTCCCCCACCACTGCTGCTTCCTTTATGCCTCCTGCCAAATTTGTCCTGATGGCTGTTCTCCTCTGTTCTGATGAGATATTTCCAGCATCACTGTAGATTGTTCCACACAGACTCTGTTTACAAACAGCTTGGTTAAGAAACACCTGTTAGCTGACTGTTGTATTTTTCATGAGTCCAGCATACAGCTAAATTCACTGAACAGGAATTTTATAAGGTAGCTCTGTCTGGCTCAGATGAGACCAAAACAAAAAGGCAGGAAGATATAAATGAAAAATTACTTGGGAAGTGGAGTCTAGAAAGCTTGGAGAGCAAAAGAAAACAAACACCACATGCATACAGGGTCACAGTGATACAAAGCTGAGTGTCCCTGCTCACTGCAGGAGGGTTGGACAAGATGACCTTTGAAGGTCCCTTATAGCTCGATGCAGCCTGTGACTGCTGTTGTTTTAATGAAGAGATTCAATATATTGAGGTCTAGGCTGGATATTAGGAGGAAGTTCTTCCCAGAGAGAGTGATTGGCATTGGAATGGGCTGCCCAGGGAGGTGGTGGAGTCACCGTCCCTGGAAGTGTTCAAGCAAAGCCTGGATGGGGCACTTAGTGCCATGGTCTGGTTGACTGGCTAGGGCTGGGTGCTAGGTTGGACTGGATGATCTTGGAGGTCTCTTCCAACCTGGGTGATTCTATGATGATTCTATACACTTCAGTATATGATGAGCCAAAGCACAATGGTGCTGCTCCCAGTCACTGGCCAGACCCTAATTATTATTTCAGTCAAATACTCAGAGATCAGAAATGAAGACAGGCACAAGAGGAGAAGCCAATTACTATTTAGCAAAGAAGATCCACGGTTCTATGTCCCAGTTCAAGAGGGACATAGAACTGCCTGAGAGAGTCCAGCACAGAGCCACAAAGATGATGAAGGGAATGGAACATCTCACAAGGAGAGCCTGAGAGAGCTGGGGCTGTGCTGCTTGGAGAGGAGGAGACTCAGAGGTGACCTCACCAATGTTTATCATTATGAAAAGGATGAGTGCCAGGAGGCTGGAGCCAGGCTCTGCTGGGTGATGCCCAATGACAGGACAAGGGCCAATGGGTGGAAGCTGAGGCATAGGAAGTTTCATTTAAACATGAGAAGGAAATTTTTCCCTGTGAAGGTGACAGGCCACTGGAACAGGCTGCCCAGGAGGGTTGTGGAGTCTCCCCCTCTGGAGATATTCAAAACCTGCCTGAACACATTCCTGTGTGATCTGGTATTGGTGACCCTGCTCTGGCAGGGGGATTGGACTGGATGATCTGTTGAGGTCCCTGCCAGCCCCTGACATATGATTCTAAACCAGGGCAGAATGGTTTGCACAGTATTTTTCTGCCATGTTGACATTTTGCTTTCTATCAACATTCACAAGAATGCTTTCATGATGTGAGTGCCAAGAAGCTGCTGGATTTTTAGACAGTAAGGAAATTTTGCTTCTGTTTACTTCGCACGTACCACAACTTACACAGCAAGACTTGTTCATGGACACAACTGTGCTGTCAAATTTATTTGTCCAGCAATTAAGTACAAAACAAGGGAAGATAAATTATCGTGTATTATGCATCTAGAGAGCACAATAGGATCTGGCTCTTTCCAGAAAGTACTACAAAGAATTAAAGTGAGAGCAACACAGAAACATCCAGGTTGAAAAAGCCCCTCAGGATCACCAAGTCCTACCTGTAACCCTACTCTACAAGATTCACTTTAAACCATATCCCTAAGCACCACATCCAAACACATCCAGGGTGGGTGACTCAACCACCTCTCTGGGCAGCTCATTAAAAATTAAAAGAAAGGATGAGAAGATAATAAAAAAAACAAAACCAACAAACCCAAACAGAACAAAAAATTCCAAACAAAACAAAACAGAGCAAACTCCAAACAAGTGACAAACCAACAGCACTGAAGTGTAAGTGAAAAGAGGGATCAAAATAATGCAGGGCAGTTAAAGCTCTGTGTGGTTCTCTGTCTTTAAAAATTATTCTGGGAGACACAGCACCACATTTAGGTCCTGTCATTTTACTCAGCAAGTTTGCTGATGACACCAAGCTGTGTGGTGCAGCAGACAGGCTGGAAGGCAGGGATGCCATTCAGAGAGACCTTGACAGGCTGGAGAGGGGGGCACAAGCCAATCTCATGAGGCTCAACAAGACAAAGTACAGGGTCCTGCATCCAGATTGAGTAAATGCCAAGCACAAATCCAGGCTGGGCAATGACTGGCTGGAGAGCAGCCCAGAGGAGAGGGACTTGGGGGTGCTGGTGGACAAGAAGCTCAACATGAGCCAGCAGTGTGCACTTGCAGCCCAGAAAGACAACCAGATCCTGGGCTGCATCAGGAGAAGTGTGGCCAGCAGGGCGAGAGAGGTGATTCTCCCCCTCTACTCTGTTCTGCTGAGACCCCACCTGGAGTACTGCATCCAGTTCTGGAGCCTCTGTTACAAGAGGGATGTGGAGATGCTGGAGTGTGTCCAGAGAAGGGCCAGGAGGATGGTCAGAGGGCTGCAGCAGCTCTGCTATGAGGACAGACTGAAAGAGTTGGGGCTGTTCAGTCTGGAGAAGAGGAGGCTACCAGGAGACCTTCTTGTGGCCTACCAGTATCTGAAGGGGGCCTACAAAAAAGCTGGGGAGGGACTTCTTAGGTTCTCAGGGAGTGACAGAACTAGGGGGAATGGAGCAAAGCTGGAGATGGGGAGGTTCAGACTGGATGTGAGAAGTTGTTGAGTATGAGAGTGGTGAGAGCCTGGAATGGGTTGTCCAGGTTGGTGGTTGAGACCTCATCCCTGGAGGTGTTTAAGGCCAGGCTGGATGAGGCAGTGTGCAGCCTGCTCTAGGGTAGGGTGTCCCTGCCCATGGCAGGGTGGTTGGAACCAGATGATCCTTGTGGTCCTTTCCAACCCTGACTGATTCTATGATTCTATTTGCAGGTTCATATCTGCATGAAACAAACAAACAAAAAAATTCATTTGCTGAGCTGAATTAGAAGCACAAATTCCTGAAAGCTAACAACGTGCTGACAGTTCACTGAGACACTGTATGACACCCAAAAAGTACTGGAATTGATGCCACAGCACAGCATAAGAGCAAACTGCCAGCAGCAGCAGCTTACAGGTACCTATTCTTAACAAGGTTCATTGCAAATTCCCAGAGAATGCTTTGCCAAGAGAAACTTCCTAGGAAAATAATCACAGCTGAAACACCCTCACCTTGTTTTCAAAGGAAGCAGCTTTTTAAACAGCACTTTACAGTTCCGTTCATCCCCCATGCAACCAGGTGACTTTTGCAGAGCTGTTTTCCCCACTGCTGAAGCTGAGGATGGTACACAAGCTGAAAACTGGATGCCACAGTAAACAGGTTTTTATTCAGTGGTGCTGGCACACGAGCCAAGATCCAACCCAAAGTTCAGCCCTCCAACTCTGTCTTGACTACTTCCTACTATTATATGAGAGATTCTTTCACACAGCCTCTGAAGTAAGTGTCTGAGCTCCTGTGGGGATTGTTGAAGGAACTGAAGTAATGCTATAAACTCTCCTAAATCCTGTCAAACAAAAGATAAGGTAAAAAACATTTTCTTTTCTCACAGACTGACATTATTCAGGGACAGGAAGAAAAATCTAGAAGTTGGGTATTTTTTTTAAGGGAAAAAGACAGTCAACAGGCAGCAGTTAGCAGTAAAGAGCATGGCTTTTCAGAACGGACGATGGACATTTTCTCTCTCTCTCTAAAAGTAAACAGATAATCATAGAATCAACCAGGTTGGAAGAGACTTCCAACATCATTCAGTACAACCTAGCACCAGCCCTAGACAGTCAACTAGACCATGGCACTAAGTGCCTCATCCAGGCTTTGATTGAACACCTTCAGGGACAGTGACTCCATCATCTCTCTGGGCAGCCCATTCCAATGCCAATCACTCTCTCTGCCAACAACTTCCTCCTAACATCCAGCCTAGACCTCCCTCAACACAACTTGAGACTGTGTCCCCTTCTTCTGTTGCTGGCTGCCTGGCAGAAGAGACTAACCTCACCTGGCTACAGCCTCCCTTCAGGTAGTTGTAGACAGCAATGAGGTCTGCCCTGAGCCTCCTCTTCAGGCTAAACATCCTCAGCTCCCTCAGCCTCTCCTCATAGGGTTTGTGTTCCAGGCCCCTCACCAGCCTTGTTGCCCTTCTCTAAACACGTTCCAGTATCTCAATATCTCTCTTGAATTGAGGAGCCCAGAACTGGACACAGCACTCAAGGTGTGGCCTGATCAGTGCTGAGCACAGGGGCAGAATAACCTCCCTTGTCCTACTGGCCACACTGCTCCTGATCCAGGCCAGGATGCCATTGGCTCTCCTGCCCACCTGGGCACACTGTTGGCTCATCTTCAGCTACTATCCACCAGCACCCCCAGGTCCATTTCTTCCTGGCTGCTCTCAGCCACTCTGTCCCCAGCCTGTAGTGCTGCTTGGGGTTGTTGTGGCCAAAGTCTAGAACCCTGCGCTTGGCCTTGTTAAATTTCATCCCATTGGCCTCTGCCCACCCATCCAGCCTGTCAAGGTCCCTCTGCAGGGCTCTCCTACCCTCCAACAGCTTCACACCTGCTCTTAGCTTGGTGTCATCTGCAAACTTGCTGATGCTGGACTCAATCCCCCTGTCCAAATCATCAGTAAAGATATTGAACAGGACTGGGCCCAGCACTGATCCCTGGGGCACACCACCAGTGACAGCTGCCAACTGAATCTGGCACCATTCACCACCACTCTCTGGGCCCAGCCTTCCAGCCAGTTCTTGACTCATATCAGAGTGAATCTGTCCAAGCCACCAGCTTTGCCAGGCTGGCATTATAAATGTATAATAAATAATAATACCATCATAAAGCATAGTTGTACAAAACCAGTTGGTAGAAACCTTAAAAATTAGTTATGCCCACTGTGAACATCATAAAAATGAAAGAGCCAACAGTAACTCACTGGGAAGGGGGTGGGGGGAAGCTAGTTCTGTAAAAATCACTTACAAATTAATTATATTCATGGTACTCTACTAATTCATCTTTGAAAGACTTCTGCAGCTTCAGATGGTCTTTTTAATTAACTCAGCCAAAAGAATTTTCCAGTTTTGTACAATTAAAGACACAAAATGATGTGTCTGGAAAGCTGACAGTCTTCAAACAAAATTGCTCACTATCAGAGTTAGGTTTTTTTTTTTACATGAGAAAATTCCTTCTGGCAACACAGCTCTTTCAGCAAAGCCTGCACAACTACCTGAAAGGAGGCTGTAGCCAGGTGGGGGTTGGTCAGTGACAGAACAAGAGGACACAGCCTTAAACTGTGCTTAGCAGGTTTAGGCTGAATGTTAGGAAGTACTTCACAGAAAGAGTGATTGGCACTGGAATGAGCTCCCTGGGGAGGTGGTGGTGGAATCACCATCCCTCGAGGAGTTTAAAAGGAGACTGGATAAGGTGCTCAAGAAAAGCCTGGATGAGGCACTTAGTGCCATGGTCTAGTTGATTGGACAGGGCTGGGTGATAGGTTGGACTGGATGATCTTGGAGGTCTCTTCCAAGCTGCCTGATTCTATGATTCTATGATCAGAGTGGGACAAATTTTTAACTTTTTGGCTTTTTCTCCCTCTCAGCAAACCAGTGAATGATAACAGATTTATGAAGCACTTAGTGCCATGGTCTAGTTGATTGGACAGGGCTGGGTGCTAGGTTGGCCTGCGTGATCTTGGAGGTCTCTTCCAACCTGGCTGAGTCTATGATTCCTTGATTCTGCGAGGCACTTAGTGCCATGGTCTAGTTGATTGGACAGGGCTGGGTGCTAGGTTGGCCTGCGTCATCTTGGAGGTCTCTTCCAACCTGGCTGAGTCTATGATCCCATGATTCTGTGAGGCACTTAGTGCCATGGTTTAGGTAATGAGAAGGTGTTGGCTGACAGGTTGGACTCAATCATAGAATTGTAGAATCAACCAGGTTGGAAGAGACCTCCAACATCATCCAGTCCAACCTAGAACCCAGCCCTATGCAGTCATCTAGACCATGGCACTAAATGCCTCATCCAGGCTTTTCTTGAACACCCCCAGGGATGGTGACTCCACCACCTCCCTGGGCAGCCCATTCCAATGCCAATCACTCTCTCTGTGAAGAACTTCCTCCTAACATCCAGCCTATACTTCCCCTGACACAACCTGAGACTGTGTCCCCTTGTGTTCTCCAACCTGGTTAATTCTGTGATCCTGTGATCCCTATGTAGGTTTAATATATTTTGGGGGGCTATTTGGTCAGTTTGTTTTTGTGGTGGCAGCATTAGCTCTGTCTGGATGAACAAATCCTGAAGAGGAGTGAGAAAGCATTTAATCAAATGTAAGGCTGAAAGCTCCCAAGTGTGAACGGCGAACCGCTGGGCTCCGCGTTTGATTTCATTACAGCAATGTATCATTTCTGCTGCGATAACAGGAGCAGTCGGCGCTCCTGGAGATCAAAGCACATCACAAACGAGCCTGCCAAGCTGAACATATGTAATTCTATATGTAATGCTGACATCCTGACTTAGACTTGCAACTAGACAAAGGTCATCTTTGTGTATTGATACAGCCCGTGCTTAGCATCGCGGTGTGCGGATCCTCCGCTCCTTGCTTTAATGCTGTAACCAATACATTTTGCTTACACGACTTCTTTGCTGCTATACAAAAGGTCTGCAAGCAAGCCATTGCCTCTTGAACCACATGAGGATGTCACTGGGAAGAATTTCAGAGTAAATTCTGATTTACCCAGCTTTAGAGACTGGCAAAAGTTTGAAGAATTCAATCTGGCAGCACTAGATTATATCTACATAATCCTCCACACAGTGTTATGAGAAGTCACTCCAATATGGCATACAGGCATTTCTCAACACCTGATAATGCTCCCACTATGTCCCCAATATAGGCTGCAAGTTTACTGTCATTTTCTTTCAAGAAAGCATCCCTTCTTGATTTGTCCTTACAATAACAAAGGAAAATGAACAGTCTCACCTGGAGGATTAGACTCAAATAGATATTCTGTAGAATAGAATAGAATAGAATCAACCAGGAGGAGCTGAACATGAGTCAGCAGTGTGCCCAGGTGGTCAGGAGAGCCAAAGGCATCCTGGCCTGGATCAGGAACAGTGTGGCCAGTAGGACAAGGGAGGTTATTCTTACTCTGCAGTCAGCACTGGTCAGGCCACACCTTGAGTCCTATGTCCAGTTCTGGGGCCCTCAATTCAAGAGAGATGTTGAGATGCTGGAACATGTCCAGAGAAGGGCGACGAAGCTGATGAGGGGCCTGGAGCACAGCCCTGTGAGGAGAGGCTGAGGGAGCTGGGGGTGTGCAGCCTGGAGAAGAGGAGGCTCAGGGCAGACCTCATTCCTGTCTACAACTATGTGAAGGGAGGCTATAGCCAGGTGGAGGTTGGTCTCTTCTGCCAAACAACCAGCAATAGAACAAGGGGACACAGTCTCAAGTTGTGCCAGGGGAGGTCTAGGCTGGATGTTAGGAGGGAGTTGTTGGCAGAGAGAGTGATTGGCATTGGAATGGGCTGCCCAGGGAGGGGGTGGAGTCACCATCCCTGGAGGTGTTCGAGAAAAGCCTGGATGAGGCACTTAGTGCCATGATCTAGTTGATTGGACAGGGCTGGGTGACAGGTTGGCCTGGAGGATGTTGGAGGTCTCTTCCAACCTGGCTGATTCTATGATACTCTGAATTAACAAGCAGGTATAATTGCCTCTGGGCTGTAGTGTCAATATTGTTTTTTTCAAATACAGATATGGTAGAAATAAATGAAAAACACTCCTGATACCTGCACTTGAAAATAATAAACCATCAATATGTGCAAAAGACTAGAACAGTTGACCTTTCACAGTCCTTCAAACAGCCACTTATTCATCCCTGTAAGTAAAACTGGTAGCAAAAACCTGCAGGTATGGAACTAGACACCTTTGAAAACAAAGGGCTGGCATGGTGGGTTTGGAGCCATTTACTCACAGAATAGCAGTTAAAAACAACCCATTGGTACTGTTCTAGAAGCCAGAAGCAGCAGTGAACTTCTTTTAATAGCCTAATGATTTACTTTGAAAAGTATTTAGAATGTAATTACTAAAGGTAAGTAAAGGACAGAGGTACAGAGGTAATCATTCATAGCCTGAAAACTGCTTTTTGGGTAATGCTTTGAAGATACAAATCTTGCAAGAAAGCTTTACCTGAAGGAATGAGAAACATACACACACATAATGACTTCTATGTCCTCCCTACTACAACCCACCTTACCTTTGGGATTTTACATATGAATAAGGAAAGAATCCAATGTAATTCAATATCATCCTCTTAAAACAGTCATAACAAAAAATGAGTCTTTCCCGAAAGGGAGCCAAGGAAAAGAAAACTGCACTACTGGTATCTTTTGCAGCTGTTTCTATCAATATTCCTTTCAAACAGGACTGTGAAGAAATAGAATTAGATGGGATTTGGAGGCAAAAGAAAGGCACAGAAGGAAGTTTTAGGGAAAGGGTGATAGGAATCACAAATTAAATCCTCAAGCCAGGCAGTACTCATGCAGAGATATGCCTGTTAATCTACAAGTTGAAGGATCTAGTCTTAAAGGGTATAAGATTATAGAATCACTTTTTAAATGACAGCAGCATGGCTTCTAATGCACTAAATCTTTTTAAATGCAGCTTCCTCAAAGGCAAATTAAGCTTAGCTACCAACAAGTAGTATGTACTGAAACTTAACACAACTATACCACAATGTCAGTGGTGCCAGAACAGAAGGGAGCCAGGTATGCACCAGTCTAAATCAAGAATGGTCACCTTCTACTCATCAGGCTCAGGTGAGTCGAGAGGCCAGAAAAGTTTTCCAGTTAGTAACAGATTCTTTCCCTTCTGGTTTCCTTTAGGTGATTTGAAATACTTCAGTAGCCCTTTTCTTTGAAACCAAAATCATTACTTCCATTCCTTGGAGCACAATTGGAAGAAGAGCTCAGTAAATAAAAAAAAGCCCACCCACACCAACTAATTATTTGCCTTGTGGATCTCAGCATCCTCATTCACCCTTCTTTCTGCTTCTTAACCCTGTCACTTCTTGCTTGTTCCTTTTGATAACCTTTTTGATGTAGATTATATATACAAGGAAGCTTTAAATCGATTCCGGATTGGCTGAGAAGGTGGGAGGCTGTGGGGCTTCGATATTTTTGTGTTCTGAGATGCAGTGAATAAATGTAAACCACCTGAGAGATGTTATTTATGTCCTTGTACCACAGAAATGTTCAGCAAGAGCTCTTTGGTGTCTTCCAGCGCTGTAGGTGAGCCATGAAGTCATTTATAAACCACCTTCCCCATGCTCAGGGACTCTTTTATTCCCAGCTTTATCTCAAGGTAGAATCAATAGAACTATATTTTCCTGTGACTAATCCTCCTAGGCCCAACACCCATTCATACCCCCCACCTTCCTTCCCAACAGCAGTCACAGGACTGTGCCACCCTTTGAGGTGACCTCCTGAGGGCCCATGGGCTGTCAGCACCTCCTCTGTGGTCTTGCTTGCTCGGAACAGATTATGGTCAATTTTTATTCTGCCCTTAACATCAACATGAAAGAGTTCCCTAGACAGTCCCACAGTGAATGTTATCTGCAGACTGTGGTATTTGGGGGAAAGAAAACGAGACAAAATACACAATTACAGTATTCTTTCTTCCCAAAGAACCGTTTTCTTTGTGGTGACTGCCTCCAGCTCGTACGTTCCAGTCTTTCTACAGCTGGCACCACAACTGGAAGATGACATCTAACCAAGAAGATATCCTTCCTCTAAAAATACACTCTGTCTCTTGAATAATGCCCACTTCAGGAAAGAAGGAAAGAAGGAAAGAAAGAGAAAGAGAGAGCAAGAGAGTGAGAGGAAAAAGAGAGAGAGAGCAAGAGAGAGAGAAAGAGCAAGAAAGAAAGAAAGAGAGGAGAAAGAGAGAGGAAGAGAGTGAGAAAGAGAGCAAGAGAGAAAGAGCAAGAGAGAAAGAAAGAGCAAGAGAGAAAGAGAAAGAGAGAAAGAGAGCAAGAGAGTGAGAAAGAAAGAGAGCAAGAGAGAGAGAGAGAAAGAGAGAAAAAGAGAGCAAGAGAGAAAGAAAGAGCAAGAAAGAAAGAAAGAGAGAGAGAGCAAGAGAGTAAGAAAGAGAGAGCAAGAGAGTGAGAAAGAGAGAAAGAAAGAGTAAGAGAGAGAGAAAGAGAGAGCAAGAGAGTGAGAGATGGAAGAGAGTGAGAAAGAGAGAAAAAGAGAGCAGGAGAGAAAGAAAGAGAGAGAGAGCAAGAAGGAAAGAAAGAGTGAGAAAGAAAGAGAGAGCAAGAGAAAGCAAGAGTGAGAAAGAGAGAGCAAGAGAGAGAGAAAAAGAGAGAGAAGAAAGAAAGAAAGAAAGAAAGAAAGAAAGAAAGAAAGAAAGAAAGAAAGAAAGAGCAAGACAGTGAGAAAGAGAGAGAGAAAGAGAGCAAGAAAGTGAGAAGGAAAGAGAGAAAGAGAGAGCAAGAGAGCAAGAAAGAGAGCAAGAGAGCGGTCAAGAAAGAAAGAAACAAACAAACAAACTGGAAGGTCTTAAGGTGAGTCCAGAGAGTTCATATTCCAGAGGGACTGAGTTTAGTAAGCAGTCATCAAAGGTGCAAAAAGCAGCAGCGAAAGATTTTCCTCTGTTTGCTGTACTCACCAAACCTGCAATGGGAGTCGGCAGTCTGTTGATCTTTTTTACCAGTCCTGGCTTTATTGCATTCAGCAACCTGTTAGGAGAAAGCAATATTTATGAGTGGTATGCACCTAGATGATCAAATCCTTGTCCTCAGCACATAAAGATTTCAGTGCGGCTGGAAATGAAGAGCCTTCCTTTTCTGAAACCACATGTGTGTGCCCAAAGTCCCATTACTGAAATGAAGAAAGAATAGGAGGCAAAATATCTGCTGTACAGTATCTCAATAGTTTTCATATCCTAAACTGACCTGAAGGGAGGTTGTAGCCAGGTGGGGGTTGGTCTCTTCTCCTGGGCAACCAGTGACAGAACAAGAGAACACAGCCTTAAACTTCAGGTTTAGGCTGGATGTTAGGAAAAAGTTCTACACAAAAAGAGTGATTGGCATTGGAATGTGCTGCCCGGGGAGGAGGTGGAGTCACCACCCCTGGAGGTGTCTAAGGGTTGTTTGGATGTGGTGCTTAGGGCTATGTTTTAAGGTGAATCTTGTAGAGTAGGGTTCCAGGTTGGACTTGGTGATCCTGAGGGGCTTTTCCCACCTGGATCTTTCTGTGATTCTGTAATGGAATTGTCAGGACTGGAAGTGACCTCAAGAATCACTTAGTTCCAACCCCCTTGCCATGGGCAAAGACACCTCACACTGGACCAGGTTGCTCAGAGTCCCATTCAGCCTGGCTTTAAAGGCCTTCAGGGATGGGGCTTCCACCACCTCCCTGGGTAACCTGTTCCAACACCATTATGCTCTAAAATAACAAAAAAAGAATATACAAAATGAAAAACACAGAAATATGAAAAACACAGAAACATGGGGAAAAAAATACACAAACAATTCACTTTTTTCTCCCCTAGATGCCCAGAATGGCAAGAAAAGAATGGCAAGAAAAGAATGGCACATCTCTCTTCCTACAATCATCATTTTATCACACACAGTGAAAACAAACATTACTTTCTCCTACAAAAAAAAAGCACTAAACTATTTTTCAGCCTTGAACAGTGCAACTTTGTGTAATTATTTTCCATTTAGGTGCTGCAACAGCTCATATTTTTTTTACTCTTTTATATATATATATATGTATTAAGGTCATCAGAGCACTTCCTTCCAAATACTGTAGCTCTATTGTGATTATCAACCTGCCTTCTCTGGCTCAGGTGAAACAAAAAAGGATATATTGGCTACAGCATCCTATTTATTACTTAAATATGAACACATCAGGCACTATAACTAATATTGCAGCTAGAAATCAAAAGTCATAGACAATGACAGAAAGTAAAGCCAAAGGTCTCAATGGAAACCGCACAATGCTAAAGCCCATTCTAAATAAATCTTCCAAATGGCTTGTAAGGGTTTCTGGCTGAAATGTGGGAGAAGGGTATCACAGAATAATAGAATCAACCAGGTTGGAAGAGACCTCCAACATCATCCAGGCCAACCTAGCACCCAGCCCTATCCAGTCATCTAGACCATGGCACTAAGTGCCTCATCCAGGCTTTTCTTGAGTACCTCCAGGGATGGTGACTCCACCACCTTCCTGGGCAGCTCATTCCAATGCCAATCACTCTCTCTGTGAAGAATTTCCTCTTAGCATCCAGCCTATACTTCCCCCAGCACAACTTGAGACTGTGTCCCCTTGTTCTATTGCTGGTTGTTTGGGAGAAGAGACCAACCCCCACCTGGCTACAACCTCCCTTCAGGTAGTTGTAGACAGCAATGAGGACCCCCTGAACCTCCCCTTCTTCAGGCTAAACAACCCCAGCTCCCTCAGCCTCTTCTCATAATGATGTAAATGAGAGGAAGCAAAGGAGCAGAGGAATAAACAACACTTAAGATCACTGTTTGGAATCCGAGAGGGAGGAAAAGGGATGGTGCAAGATGGAAAAGCCTGAGGAAGAAAGGTCTCCGTTATTGAGATGTTTACCTCCTGTTGGAAACATCTCTAAATGGTCTGGCACCAAAGCCTCCAGGACTTGCTTCTGGCAGAACTTGCCAAAGGCAGATTTCTTCCAGAGCAGACTGGCTGCTTCTGAATTATTGTTTCATCTAAAGCAACAGTCCAGCTGCCAAAAAAATAGACTGGCTTAAGCTTGCTCTGCCACCCAACCCGCTGAAAAGCTGTACTGTTTCTGCAGGGCGTCTCAGTGGTTGCCTTCACTCAGTTACTATTTGTCCCTGCCTCTCAAACAAGCCATACTTCTTCCACCACAGGTGTCCTGGTTTGAGCTGGGACTGAACTAATTCTGTTCAGTGATGCTATTTTTCAGCTCGGTCTCTTCTCAGTAGCTGCCTTTTCTGAAGTTAATGGCATGTATCTGTGGACAGTGTCTGCTTCTAGAAGTGACAACGCTTAGTATTCACAGTTAGCACCAAGGATTGGTAGGCAGGAAGGTACTGATCACTCCTGCTCCTGCAGAAACCAAGGTCACTGATAAATCTTGTGCGCTACTTTAGGGTGACATAAGAAAAGATCACACTCACAGTGAGGAGCAGACAGGACAAGTGACCCTAAACTGACCAACAATGGATTCCATTTCATAGATCACAGAATCACAGAACTTTATGGAGGTTGAAAGGGACCTCCAGAGATCAAGTCTAACCCCCTTGCCAAGGCAGGATCTCCTAGGGTAGTCCACACAGGAATGCATCCAGGTGGGTTTGGAAGTGTCCATAGAAGGAGACTCCACAACCTCTCTAGGCAGCCAGCTCCAGGGTTCTGTCACCCTCACTGTAAAGAAGTTTCTCCTCATGCAGAGGTGAAACCTTCTGAGTTTCAATTTGTAGCCATTGCTCCTTATCTAACTGCTGCTGACCACTGTCATATCCAGTACAAAGCTGAGGAATCACAAAGGTTAAGATCCATTCATCAGTGGCCAGGACATCTCTCTATCTCTCTCCACTCTTCTGTCCTCAATACTCATCTTTGCATTTCTGAATCCACTTCCATAATCCAGCTCTTGAATTCAGTTCCCATCTAACACAGAGTCCAGTCTAGGACTTCCCCTGTGTCCACTCAGAGCATCAGTGGTGAAGGTGACACAACTGCCATCAGGGAGGCTGGGTTTTAAACTAGCTTGGCCTTTAAACTAGAGCAGGGTAGATTTAGATTAGACATCAGGAAGAAGTTCTTTACTACAAGGGTGACAAGACACTGGAACAGGTTGCCCAGAGAAAGGGATTCAGAAACTCACAGTCACAGCAGGCACTGAGAAGAAAAAAGAAGACCAAAAATACAAAGACTGTCCTATTTCTGCTGATATGACCAGTGCTACTCTGACGTGACCAGAAGGAAGACAGCATAATGAAGCCTCAAGAAACTTCACAACAATAAAAGGAGTAAAGACAAGGCAAAAAAAAATACAGACAGAATATTCTTAAAGGAATTCAAACAAATTGTGATGGGGGCAAGAAAATCACAACAACCCCACCAAGCACTCAGAAAAAAGCCAAGCCTCCTCGGGCTCCATCCACAAACCCTAAGTCTCTACATGTACATGACCTGTTTGCAGACCCTTCAGGCTCTCCGTTGGGATTCCTGCCCAGCTTCCTGCTCATGCATTTGTCCTAAGTCAGGACAATCCTCTGTTCCTCACTTCTCAAAGTCTCCCTGTCACTTTCAGTCCAACATCCACAATCCCATCCTCCCTTTCCCCTGGTGCTGACTTGGACCATTCAGTAGTCAGCTTTTAAACGAAGCACAGTAAGACACTGCATGGAAGCTACAACCTTACCTTACAGAAACAACAGGGTACGATGAAAGTGGAAAGCTGCTTCAGCCTCTCTCTTATAGAGCGACACTAAGCCATCTCCTTCCCCCAGCTCTGATAGGTATGGCAAGAATCAATCAATCTGTTCAGTGGTGTCCCCAAGGCTTGGCATTCCAGGAGATAAGGTATCTCCACAGCATGGCAGACAAGCTGAAACCCCTACTAGCCACTGTGTGACTAACCTATTAGACCTTCTCGGGGTTGTTTATCACCAGTTAAGAATCTGAGAAACTTCTGCCAGGAAAGGAAGGCGTTTCAGGCAAGGGCTGATAAAAGATCTCATGGAAAGCACCAAGACAACTGCCCGTTAGATTCTTGCAAGAAAGCGTCAGTTAAGAAAATATTCAGGGGATGGCTGCCAAAATGCAGCCTTTAAAAAGACCTCGTTTCTAAGAGGAAATGGAGGAGAAGCACTTTCAGAGAACGAGCTTCAGCAGCTGAAAACAGCAAGGCTGGAGTGCTGTGTGTTCACAGATCAACCCAGGCTGGAGGGAGAGGTCTCCAACCGAGTTCTTTGCTGAAAGAACAGATCGTATTGCTGAAAAGAATAGCTGACTAATGACCTGAGCCTACAGTAACAGGGCAGTTCACAGTTGAGAGTTCAGGAACTTCTATCCACAGTGAACTTTCACAGACACATTTCTTTTTCTTCTTCTTTTTTTTTTTTTTTTTTTAATTAAGTTTTACAGATTAACATTCTAACAAGCTGCCTTTCAGCACTTCATAATTATGAGCCCAGACAGCTTCAGTGTCCACACATTTAAAACTCAGGCTCTACTGGCAGCTCCAAAATGGCTCTGAATAATTGGAAAAGGAAAATCTACTATAAATTATACATATATAGGATCATAGAATCATAGAATCAACCAGGTTGGAAGAGACCTCCAAGATCATCCAGTCCAACCTAACACCCAGCCCTGGCCAATCAGCTAGATCATGGCACTAAGTGCCTCATCCAGGCTTTGCTTCAACACCTTCAGGCACGGTGACTCCACCACCTCCCTGGGCAGCCCATTCCAATGCCAATCACTCTCTCTGGCAACAACTTCCTCCTAACATCCAGCCTAGACCTCCTCCAACACAACTTGAGACTGTGTCCCCTTGTTCTATTGCTGGTTGCCTGGGAGAAGAGACCAAGCCCTACCTGGCAACAACCTCCCTTCAGGTAGTTGTAGACAGCAATGAGGTCTTCCCTAAGCCTCCTCTTCTTCAGGCTAAACAACCTCAGCTCCCTCATTGAAACAGCAGACAAAAGTAAAAGTCTTTTGTTGCAAAGAAAGCAGCGAAGAAGTTTCAAAACAGAGATGTCCTCAAGGTCACCAAAATATATCTGGAAAAACATTCTTGAGTGATTGCTAATGATGCTCCTAACATGATTTATTTAGGATCTGATGAACAAGGCGCTTTTTAAAACAAGCAGACACAACTCTCCCTCTGCTCTGCTTTGCTGAGACACCACCTGGAGTACTGCATCCAGTTCTGGAGCCCCTGTTATAAGAGGGATGTGGACATGATGGAGTGTGTCCAGAGAAGGGCCACCAGGATGCTCAGAGGGCTGGAGCAGCTCTGCTATGAGGACAGGCTGAAAGAGTTGGGGCTGTTCAGTCTGGAGAAGAGGAGGCTCCCAGGTGACCTTCTTGTGGCCTTCCAGTATCTGAAGGGGGCCTACAAAAAAGCTGGGGAGGGACTTTTTAGGCTATCAGAGAGTGACAAGACTAAGGGGAATGGAGCAGCCCACTCCAATTCCAATGCTGGTTGCTTGGCAGAAGAGACCAATCCCCACCTGGTTACAGCCTCCTTTCAGGTAGTTGTAGACAGCAATGAGGTCTGCCCTGAGCCTCTTCAGGCTGCACACTCTCAGTTCCCTCAGCCTATTCTCACAGGGCTGTGCTCCAGGTCTCTTTCCAGCTTCACTGCCTTTCTCTGGACACCTTCCATTCCCCCTAGTCCTTTCACTACCTGACGTTTTTAGAAGTCCCTCCCCAGCTTTCTTGTAAGTCCCCTTAAGGTACCAAAAGGCCACAATATGGTCACCTCAGAGCTCTGTCTCCAGACTGAACAGCACTGCACCAAGCTTTCAGAAAAGTTCTCATTTCTCACTTGGAATTTTCCAATCAGCCTTAAACTACTACAAGCAACAAGGAAGACTGTGTATAAACAGCTTACTAACTGTACCTCATTGCTGTCTACAACTACCTGAAGGGACGTTGTAGCCAGGTGGGGTTGGTCTCCTCTCCCAGGCAACCAACAACAGAACAAGGGGACACAGTCTCAAGTTGTGGTCGGGGAAGCATAGGCTGGATGTTAGGAGGAAGTTGTTGGCAGAGAGAGTGATTGGCATTGGAATGGGCTGCCCAGGGAGGTGGTGGAGTCACCATGCCTGAAGGTATTTAAGCAAAGCCTGGATGAGGCACTTAGTGCCATGGTCTAGTTGATTGGCCAGGGCTGGCTGCTAGGTTGGACTGGATGATGTTGGAGGTCTCTTCCAACCTGGTTGATTCTATGATTCTATGATTCTAACAGCGAACCCACTGCCACAACAACAGACACAAAGGGTGTCCCACAGCCCTACAGATGTGCAATTCAGCCCTAGTTTTACACTGAGCAACAACGGTCATGGGTAATTGCCCAAAGTACATAGCCAATATAATTTCTTAAACACATACTCTTGGAAAGCTGAAACCTCTCACAGGAATACCTTGCTTTGCACTTAATCGACACTCCATCTGAAAGGGACAATGTTACACAGGCTTTTGCCCTGTCAATTACCAAGCTCCACTGAAACCTCCTCTGGTGGGAGGTGTCCCTGCCTATGGCAGGGGGTTGGAGCTGGATGATCCTTGAGGTCCCTTCCAACCTAAACCATTCTATGATTCTATGATTAAAAATCCCCCACCCTTTATTTAGCTGCTGAGATGCAAGCTTCTTTTTCAAACAGAATTACAAAAGAGAGACCATTCTGGCTGCAATCAAACACTGCCCTCAATATGACTAAGCTCCCCTCCTCCTGCACACAGCTGAGCATTATGGTTTGCATTACCTTTGACCCCTCACCTAAACCGTGCTAATAAATAGCTCTTCATTGTAACACAGCAATAAAACTTACAAGATTAAATACTCTGGGTTCGTATAAAACTGTTTCAAATGTCCTCACATGAACCTAAATCTTAATGCTTAATGAGCCTTGGGGCCTGTGTCTCTAAGCTGGAGACCTGCCCAATCCATGATGCTGATAATGTTTTGGCTTTAGAGTGCCTGAAAACCACAGGAGAACACCAATCCCCTCTCACCTCAAGGCATGGGTCACATTCAAAACTTCAAGTATGCCTGTGAAGCTCAAATGCCTTCTTAGTTTCCAGGAATGGGAAATACAAGCAAAACCCTAATTAAGCCTAAGGGCTGGGCATCCACCAACTTATCCAGCGAGGCACCTGGCAAGCCAAGAGTCTCTGCACTGTACACTCCACAGCCAGCTGCTGAACCGGTGCCAGGCCTGTACCACTGACAGACAAGCAAAATAACAGATCTGCAAAATCCTGCAATCTACAAGGATGACTGAGCTTTTGTTTTCCCCTACCAGGTCTCCATATGTGGCATGGCAATTTTACATAACTGACATTCACAACTTAAGCAGCTGAACAACTGAAAGCCCATATATACAGTGAAAGTTCTTCTCCACATGTACTAGCACCACTGACTCAGAAGACAAAGTTTTACTATTCCATGGCATTACACTTGCAATGATCTGGCACACATCCAGCCACTACTGAAAACAGCATTCATGACAGCCCAAAGCTTGGTCAGATGCACTAGAACCATGATACAAGGCCAGAGAAACTCTGCTCTCTGAGTAAAAGCAGCTCATTCATCACCGGTGACACGAAGAACACGAGCTAAGGAGATTTCCTATTTAGAGAAGAAAATTATTCTCAGAGTAAATGATAAATATTTCAGGAAGAAAAAATGTCCAGAGAAGGGCAACAAAGCTGGTGAGGGGCCTGGAACACAAACCCTATGAGGAGAGGCTGAGGGAGCTGGGGTTGTTTAGCCTGGAGAAGAGGAAGCTCAGGGCTGACCTCATTGCTGTCTACAACTACCTGAGGGGAGGCTGTAGACAGGTGGGGTTGGTCTCTTCTCCCAGGCAGCCAGCAACAGGACAAGGGGACACAGCCTCAAGTTGTGCCGAGGGAAGTATAGGCTGGATGTTAGGAGGAAGTTCTTCCCAGAGAGAGTGATTGGCATTGGAATGGGCTGCCCAGGGAGGTGGTGGAGTCACCGTCCCTGGGGGTGTTCAGGAAAAGCCTGGCTGAGGCACTTAGTGCCATGGTCTGGTTGACTGGATAGGGCTGGGTGCTAGATTGGAATGGATGATCTTGGAGGTCTCTTCCAACCTGATTGATTCTATTCTATTCTATTCTATTCTCAATCATGACCACTTCCAGTTCACTCAGATTTACAGCCACACTTGGCTTTTTCTTTAAATACTATTAAAATTAGAGCTATGCATGACCAAGTTCTTCGTTTTTTTAATGTATTTCCTGATGCAGGGCAGTAGCTAGGAAAGGCAGCTCCCTTCACAGAATCACACAATCAACCAGGTTGGAAGAGACCTCCAAGATCATCCAGCCCAACCTAGCACCCAGCCCTAGCCAATCAACTTGACCATGGCACTAAGTCAGCCTTCGCAGCTGCTCCTGTTAGGAATACAAACTCCTTAAAAAGAAAAGTACAAGAATGTTTTTAAAGTTTGCTTTTAAATAACAAAACTTTTTACCTAATTCACTGAACACAACAAATATCACCAAGATGAATTCAAAGTAATAAACCACGTTCAAATCTGCCTCTTTGGAGACACTGAAACAACCAGGTTGGAAGAGACCTCCAAGATGATCCAGTCTAACCTAGCACCCAGCCCTATCCAGTCCAAATCAGTTTATAGCAGTGAATGTAGGCATAATAAATTCCTGTTCTTTCTTAAATATGAGAGTTCTCAAAGAGGAGGCTCAGGGGTGACCTCATTGCTGTCTACAACTACCTGAAGTGAGGCTGTAGCCAGGTGGGGTTGGTCTCTTCTGCCAGACAACCAGCAACAGAACAAGGGGACACAGCCTCAAGTTGTGCCGGGGGAAGTACAGGCTGGATGTTAGGAAGAAGTTCTTGCCAGAGAGAGTGATTGGCATTGGAAAGGGCTGCCCAGGGAGGTGGTGGAGTTGCCATCTCTGGAGGTGTTCAAGAAAAGCCTGGATGAGGCAATAGGGCTGGGTGATAGGTGGACTGGATGATGTTGGAGGTCTCTTCCAACTTGGTTGATTCTATGATTCTCATTGATTAATTCTCTAGCTTCTTATATCTGGGTCAAATCTGAACACTAATAGGTAGGTAACAAGTAAAACAAAACCAAACCAAACCAAACCTGAACATGTGCTGGAGTGGAAATTTGGGATTTCTAGCAATATTTCCTGCCTTAAACAGCTTTTCATCATGTTCCCAGGAGGGCACATTTGCCCACCCATGCAGAAGCGGAGCCAGGAAACTTCTCAGACTTGCATAAGATAATTTAATCCACACAGCAAGAACAGAGCAAGAATTGCTTTCACCTAGCCAGGACGTCCCTTGCTGAAATCACCATCTGCACTGATGTCAGCCAGCTAGCCTAAAAAGCCATGAACTCATTCCAGACAAACAGAAGTTGTAGTCAGTGGCTTCCCAGCACAGCTGGCTGAACAATTAAAGCCAGCACTGTCAGGGCAACTGCACAAGTGGGCTTTCAACTACCCAGAAAGAAGGAAGGGCTTGTGTTACTCTCATCTGTCAGCTTGCTGCTTGATGGCTTCCTGCGTTGTTCAGATACGCTCCTCAGCTCCCAAGCTGAGTGCCCCAAGCTGTAAGTGGCACGATAAGGCCACTTCAAGATGTCTAAACACTACCAGAGAGGCAGGTCCGAGGCTTGTGGGTGCCCGCGCCCAGCACACATACAGGGCAGCTCTGCTAATCTGCATGTCCCTCCCGCGAGCTGGAGTTCTTGGCATCACACAGTTGTGTTGCTTTTCACTTATGTTAAGCAACTATCCACATATTTTAATAAATGTGGCATTTATAACCAGTGTAGTGATGTCTGCCTGAGTTTGCAAGCTGTGCTGGCCACAGACATCAGCATCGACTGGAGAGAGGCCTGGCATTACTGTGCCTAAGGCACCAACAATCCTGCTCTAGAGAGACAAAAGATTCCCCCTGTGCCATTTTGCGTACAGCTAGTCTGACTGTTTGGGGACTCTTGCATGCTGGCTACCCTCTTTCTCTTCAGCAAAATGCCTGCAAGGTCAGAAGGTAGCTTGAGACTCTTGCATGCTGGTTACCCTCTTTCTCTTCTGCAAAATGACTGCAAGGTCAGAAGGTAGCTTGAGACATCCTTGGGATGTTCAAGGCATGCTGACTGCATCCTTACTCTTGACATCAGTTTTCAGTCATCTAGCTGCTGGGAGCCCTCAGAATGTGAGTTTGCTTTCAGTGCTCGTCACAAAATAAACAAGAGGGAAGGAAATCACTGAAGCTGCCATGTCAAAGCTACACACACACATGGACATCACCCACTCAAGTGTATAGCTACGAGCCGGCAGCAAATGACACCAGCAGTGAGTACTGTGGAGATAAACTGAAGCAAGTTGAGTTTTTCCCTAAAATTCCAACAAATCAGATAAACCAAAGGCAATTAGCTCCTCCACCTTCAGAAACTTAAGACTGCCGTAAGTTCTTTCTTGCCCTCTGAAGCTTATCAGAGACTTTGAGTTCAGGTTTTCACCTACTCCTTGAGGTCAGTCAAGATGAAAGCCCAGCAGATTGGAAGGAGATTAAGAGAAAGCCTGAATACCACGAGATTTTTTTCATGAATTACCCAGGTAGGTTGCTGTTAAATCAGAAAATTTCAGTCTAGAAAGATGATGTGGCTTGTGTCAGCTTTACTATGATTCTATGATACTAGCACTTCTTCATTGAGTCACAGGTCAAAAATGAACTATTGGTGCTTCCCTGGACAAAGCCTATGCTTGTTAAAGATGCATTCAGAAATCTATGTTACATCCCAAATTTTTGTTGAGTCCTTTATTTTGTAGTGAGTGGACTTGGAACCAGTCAGGAGCACACTTTCACTGTTAGCCTCATATTTGTTCATCAATGTGTACAAATATCTGAGGGGTGAGAGTCAAGTGGCTGGGGCCAATCTCTTTGGTGGTTAGCAGCAACAAGACAAGGAGCAACAGCTACAAACTGGAACAGAGAAGGTTTCAGTTCAACATAAGGAGAAACCTCTTTACAGTGAGGGTGACAGAACCCTGGAACAGGCTTCTCAGAGAGATTGTGGAGTCTCCTTCTCCAGAGAGTTTCCAACACCCCTTGATGCATTCCTGTGTGAACTATCCTAGGGGATCCTGACTTGTCAGGGAGGTTGGACTTGATGATCTCTGGAGGTCCCTTCCAACCTCTAAAGTTCTGTGATCATCAGAAAGGCCAGACTTGAAAGTCAGGTTGGTAGGTCTCTGGTTAACACTCTGTAGCCTAATAGAGTTTTATCCACTAGTCCCAGATGCAACACAACCATCACAGCCTGTCAGGCTTGAGGTTGAGGAGACAGATCCCTTTAGACTGATTTGTACTGATCCACAGGTGGTAAATGGAGACAAGCAATTTGCCCGACATCACAGAACAATTTAGCAGTATAAACAAGTGTTCTCCTTTGACCTGCCTGTTACTGGTGCTCACAACCTCCCAAGAAATACATATTTATTTGTTTAATTAGCAAAACATTAGTTAGCTAAGCTTTCCATCTTGAAGATTTACAGCATTTGAATCAGACAGCCTCTGCTTGCTTCCAGATAAGATTACAATCTAATCTCCAAGTACACATCCCTTACTTTTCATGCAACACCATTCAACCTCAACATTCAAAGAGCACTGTGAAGTGATTCAGCTACACAGCACTTCCCTTGAACACGTAGAGGGATCTTGTGCAAGAGGCAACCCTTAAATACAAAGGGGTAAACTACATGCTCCTTCCGAGTTACACAACTTTTGATCAACAATAACAACTACTTCCCTCCTCCCAAAGCCACTCCTCAGCAAAGACATGCAACTACAATCAAACTAGATCATATCATTTCCTTTATTTATTTTTCCCCTCTAACAGTTAAAGTTCAAGCTGTCTGATTAATGACACCAGTGAGATACACAACAGCACTCACACAAGTAAGTTTCAAAGCTATCGTCAGCTACCCAGAGTTGAGTTACAGGATATTAGCTCAACTCTACGCTGAAAACAGTTTTCAAGTTTCAGTACCTTTCATAGTATAAAACTTAACTAACAGCAGCAGTGGTTCAGCTAAACATCTCAAGAGATCTCAGAAATTTCAATATGCATTTAGTTCTGCACAAACTTTGTGCTGCTGGAGTGCAAAGACAGCTTTTACCAACAACTTCAGTGACAACGCCACAGACCTAGGGGAAAGAAATCTCTCTGTACAGGTGATGCAGATCAGTGAATTCTCCCAAATTCCTGACAACATGCAAGGAGTTTTTCAAAGAACTACAAGCACTAGGGCACATTTCCAAATCACTCTTAAAAGTCACCAGATTTGACATCTAAAGCAAAAACATGCTTTTTGGAAGGCTCTGCCTAAAAAATAGCTACTAAAACCACAGAGAGAAACACGCAAAAGCTAACTTGCATCTCTTGGCCAAAAATGACACAACACATCATTCAAATAGACCTTTAGGTAAAATTGAGAGGATGCCTAACCTTTCCAGAAACTATAAAAGCAGCTGAGTATTGATGCTATTCAGATGGCTAACTTTTGACAGTGTTTCAGGCCTGGAGCTGGTCCAAAACACCTCACTGTAGCAGAGAGGTCCAGAAGCAGGTGTGGAACACCACTTGCCAAGCAGTGGTTAACATCTTTAAATGAAAGGAAACCAAAAAGCAAACCATTTTTACTTTACATAACTCAATGAAGGAGCTGGGGTGGAGTGAAGGAAGCATTTTGCAAAACCTGTTTTCTCTAAGCCACATTTCAGTGCTCACCATTAACAATAGTTTTGGCCCTGAAATGATGCTGCAGTGGAATACCAGTGTGTGTGATGTCAAAACTCACAAAAGGAAGCAGGCAACTCAATCACAGAATCACAGAATCAGTCAGGGCCGGAAGGGACCACAAGAATCAGCCAGTTCCAACCCCCCTGACGTGGGCAGGGACACCTTACCCTAGGTCAGGCTGCTCACAGCCTCATCCAGCCTGGCCTTAAACACCTCCAGGAATGGGGCCTCAACCACCTCCCTAGTGGGGAATGGCTCTCACCATTCTCATGAAGAACAACTTCCTCCTCATGTCCAGTCTGAATCTCCCCACTTCCAGCTTTGCTCCATTCCCCCTAGTCCTACCACTCTCTGATAGCCTAAAAAGTTCCTCCCCAGCTTTCCTGTAGGCCCCCTTCAGATACTGGAAGGCCACAAGAAGGTCACCTGGAAGCCTCCTCTTCTCCAGGCTGCACAGCCCCAACTCTTTCAGTCTGCCCTCATAGCAGAGCTGCTGCAGCCCTCTGAGCATCCTTGTGGCCCTTCTCTGGACACACTCCAGCATCTCCACATCCCTCCTGTAACAGGGGCTCCAGAACATACTAAAGTTTATTTCTCCTTTAGTCAAGACTGCATTCAAGTCTCAAAGCTAGAAATGTTACTTACTCACACAGAAGAATGCCGTTTTCTAATCCAGAACGAAAATCCTTCTCACCAAAACTTCTCCCGGTCACTTGCTGCAAGAGTAAGGCAAAACAAAAAGAGGGACATCTGTTAGAAGGTGTGCTCCATGGCAGCAACTCCCAAAGGCCAATTAAACATCTGCTGAGTAGGAAACATCTGAGCTCCACAGGTTTGGCCAAAGGACTAAGCTGTGTTCATCAGCCAGTTTCCTCCTTCCCACTTCAATGAGCTATTTAACACATAAGAACAAAGTATTTGCTCCGGACAGTCCAATTATAGATCATAACAGAGTTGTTTACTAGAAGCAAACCAAAACCAACCCAAAACCTAGACTGCAGTCTTCAAGATCATTTTCCTACATAATTGTTAATTTTAAACCTATTGTACTTAGACAAAGTATATATTTTTACTGCTTATTTTTTACATCATGTTTAAAAAAACCTGTACTGGGCTTCAACTTCAGCCTTTAATTTATCACCTGTATTGCATAAGCAAAGGCAACTGGAAGCACTCACATGAGTTGCAGCCCTTTAAAACACACAACACAATGCTCCTGAGCCGTATCAAAGTTCATAGACCATGGCACTAAGTGCCTCAACCAGGCTTTTCTTGAACACCTCCAGGGACAGCAACTCTACCACCTCCCTGGGCAGCCCATTCCAATGCCAATCACTCTCTCTGGCAACAACTTCCTCCTAACATCCAGCCTAGACCTCCCCCAGCACAACTTGAGACTGTGTCCTCTCATTCTGTTACTATTTGCCTGGCAGAAGAGACCAACCCCACCTGGCTACAATCTCCCTTCAGACAGCTGTAGACAGCAATGAGATCACCCCTGAGCCTCCTGTTCTCCAGGCTGTACACCCTCAGCCTCTCCTCATAGGGTTTGTGTTGCAGGCCTCTCAGCAGCTTTGTCGCCCTTCTCTGGACACATTCCAGTAACTCAGCATCTCTCTTGAATTGAGGAACCCAGAAGTGGACACAGTACTCAAGGTGTGGCCTGACCAGTGCTGAGTACAGGGGCAGAATAACCTCCCTTGTCCTACTGCCCACACTGTTCCTGATCCAGGCCAGGATGCCATTGGCTCTCTTGGCCACCTGGGCACACTGCTGGCTCATCTTCAGCTACTATCTCCCAGTACCCCCCAGGTCCCTTTCCTCCTGGCTGCTCTCAGCCACTCTGTCCCCATCCTGTTGTTTGACATCAAGAAGTTAACTCTGAGCTTGAATACAAACTCACTGGAAGCTAAGGGTTAGTCACCTACTCACAGTCCCATCAGGCATGCTTGGACCAGGAGGTACATTCAGCATTATGATCTCTCAAGTCAGTCTGTACCGCTTAGCATTGGACCATCTAGGAATCAACCATCTTGGAATCCCAATCTTGCCTGAGGGTACCAAACATTATAAGCATGACTGAACCCAAATTTATGACTCACTACCACGTTGACAATGGCTTGCCATTCACCCTCAAATCATTTTCAGCAGATGATTGTGCTTGGTTAAAAGAATATTTTTGTATTGATACTGACAAACGCATAAAAATTAGCTGCTATGTTTAGAGAGTGCACAACAGAAACAAAACAAAGCCTGCCCAGTTTTTAATTGTCCTCCAGGAGGTCTTCTCCTCACCCAGCCAAAACATTTACCGGATGCTTATAGAGTTCTCATGGCTTGCATCCAACCTTTCAGTGAGACCCTTGCTTCTGGGCGTTGCTTCCACCACAGAGAATAGTGACTTGGTGACACATCTGTCCTTACGTCCCAGCTTTCTCCTTGCTGTTCCATTCGGATACAAGACCCTTCCCTCCCAGCTTCCTGTCATAAAGGCAGCAATTTATAAAAACTGACAAGTTTGGCACTTTCCCACGGGATTAGCAAATGCATCAGCTTCACAAATGCCTGTTACAGCTACGCACAACCTTAGGCAGCAACCACCTCTTGAGGTGAAGCGCAAATGCAAAGCCTAAAACCTAATCCTTCACCTAAAAACAGGGTTTGTTTGGTTTTTTTTCCAAAGTGAAGGAATTTCTTCCAGCAAATTGGTATGACCCCTTGTGCTCTCCAAAGTGTCATAAAGATATCAGTTGACAATCACATTTCATGTAAATGCATAAAGTAGAACAAGGCACTGTGTTGGCCTCATAGCTCAGGAGAAATCAGATGCAATTTGCCAGCAGGAAATGAACTCTAATCGCTTAAACTACCTCTAATCGGAGTGCAATAGAACAAGGGGACCCAGCCTCAAGTTGTGACAGGGGAGGTATAGGCTGGATGTTAGGAGGAAGTTCTTCACAGAGAGAGTAATTTGCCATTGGAATGGGCTGCCCAGGGAGGTGGTGGAGTCACCGTCCCTGGAGGTGTTCAAGAAAAGCCTGGATGAGGCACTTAGTGCCATGGTCAAGCTGATTGAACAGGGCTGGGTGACAGGTTGGGCTGGATGATCTTGGAGGTCTCTTCCAATCTACCTGATTCTATGATTCTAAATCATCTCTAATCTTGATCTGCTGGCTCAGAAGGAAATCACAGAATCACAGAATCAAGCAGGATCGAAGAGACCTCCAAGATCATCCAGTCCAACCTAGCGCCCAGCCCTAAACAATCAACTAGACCATGGCACTAAGTGCCTCATCCAGGCTTTTCTTGAACACCTCCAGGGATTGCAACTCCACCACCTCCCTGGGCAGCCCATTCCAATGCCAATCACTCTTTCTGGGAAGAACTTCCTCCTAACATCCATCCTAGACCTCTCCTGGCACAACTTGAGGCTGTGTCCTCTTGTTCATGACAATAAAACCATTAGCATCTGGGATCAGCAATAGATGGACCACATCAAAACTGACTTTTTATTTCACCTATAGAATAGGGCACAGTACAGAAGGGAGCAGGAAGAGCTATTTTTTAACAGCCTGATTGGTAGTGGGTTTTTTCAATCTATGCAGAGAAACAAAGATTAAAAAGTACAGTTATCTTATTTCACTCTTCCACAGTAAATCTTCCAGATAGGGAAGTTAATCTTTTTATTTCTGTGTTGAATATCCTCATTCAACAGGAGCAGTACTGAAATCGTTAAAGAAACTCAGGTAAGTATCTACCTGCCAAAAGCTGTCACCTGAGTATTGCTGTCATTACTGCTGATGCAAGAAGGCTTCATACATGGTTTCTGGCCATAGGAATAAAGTCATGAAATGCAAATGCACAGCTGGAACAACAATTCAGCCAGTGAGAGGTACAACAGAAACTGACAGCAGGTGAGGAAAGACAGGAAGGTGCAGGAACAGTGCATGTCTTGTTTGAAAAGGAACTGGAAGTAAATGAGGCATGGAAAGGTTTATGCCTATCCTAGATGACCCAGCAGCACAGAGGAAACATTAATCTGCCAGAAGCCTCCTGATTTAGCCAATTAAAGTAAGATCAGTTCAACAGAGATAGGCTGGAAACTAAAAATACGCATGAAGATGACATTATAAATGACAAAGATAAACCCAAAAGGGGACTGAGAGGAGCAAGAATTTGGATCCACCTTTTCCAGAGGAAATTAGGGCTCAGTTTCTTGGTGTGTGCACACACACACGTATGCATCTTCCTCTCTGAAGAGGCCACTTTGGGCCATACTCTCAAGAACTACTACAGCAGGCCCATGGGCCAGCCTTCTACACCTTGATGAGATAGCCTTTGCTCAGCACACTGAGAGCAGGAAGGGAGATTTGAAATGACTTCAAGCAAAAGGATTGGCACTCTGAATTGCAAAGAGTCCTGCATCCCAAAGTGCATACTGAAGTTCGCCCTTAGCCATGCAAGAAGGAAAGCAGGTGCATTATCCATGGTACCACCAGGCATGCATCCCAGGGTTGTGCTCAAGTTCCCAGTCTAAACACTGCCCTGTTTCTACTAACTCATATTCTTCTATCTCTGGAAAAAGATCCCAAGTTTGTCTGCTGGATGAATATCTGAAAACATTACAGAATCACCATGGCTGGAAAGGATCTTTACAATCAGAGCCCTGGGGCCTTTTGGTCTGGTGAAGGCTAAGAGGGGATCTAATCAGTGTTTATATATATCTGCGGGCTGGGATTCAACTCTTCTCACTTGCACCTGGTGATAGGACAAGGGGCAATGGACAGAAACTACAGCACAGGAAGCTCCACCTCAAAGGAGGAACTTCTTTACTTCTAAGGGTGATGGATCACTGAACAGGCTGCCCAGAGAGATTGTGGAATCTCCTTCTCTTGGACACTTTCAAAGCCTGTCTGGATGTGTTCCTCTGTGATTTGCACTAGATTATGGTCTTGCTCTGGCAGGAGGGTTGGACTTGATGATCTCCAGAAGTTCCTTCCAACACCTAACATCCTGTGATCCTACAATCATCAAGTCCAACCATTAAACAATGACATACAAGGACTAGAGGGCAGTGTTTGCAGTCACAAAATCACAGAACGGTTTAGGTTGGAAGGGACCTCAAAGATCATCCAGTTCCAACTCCCCGACATAGGCAGGGACACCTCCCACTAGAACAGGTTGCTCAAGGCCTCATCCAACCTGGCCTTGAACACCTCCAGGGAGGGAGCAGCCACAACCTCCCTGGACAACCTGTGGCAGTGTCTCACCACCCTCACTATAAAGAACGTCTTCCTAACATCCAGTTTGAATCTCCCCTCTTTGAGGTTAAACCCATTACTCCTTGTCCTGTCATTACAAGACCTTGTAAATAGTGTCTCCTCAGCCTTCCTGTAGGTCCCCTTCAGATACTGGAAGGCCACTCCAAGGTCTCCTTGAAGCCTTCTTCTCTCCAGGCTGAAGAGACCCAACTCTCATTGTCTATCCTCATAGTAGAGCTGCTGCAGCCCTCTCAGCATCTTCGTAGTCTCCCCTGGACTCGCTGTAACAGTTCCATGTCCTTACAGAATGATAGAATCATAGAATCAACCAGGTTGGAAGAGACCTCCAAGATCATCCAGTCCAACCTAGCACCCAGTCCTGTCCAATCAACTAGACCATGGCACTAAGTGCCTAATCCAGGCTTTGCTTCAACACCTCCAGGGACAGCAACTCCACCACCTCCCCATGCAGCCCATTCCAATGCCAATCGCTCTCTCTGCCAACAACTTCCTCCTAACATCCAGCCTAGACCTCTCCCGACACAACTTGAGGCTGTGTCCCCTTGTTCTGTTGCTGGCTGCCTGGGAGAAGAGACCAACCTCAACCTGGCTACAGCCTCCCTTCAGGTAGCTGCAGACAGCAATGAGGTCTGCCCTGAGCCTCCTCTTCTCCAGGCTGCACACCCCCAGTTCCCTCAGCCTCTCCTCACAGGGCTGTGCTCCAGACCCCTCACCAGCTTTGTTGCCCATCTCTGGACATGTTCCAGTATCTCAACATCTCTCTTGAATTGAGGAGCCCAGAACTGGACACAGGACTCAAGGTGTGTCCTGAGCAGTGCTGAGTACAGAGGCAGAATAACCTCCTTTGTCCTGCTGGCCACATTGTTCCTGATTCAGGCCAGGATACCATTGGGCACACTGCTGGCTCATGTTTAGCCTATTATCAACCTGCACCCCCAGGTCAATACATCTTACAACCTTTCAAGACAACTCCATTTGCTACCTAGCATCACCCCACTTCACCAGCACAGATCAATACAACACAGGAGGAAGCAGGATGAATTCCCCACTCACTTCTGCAATGCCAGCACACTGTAATCCTCTGCAGTGGAGGGGTACCAATGCTAGACTGAAGCACCTTCAAGGCAAAACAAGAGCTATATCCTGCTAATGATCACTCCAAGAGCCTGCCTTTAATAAATTCTCTGAGAGGAAAAGAGCTGCTGCCTTTCCATAACATAATGCAAGCTACAAATAGGGAACAGAAGCAAAACAATGTAATTTATCATTGTGCTTCCTTTATGTGAGGGATTGGGTTTTATTCCTCATCTGGATGGTATTTTCTTCCCTGTAAAAAGCTGTGACCATCTTCAACCAGGGCAATGATTGGACTGCTGGATGCATTTCTGTGTTTCACTGCCACTTAACAGCCCAGAAAACGATCCTAAAATGACTAATAAAAGTTTGGGTTTGTTTTGGAATATTAGAATACTAAAGGAATACTAAGGAGGTGTTCAAGAAAGGACTGGTAGAATAGAATAGAATAGAATGGAATGGAATGGAATAGAATGGAATGGAATGGAATGGAATGGAATGGAATGGAATGGAATGGAATAGAATAGAATAGAATAGAATAGAATAGAATAGAATAGAATAGAATAGAATAGAATAGAATAGAATCAACCAGGTTGGAAGAGACTTCCAAGATCATCCAGTCCAACCTAGCACCCAGCCCTATCCAGTCAACCAGACCATGGCACTAAGTGCCTCATCCAGGCTTTTCTTCAACACCTCCAGGGACGGTGACTCCACCACCTCCCTGGGCAGCCCATTCCAATGCCAATCACTCTCTCTGTGAAGAACTTCCTCCTAACATCCAGCCTATACTTCCCCCAGCACAACTTGAGGCTGTGTCCCCTTGATCTGTTGCTGGTTGTCTAGGAGAAGAGACTGGATGAGGCACTTAGTGCCACGGTCTTGATGACTGGATAGGGCTGGGTGCTAGGTTGGACTGGATGATCTTGGAGGTCTCTTCCAACCTGCTTGATTCTATGATTCTGTGAATATTAGAAGACTAAACCAGAGCACTTGACTCTATCACAAGCTTATGGCAACAAGTTTAATATGTATTCACACAGAGTAACACTTCTTACAGACAGTATTGTTGTTGATTAACTCCTTTGTTCTTCGCAGTTATGCATGCCACTAAATTTATGTCATCATGGGTGGCTGTCATCCAGCCACTAACCAGTGCCATATTACACAACTCTATTTTCACTGAGCTTCAGCTCACATTGTTTTCCTTGCCGATTTATTTTCTTTCCTATTGCTGCTGGTGCTTCCTGAGATGGAGCTTGCAAAACCACTGTGTGGCAAAACAGCTTAAGGGCATGAATAAAAAGAAAAGGTGAGGAATTAACGAGCAGATGCTGGCCTCAGGTGAAATTTATCTTGGCCAACAAGATGTAAGTACTTGAGCAAACACTGGGTCATCTGGACAACACTTTGGAAGCTGTTAGCTTCATTTTCTCTGTGCACATCTGCATGTAAAGCATTGAACAAAAATATAGACGCAGCAGGGAGAGGTCTTTGTTACTTATTAAGCATTTTGGAGAGTTTGTGAAGCGTGACCGCAAGGGAAGATCTTCAAAATGTTTACCAGGCTGTTCATGTCTTTGTACATGGGTACACTGCCTCAAGTTGTGCTGGGGGAGGTCTAGGCTGGATGTTAGGAGGAAGTTCTTGACAGAGAGAGTGATTGGCATTGGAATGGGCTGCCCAGGGAGGTGGTGGAGTCACCGTCCCTGGAGGAGTTCACGAAAAACCTGGCTGAGGCACTTAGTGCCATGGTCTAGTTGACTGGACAGGGCTGAGTGCTAGGTTGGACTGGATGATCTTGGAGGTCTTTTCCAACCTGCCTGATTCTATGATTCTATTGCATTTCCATCATGTGCCATCACTATCTTCCTCTATATAGTTTTGTACTTGAACAAAAACCAAGCAAACAACAATAACAAAAACCTCCAAACCACTCTGCTACCTCACTAGCAAAATACTGCTTTTACTTCAGGGAGATGGAAAAGTCTGTCTTAAACCAATAATCACAGGTAGGTAAATAGCAGGCATGGAGTTATATAAGCAGCAGGGAATGCAAACCAGCAGAAGAAGCATGCCAGCATTTAAAGCATCAGGATTAGACACCTTTAGAGCAATGAGTCTCTACTCCTCCTTTCCTGACATATCATTTGAGCTAAGAACATGGAGTCCCTGGCCCTGGAGATGTTCAGGAAAAGACTGGGTGAGACACTTAGTGCCATGGTCTAGCTGATTGGACAGGGCTGGGTGCTAGGTTGGACTGGATGATTTCGGAGGTCTCTTCCAACCTGGCTGATTCTATGATTCTGTAATTTCTTTTTCATGTAGCACAGACATGAGATTCCTGAACTAAACAGGACCAACATATCTCACAAAATCATCAAATTACAGAATTGAAGGGGTGGTATGATTGAATTAGAGAATCATAGAATGGCTAGGGTTGGAAGGCACCTCAAAGATCATCTACACCAACCTCACTGCCATGGGAAGAGACACCTCTCAACTACACTCAGCTACTCAAGGCCTCATCCACCTAGCCTTGAACACCCCCAGCTTTCCATTTGCAGAACAGAATTGGACCTCATTGTCATGGCAGAGCAATGGGAAACAGAGAGCACTCACTGACCCCTCGTTCTGTTGTGCATTGTTCCTAACATGACTTGGTCTGTCTGCAATGGTGGACACAACACATCATCTAGGAACAAGACTGCTCTCTTACTCCACAGCAAAGGGGATTTAAATTGCAAAACTCACAGCAACATAGGTCCTAAACAGCTTTATTACAAATATTAGGAAAGTAGTTGATATAGTATAGACAAACCAGCAACAGAACAAGGGGATACAGTCTCAAGTTGTGCCAGGGGAGGTCTAGGCTGGATGTTAGGAGGAAGTTCTTCACAGACAGAGTGATTGGCATTGAATGGGCTGCCCAGGGAGGTGGTGGAGTCACCGTCCCTGGAGGTGTTCAAGAAAAGCCTGGATGAGGCACTCAGTGCTATGGTCAAGCTGATTGAACAGGACTGGGTGACAGGTTGGGCTGGATGATCTTGGAGGTCTCTTCCAACCTACCTGATTCTATGATTCTAAATCATCTCTAATCTTGATCTGCTGTCTCAGAAGGAAATCACAGAATCACAGAATCAAGCAGGATCGAAGAGACCTCCAAGATCATCCAGTCCAACCTAGCGCCCAGCCCTAAACAATCAACTAGACCATGGCACTAAGTGCCTCATCCAGGCTTTTCTTGAACACCTCCAGGGATTGCAACTCCACCACCTCCCTGGGCAGCCCATTCCAATGCCAATCACTCTTTCTGGGAAGAACTTCCTCCTAACATCCATCCTAGACCTCTCCTGGCACAACTTGAGGCTGTGTCCTCTTGTTCATGACAATAAAACCATTAGCATCTGGGATCAGCAATAGATGGACCACATCAAAACTGACTTTTTATTTCACCTATAGAATAGGGCACAGTACAGAAGGGAGCAGGAAGAGCTATTTTTTAACAGCCTGATTGGTAGTGGGTTTTTTCAATCTATGCAGAGAAACAAAGATTAAAAAGTACAGTTATCTTATTTCACTCTTCCACAGTAAATCTTCCAGATAGGGAAGTTAATCTTTTTATTTCTGTGTTGAATATCCTCATTCAACAGGAGCAGTACTGAAANTATACTTCCCCCAGCACAACTTGAGACTGTGTCCCCTTGCATATAGAATCATAGACTCAGTCAGGGTTGGAAGGGACCACCAGGATCATCTAGTTCCAGCCCCTTTGCCATAGGCAGCGACACCTCATATTAGATCAGGCTGTCTAGAGCCTCATCCAGCCTGGCCTTAAACACCTCCAGAGATGGGGGTAGTATATGGAACCATACCCACTGATACATAGTCCCAACCAGTTTGGTGCACCCAGTTCTAAGCTCTCACTAAAAGAATGATTTCTTTACTCCAGGATATTACCCAGTGCCTAGAATAGAATCATAGAATCATAGAACGGTTTAGGTTGGAAGGGCCCTCAAGGATCATCCAGCTCCACCCCCCTGCCATAGGCAGGGACACCTCCCACTAGAGCAGGCTGCTCAAGGCCTCATCCAGCCTGGCCTTAAACACCTCCAGGGAGGAAGCATCCACAACCTCCCTGGGCAACCTGTTCCACTGTCTTACCACCCTCACTGTAAAGAACTTCCTCCTAACATCCAGTTGGAATCTCTCCTCTGCCAGTTTAAACCCATTCCCCCTCGTCCTGACATTACTAGACCTTGTAAATAGTCCCTCCCCAGCACAACAACTCATTTGATTTGATTTTTTTTCTGATTCTTTGCTTAGTTCAGTGAGGACATGATCCTATGAACGGACACATGCACTTAAAGTGCGGGCTAAAAGAAGAGGTCCTGTTACTAATCCATTCAGAGAGGTTGCCCAGAGAGGTTGTGGAGTCTCCTTCTCTAGAAACTTTCAAGACTTGTCTGAATGTGTTCCTGTGTGATCTGCCCTAGGTGATCCTGCTGGGACAGTGGGGTTGGACTCAACCTTCAGAGGTCCTTTCCAACCCCTAAGATCCTATGATTGTATGATTTGGGAAATGTGACAAAAGCAATACAAGAAGAGAAAAAACAAACACACCACAAGACAGAAATCTCCACCCCAGGCCTCCACCATCCCTATTATAGAATCATAGAATCATAGAATGGTTTAGGTTGGAAGGGACCTCCAGGATCATCCAGCTCCAACCCCCTGCCATAGGCAGGGACACCTCCCACTAAAGCAGGTTGGCATTCTCCCTATAAACCAAGAATTTATGAAGATGAAGACAACAGAACTCCACTTAAGACTCAAGACAAACCACAAGCCAACTCTGAGCTGCTACAGAGCACTAACACTCCACTGACTCAGGGCTTAAGCTTAGCAAGTCTTTGTCAACACTCCCTCAATGTTTTCATACAGCATAGAGTCACAGAATTTTCAGTTGGAAGAGACCTTTAAGATCACTGAGTCCAAGAGAAGCCTCTGAGCAGCTGCACCACAATTCTACCCGCAGAAAGGCCAAGACATGATGGGAGAAGACAACTGCAAGCAAATGAGGCTTATTATGGCTGATGAAACGCAGGCATCACTGTATTCCTCCTTTCCCCATTAACATACCACCACCACCAGTAGCAGCAGCAATTACCTACCTAAGGCTTTAAAGCTAAGTCTGGGAAGGCTTTGTCCTTACTAATCCTGCCCATCACCAGAGCTTTCCACACCAAAATTCTGCATTACTAAAGCAGTATTATACACACAGGGTTGCCATACGTTGTTTGGATTTATGATTCTGCAGAGCTGCATTCATTTCTGCCAGGACATCTGGTAGTATAATCCTGCTTGGCTGGCAAGCTGCTAAGCAGCATTAAAATTTCATGATAGAGTAAAACCAGCCTCCTTTTTTTTTATCTTCCCTCCCTGATGCTGTTTGTACACATTCCCAGGTGTGTTGCCAAACATTGCAGCCCTCCCTTTGGGGTGGGGCAGAAAACCTTTCATTGAAGGTTGAACATTTCGTGGTAAAAGAGAGCAAAGAAGAGCAGGAGAACTTAAAAGCCACTTCCATCAGACTGCTCTTGGCTGCAGCACAAGCCCTGAAAGCTTCACCTAGCAGCAGGTCATCTGTTACATCAGATTTGTATTTGGCAGCCAGAAAATTGGTATTGCATTGTTGTTTTACGAGAAACTGGATTCTTATCTCTCTCCTTCAAGCAGCTATTATCAACATTAGATAGCACATGACAGACCTGACAGAACAACCCAAGGTGTCTGGTTTGAATCAGTGGTTCAGTTTAGGATTCTTTTTATTGCCAAAACAAAATAGAATAGAATAGAATCAACCAGGTTGGAAGAGACCTCCAAGATCATCCAGGCCAACCTAGCACCCAGCCCTATCCAGTCAACTAGACCATAGCACCAAGAGCCTCAGCCAGTCTTTTCCTGAACAATCCCAGGGACGGTGACTCCACCACCTCCCTGGGCAGCCCATTCCAATGCCAATCACTCTTTCTGCCAACAACTTCCTCCTAACATCCAGCCTAGACCTCCCCCGGCACAACTTGAGGCTGTGTCCCCTTGTCCTGTTGCTGGCTGCCTGGGAGAAGAGACCAACCCCACCTGGCTACAGCCTCCCTTCAGGTAGTTGTAGACAGCAATGAGGTCTGCCCTGAGCCTCCTCTTCTGCAGGCTGCACACCCCCAGCTGCCTCAGCCTCTCCTCACAGGGCTGTGTTCCAGGCCTCTCAGCAGCTTCGAAGCCCTTAGGTCTCAGGAGTCTCTGAAATGCCAATGATGAGCATCAGTAGGCACCAGTCTACCTTGAAGCTTTTATATTTAATGTCATCAAGTCATATCAAGACAAGTCTGTATGTAAACTGTCTTTGCAATTTAAATACATTTATATAAAGCTATAGCTCAGCAATCGCATTTTAAGACCTGATTTGCCAGTCTGGAAGCTCAGAGCAAAGCAAGCAGGCAACTGTCCATAGGGGATAAGTCATTTCATACAGATAAACTTTGCCTCTTAAGTAAAAGAAAGAGAGGGTAAATCCCAAAACTTCTGAATGGAATATATCTGAGCTCCTTGGATCACAGGATCAAGGATGTTAGGGGTTGGAAGGGACCCAAGCGGATCATCGAGTCCAACCCCCCTGCCAGAGCAGGACAATCCTATCTAACACAGATCACAGAGGAACACATCCAGACAGGCCTTGAAAGTCTCCAGAGAAGGAGACTCCACAACCTCTCTGGGGAGCCTGTTCCAGTGCTCTGTGACCCTTACAGTAAAGAAGTTCCCCCTTGTGCTGAGACAGAACCTCTTTTGCTGCAACTTACACCCATTGCTCCTTGTCCTATTCCAGGGAGCAGTGAGCAGAGCCTGTCCCCCCACTCCTGGCAGCCTTCAGAAACTTAGAAACATTTATCAAATNCCCTATGAACTCTGAATTGTCACTTGGCTTGTTCTCCAGCAGGAACAGAGCTGCATGCCACAGCTTGGCAGTCGCTTGCAAACAAGCCACAAAACTACCAGCATCTAAACTGGAAAAATGTGCACTTCAAAAAATCACAGAAAAAGAAAAATGATCCATTTTCCTGCAGAAAGCAGCCCAACCTTCAGATGCTTTCAAGGCCTTCATGAGTAACTCCTTGGAAGTCAATCTCTTTTGTTCCTGCCTCTACAGAGACAAAGTTAAGGAAAAGTATTCACACTCTGAATGCCTTTCCAGCTAAGCCAGTTTTCAAATACTATTTGGCCACCCTGCAAGGGTGGAGCTATATTCATGGAGCTGTCAGGGAGCAGCAAGGGTCACCTGCTCCCTCTGGGCAGGCAAGCACAGGCTGTGTCCTCACTGATAGTGCAGCTGAACAAGGCATGGACTGACAGGTAAAGCCAGGTATGGCAACAAGGTCCATCTGTAATTATCAGAGATGGCAAAGCAATGAACTGGGTCTGAGGTCTGTCCAGGAAGCTCAGTCAGGAGCAAAAGCAGAGAGGGCCAGAGACAAGCCTGGAAATAAGGCTGCAGCATTGGTCTGAAGTTCATCCAGGGGTCAAGACCACAGACAAGGACTGGATGCAACCTACAACATATGTGCAAAGGGCCCACCCAAGAGACAAGGCACCTACAGGCTCCCATGGAAGTGGTTGAATTCCCAACCCTGGAAAGGTTTTGAAGATGCACAGATGTGGTGCTGCTTTAGCACCAGACTTGGCAGAGCTAGATAATCGTTGGACTTGGTCATCCTAAGGGTCACAGAGTTACAGAAACACCCAGGATGGAAAAAGATCCTCAGGATCACCGAGTCCAACCTATAACTCCACAAGATTCACCTTAAGCCACATCCCTAAGCACCACATCCAAACGACCCTTAAACATATCCAGGGTGGGCGACTCCACCAGCTCCCTGGGCAGTTCATTTCAGTGCCTGACCACCCTCTGTGAAAAACTTGTTCCTAATGTCCAATCTAAACCTTCCCAATCTCAGCTTGAGGCCATTCCTCCTTGATCTGTCTCCAGTTAACTGTGAGAAGAGCCCAGCAGCAGCCTCTCCACAATGTCCCTTCAGGTAGCTGTAGACAGCAATGAGATCTTCCCTCAGCCTTCTCTTCCTCAGACTAATCATCCCCAGTTCCCTCAGTTGCTCCTCTAAGATTTATTGTCCAGACCCTTCCTCAGCTTTGTTGCCCTCCACTGGACCCACTCCAGCACCTCCACATCTCTCTTACATTGCGGTGCCCAAAACTGAACACTCAAGGTGTGGCCAAAGTGGAGTCAAAGAGGACAATCACCTCCCTACTCCTGCTGGCCACACCGTTTTTAATGCAAGTCAGGCTGCCATTGGCCTTGGCCACCTGTGCACACTGCTGGCTCATATTCAGCTGCCTGTCTATTACAGCCCCCAGATCCCTTTCTGCCAGGCAGCTCTCCTGCCACACTGCCCCAGGCCTTTTGGTCTTTTCCAACCAAAATGATTCTATGATTCTACAACATATTGCTGTGTGCCAACAGCACCAGCTCCAGCAGCACCAGCAACCTGACCAAAGAGCAAGAATCAAGGCAACCTGGAGGCTCACCATGCAAATGCCATCTCTGCTGACAAAACTCCAGGCACTAATAGAAACAAAAATACCCCTGCAATGCACAACAATTACTGGTTCTCACTGACACTGATTCACTTTGCCCAACTTATGGCAATGGAAAAAAACCTCCTTTCTTCTCCCCTTACATCTTGGCATGAGAACTGGGGAGGGAAGAAGCAAAGAGGAAGATATGGAGAAGCAGAACAACTATTTCTATCCAAATTATATTACAAGCAGATTGAAAGCCTATGGCAGCCTCTACTGGAGTAAACTGGTTTGCTGTTCCTCACTCTGCTCCATGCCTCTGTGCTCCCTGTGTCCCAAAGCTGAGAAGAGGCAACAGCTCTGCAGAAAGAACTGGTGGCTACCATTAAGGCTCCAGAAAAGGGAAACATTGAAGAATAGCTAGAACCAACTGATGCTTTATCAAGTAGACATGATACAGTGGTAGATTTGACTGCATTTAAGCAGAAAAGAAAGAACTTCTGAAAGATTTCAAATCACAGTCAGCTCTTGAAAAGACTCTTCTAAGAGTAGCCATCAGTTTAAAAACAAACAGATAAACACACAGGGAAGTAAAAACAAACAACAACAACACCCAAGACAAAGAAAAACAAATCAAACCATACTATCATAGAATCAACCAGGTTGGAAGAGACCTCCAAGATCATCCAGTCCAACCTAGCACCTAGCCCTGGCCAATCAACTAGACCATGGCACTAAGTGCCTCATCCAGGCTTTCTTGAACATCTCCAGGGACGGCGACTCCACCACCTCCCCAGGCAACTCATTCCAATGGCAAATCACTCTCTGTGCCAACTTCCTCCTAACATCCAGCCTAGACCTCCCCCAGCACAACTTGAGACTGCATCTCCTTGTTCTGTTGCTGGGAGAAGAGACCAACCCCCACCTGGCTACAGCCTCCCTTCATACCCCAATGAACCCACAAACCTAAGAATCTCCCACTCTTCCCCTACCACCACTTTCTTCACTATTTACTTCTCTCTACTCCTCCTCCCAAACTCCCCAAGATCACATTTTCCCCAACTAAAGGACCTTTAGACCTATCTTTCAGCAGACTGCTCCCATAGGTGCTAGTGATCCTGCAGTGCATGATGAGCACTCAACCTGAAAGCTTTTTTTCATTCGCCTGATTTAGCTGGAACAGGACAGTTACACCTAGGTCCTGATGGGACTTTTCTGCTAAATGGAATTCATAAATCAGAGTTGTTGTCCCCTGCAATGATAAACACACCACTTACAGATCCAGAGCATCAAATCAAGACCTATTTACAAGGTTGCCCCCAAGATAGAACAGGGCAATGTTACACAGGGTAAGTTGTTGCCATTTTCTCCCCTGCGGCTGCAGATACAGGGAGTCTTTGTTTGGAGGACACTGAGAACAGAGGGAGAAAGGGAGGAGGATTGATGATGCTTACAACAACAACAAACACTGCTCTTTTCTGTTGCTAGAGCACCTGCTGCCTCCATCAGTTCAGGCTCATCCATTATGCAGCACGCCAGCAGCGATAGCTCTAACAGCCCCAGTTCTGAAGCCATGGCAGACCCGACCAAAGAGCAAGGCACAGAACCACCTCTCATTATCAAATCCTAAGCTGCACCATCACCTCCTCCTCTTACCTGCTTATTGCTGGGTGAAACAAACACTAGGAACAATTAGATCAAGCACCTGGATCAAATACAGACAGAGGACTACAAGAAATTTGCCTTGGAAAGGAATTGTCAGTTGAGCCTTGTAGTAAATAAATCCCTGAAGATGAGAAGAAAACTCGACAACTATTTTAATTGCTGTTAGTTTTATTTGTACTGTTAGTGGCAACCGTGTAAGGTCTTAAATGGATTGAAAGGAATGCAATTATTTCACTGTAATGCTTTAGCAGTGGAAAAGGAGCCCATTAAAAACATGCTTAACATTTCCAATCTAAACATTAAGAACTGCAAGTTTCAAAACATTTGCTACATTTCTACAATTCCAAGAAATCTTTAGTGTTGGCCCCTTCCCTGGCAGAGCCAGACTAGTCTCATCAACATTTTCATGCCACAAGTCCAGGAGCATCTCACTCAACAGGGCAATTCTACATTAAAAATGAAGCACTGCCAGGACTCAACATCAACAATTTCATAGAACGGCTTAGGTTGGAAGGGACCTTAGAGATCAGCTACTCCAACATCCCTACCTACCATGGGCAGGGATACCTCTCAACTAGACTAAGCTGCTCAAGGTCTCATCCAACCTAGCCTTGAATGCCCTCAGTGAGGAGGTGTCCACAGCCTCCCTGGGTAACCTATTCCAGAGTCTCACCGCCCTCATACTGAAGAACTTCTTCATAAGATCCAGTCTAAACCTCCTGTGTCTCAGCTTGAAACCATTCCCTCTTGTCCTATTGTTAGACATCCTTATGAAAAGTCCCTCTGCAGTGTTCCTGTAGGATGCCTTCAGGTATTGGAAGGCAGTGCTAAGGTCCCCCGGAAGTCTTTTCCTCCCTAGGCTTAACAACCCCAGCTCCCTTACAGCAAAGGTGCTCCAGCCTTTGGATCAGCTTTGTGGCTTTCCTCTGGACTTGCCCAAACAGCTCTGTACCCTTCTTATGGTGGGGACACCAGAACTGGATGCCTATTATCCATGTTGGATTGGAAACCAATTTTCAGCTGCCAAAACGAGAGGAGGAAGCAGGACTGACTGAAATTCTTTATCAGGTTTTCCACACTGACATACAGTGCATAGCCCTTCTCAAATCTGAAATCAGGCAAGATGTCCAGAGATCTTGAAACCAGAAGGAAGTTCTTTACAATGAGAGTAATGACATACTGGAACGGGTTCTCTAGAGAGGCAGTTGAGGTCCCATCAATGAAGACATCCAAGGTCCAACTTGCTGCGGCTCTGAGCAACCTAATCTAGTTAAAGATCACAGAATCACAGAATGTCAGGGGCTGGAAGGGACCTCCAAAGCTCATCCAGTCCAACCCCCCCTGACAGATCAGGATCACCTAGAGAAGATCACACAGGAACACATCCAGGCAGGTCTCAAATATCTCCAGAGAGGGACACTCCACAACCCCCCTGGGCAGCCTGTTCCTGTGTTCTGTGACCCTCACAGGGAAAAAAATCCTCCCCATGTTTAAATGGAAACTTCCTATGCCTCAGCTTCCACCCATTACCCCTTGTCCTGTCATTGTCGCTGCCTACTGCATGGGGTTTGGACAAGATAACCATCAAGGGTCCCCTTCAACTCAGGGCATTCTGTGATTCTATGACTACATAATGAGAGCTTAATTTACTTTCCTATATATATTCTTTTCAAAAATTTCACATATTAATCATATAGTAGACGAAATTAAAGGCAAATAACCCCAAACTTTCTCTGTTCCTACTGAAATACAGATAGAACTGAGGATATTATGCGGCACTCATCAGTAATGTTGTACTTAAAACTATGGAAGAGCAACTGTGTCCTATAAACAGGAAAAGGAACCAGAACTGTCAGAACAGGAATATCTGCCTACTCTACAAGCAAATTTACACTTGGCATGGAGAAAGAAAATCACAAACAACAACAAAAACAACCCAGCACCACAATGGCAGCCACCCTCAACCCACACACACATACACAGGATATCTGAATTTATATTGTCTTAGAATGATAGAATCAACCAGGTTGGAAGAGACCTCCAAGATCATCCAGGCCAGCCTAGCACCCAGCCCTATCCAGTCAACCAGACCATGGCACTAAGTGCCTCATCCAGGCTTTGCTTGAACACTTCCAGGCACGGCAACTCCACCACCTCCCTGGGCAGCCCATTCCAATGCCAATCACTCTCTCTGCCAACAACTTCCTCCTAACATCCAGCCTAGACCTCCCCTGGCACAACTTGAGACTGTGTCCCCTTGTTCTGTTGCTGGCAGAAGAGACCAACCCCACCTGGCTACAACCTCCCTTCAGGTAGTTGTAGACAGCAATGAGCTCTGCCCTGAGCCTCCTCTTCTCCAGGCTGCACACCCCCAGCTCCCTCAGCCTCTCCTCATAGGGTTTGTGTTCCAGGCCTTGGAGGGGTTTTGTTGTTGTTGTTGTTGTTGTATCAGCCAATGTGCTTTGGACAACACCACAAAACATCCTTTTGAGAATACACTCACAGGAAACTGCATTTCTCTTCCTCCCCTCTTTTTTTTCCTTTTGACATAAAAAGGCATCTACATGACAGCAGGAGCTTTGCTGCTGAGTTCACATGCTCCTATTTTTTGAAGTGCACCCAAGCCATATTATAAACTAAGATGATAACCCTCTGTGATGTTTTAAAAGGGAAAGCTCAGGGAGAACTCAAAGCTTCTTTCTTCCTGGATCAAATTAAAAGTGTCTTTTGAAATAGGCTGATTCTAATAAGTGCAAATTCTAAACCTCTCATGCTAAACATTGCCCAGCTTAGGCTGGAAGCAGCAGTCACCTAGGGGCAGCTACCAGAACAGCTGTTTGATAACAACCTGTCATCTGGAATTAAGAGCAATTGTTTGAGACTTCCCACCAGAGGGGACAAAGAAAAACACACACACAAAAAACCCCACCCAACTGACACAGGTTTGTTTGCTACAAAGGCATTGGCTGTCACCTCACTGAAATGTGGAAAGTTTCATCCTAACAGCGAATCCAGGCTCTGAACATGCTTCCTGTCCTGGGCTGCAGCAACAGCACTGTGGCCAGCAGGGCAAGTGATGAGGAATCTGCCCCTTCGCTCTCATCAGACTTTACCTGCAGTCCTGTGTGCAGTTCTGGAGCCCCCAATACAAGAAGGACATGGAATTGTTTGAGCCAGTCCAGAGGAGGCCACGAAGATGCTCAGAGGACTGCAGCAGCTCTGCTGTGAGGACAGGCTGAGAGAGTTGGGGCTCTGCAGCCTGGAGAAGAGAAGGCTTTGAGGAGACCTTGGAGTGGCCTTCCAGTATCTGAAGGGGGCTACAGGAGGTCTGGGGAGGGACTATTGACAAGGTCTCGTAATGACAGGACGAGGAGTAATGGGTTTAAACTGGCAGAGGGGAGATTTAGACTGAATGTTAGGAAGAATTTTACAGTGAGGGCAGTGAGACACTGGCACAGGTTGCCCAGGGAGGTTGTGGCTGCTTCCTGCCTGGAGGCGGTCCAGGCTGGGGTGGATGAGGCTTTGAGCAACCTGCTCTAGTGGGAGGTGTCCCTGCCTATGGCGGGGGTTGGAACTGGATGATCTTTGAGGTCTGTTCCAACATAAACCATTTTCTGATTCTATGATTCCTCATTTTTTCACTCTGTGAGTGGGGCAGGCAGCTCAGCAGAGTATGAGAAGATTTCACATGGGGCAGGAGAGGCTGCTGGAAAACCAGCGTTACTTGGTCAAGACTGACTACATCCGCACCCACCACCTGATTTGGCTATTCCAATTAACCTGTCTTAAAGCTAATTTTTCTTCTGGTATCAATCATAGCATTGTGTGTCCAGCAGGTCTAGGTAGGTTCTTCTCCTCCTCTACTCTGCCCTAGTGAGACCACATCTGGAATACTGTGTCCAGTTTTGGGCTCCCCAGTTTAAGAGAGACAGAGACCTGCTGGAAAGAGTCCAGCAGAGAGCCACAAGGATGACTGGGGGACTTGAGCATCTCCTCTACAGAGAGAGACTGAGAAACCTGGGGCTCTTCAGTCTGGAGAGGAGAAGGCTGAGAGGGGATCTGATCAATGCATATAAATACCTGAGGGGTGGGTGTCAAGTGGCTGGGGCCAGTCTCTTTTTGGTGGTCAGTAGCAATAAGTTAAGGAGAAACAGCTACAAACTGGAACAGAAAAGGTTTCAGCTGAACATAAAGAGGAAAATTCTTTACAGTGAGGGTTACAGAGCCCGGAACAGGCTGCCCAGAGAGGTTGTGGAGTCTCCTTCTCTGGAGACTTTCAAAACCTACCTGGATGCATTCCTGTGCGAACTGCCCTAGGGAATCCTGCTTTGGCAGGAGGCTTGGACTGGATGATCTCTGGAGGTTCCTTCCAACCTCTAAGGTTCTCTGATTCTGTTGCTGGTTTTGGACATGGTGAGAGGTGCCAGCTATCTCAGTACAAGCTGAGACCTGTTGTAGCCAAAACAAGAATGCCAGCACACTGTCCAACTGTCTGTTTTTACCACACACTGCAAAGGGTGGCCAAATAATTGAAGGCCAGCACTTCTGTGGTGTTTTGCATACTCTGCACTCTGACTCCACAGAGATTTTCTCCCAATTAGCTTGCAGTGATACTTGCCCATATTCATCACTGTCTGTCCTTCTGCAGCTACCTGAAAAGAGGTTGTGGAGAGGTTAGTGCTGGTCTCTTCTCATAGAATCATAGAATCAAGCAGGTTGGAAAAGACCTCCAAGATCATCCAGGCCAACCTAGCACCCAGCCCTATCCAGTCAACCAGACCATGGCACCAAGAGCCTCATCCAGTCTTTTCTTGAACACCTCCAGGGATGGTGACTCCACCACATCCTTGGGCAGCCCATTCCAATGGCAAATCACTCTCACAGGTAATTACACAGAATGACACAATCACAGAATGTTAGGGGCTGGAAGAGACCTTAAAAGATCATCTAGTCCAACCCCCCACTGACAGAGCAGGCCCAACTATAGCAGATCACAATGGCAGGCCATATCTGCTCCTTTTCTCCCCCACCTGCTCCATTTTCCTCCCTTTCCCCCCCCAGACCCAGAACACCTGGGCTATTTTGGAGTCTCCTCCCACCCCAGGTGTGGCCACTTGGACCTCCCTGCCCACTCCCCTTTTTAAGCCACTCCAGGAAAGGCAGAAGCCCCAAGCTGTGCCCAACTGGGCAGAGGGATCCTCCTCCCATCATCACTGGTGAGTGTCTGTGGGGCACACTGGGTGAATGGTGAAGGGGACAAAGGCTGGGGGGCCTGGGGGCCCCCCGGTTAGGTAGGANAAAGGCTGGGGGGCCTGGTGGCCCCCCGGTTAGGTAGGAAGAGAGTTAGTGGCTGTTCCAACATCACTTTTGGGTGCTGGCTGGTTGTCCTTTGCAGCTGCAATGCTCTGCCCTTGTGTGTGTCCATGGCTTCTGCTGCTTTATGAAGGTAAATGAGGCCTAACACAGACAGGAGGCTGCTGGTGTGGCAGGGCTTTCTTCTGCATCATTTCATCTCTCCCAAGGAGACTTTAATTAGTGTCAGAACTAGAAGGAATGGCCTCAAGATTCAACTGTGTAGGTTTAGGAAGAAAATTTTCCCAGCAAGAGTGACCAGAGATTAGAATGTGCTGCCCAGGGAGGTGGTGGAGTCACCAACCCTGGATGTGTTTGAAAGTTGTTTGGATGTGGTGCTTGGGGATATAGTTTAGGGTGAACCTTGCAGAGTAGGGATATTGGTTGGACTTGGTGATCCCAAGGGTGTTTTCCAATCTGAGTGTTGCTGGATTCTGTGTGATTCAAAGCATCAGTGATTTTTTACTCCTCAGCAAAACAGAAATATTTTTACCTCAATCACACACCACCAACAGGTACAGATGTTTAGAAGGACAAACACTTATGTGGGGGGGAAAAAAAATGAATTTCATCAAGGGATATTAAAAGACAAAAGTAAATCTTCCTGCTGCCTCAGCACATGGTGAATGGTGGAGGTAAGGGGGCAAGAGGAAAACAAAGGCAAGCCAAGCAAGATGCTTTGATTGCATAGGGTTGCATCCCATGTTGTGGATATTGCCTTTAGATGAAGTCTGAGCATGAGTTTTCTCTGCTTGCTCAGTTTGACTTGGTTAAAAATAAAAGAAGATAAAAATGCAATTGCAGCCAGATAGTGCTTTAGCCATTCAGGAGCTACGCGTGAGTCCTTTTGATGGAGGCTAACTCCTACAGAGAAAGCACAGTTGCTGTCTCCAAAAATTACAAAACCCCCATTTGTCCAATCTCTAGGAACACAAGAGGTCTCTCAAGGCTCTTTTTAGCTATACCATTTTTATCCTGATGAGCTGACCCGGTAATGCAAAGGTACTTGCATTAGTGCAAAGTGATAACTACATCGCATGAGTTAATTGTATCTCACAAACCCTGTGAGGAGAGGTTGAAGATGCTGGGGGTGTGCAGCCTAGAAGAGGAGGCTCAGGGGTGACCTCATTGCTGTCTACAACTACCTGAAGGGAGGCTGTAGCCAGGTGGGGATTGGTCTCTTCTCCCAGCAACAGAACAAGGGGACACAGTCTCAAGTCATGCCAGGGGAGGTCTAGGTTGGATGTTAGGAGGAAGTTGTTGGCAGAGAGAGTGATTGGCATTGGAATGGGCTGCCCAGGGAGGTGGTGGAGTCACCATCCCTGGAGGTGCTCAAGAAAGCCTGGCTGAGGCACTTAGTGCCATGGTCTAGTTGATTGGACAGGGCTGGGTGCTAGGTTGGCCTGGATGATGTTGGAGGTCTCTTCCAACATGGTTGATTCCATGATTCTCTTCTGTCTGTCTGATGAATCGTTATATAATGGAACAAAATTGAACGTCAGTCTCAAAAGCATCCAACAGATTCAACATGAGAATAAAAAAAACAAAGACAATTTCTGTATGTTTTGGATCCAAACCACAAGGCAGCAAGCACTAGAATTTTCTGCAAGACTAATAAAAGTTAAGTTGCTTTGCGGTCTTTGGTTACTGGATTAAAACCAAATACATTGTTTCAAAACTGGTTTTACGTAGCAGGGCTTAGAATTTAAACCAGACAGCAAATGCAGATGAACCTTTAGCCAACTGGATTAGGGTTTCCACTGCTGTTTAGCACCCCTTCACCTAGGTCTGGGATGCCTTCTTGAGTGCTTCTACAAAACCACATCCTCTCCATGTTCCAGCTATGCCATTTTCTCCCCACTCCTGTCTGGCTTAACTCCCTGTAAGAGGACTGACTTTGGTCATTTGTTAGAGGAACTGAAGCAGGATTCCATAGAGACAAGGTGCAGATTAAATGAGCTCATCTATGTTGCACTTTAGGGGCATTCTTTCTGCCTTCAGGTAGCAAGAGAAGATGGAATGGTCCCATCTAAAGGCGAAGTTAAAACGTGATACCAAGCAGGAAAATTCAGTACACTGCCCCTTGCTACATCACCAGACTGTGATGCCTTTAACAGACCTTGCAAGCAGAAGCAGACCACTATGTCTAGATGCTCAAATCTGCCATTTGCATCTTCTATAGCAATTTGAAGATAATCCTTGCAAAGCTGAGCAGAGGTGCTTACTAAGGTGAAAGGCAAGATCTCTTCAAAGAGTTTTCCAGGGAAAATCAGTGCCCCACCTGATCACACAGCATCTCTAACATGTGTGATTTATTCTTGTGGAATAAATCATGTCCAGACAACGATCAAAAAACCTAAAGCCTCCAAACCAACAAATAGAAACAGCCAAAGTGATGCATTCATATGAGCTGCCCCAAGAATGCATGGAGGAGGCAACACAAAGTAAAAATGCAAAGTTTATTTCAGTCTGTTCCTAACGCTAGATCAGGATTCCTTTACCTATACGTGTCCAGAGAAGGGCGACAAAGCTGCTGAGAGGCCTGCAACACAAACCCTATGAGGAGAGGCTGAGGGTGTACAGCCTGGAGAACAGGAGGCTCAGGGGTGATCTCATTGCTGTCTACAGCTGTCTGAAGGGAGGTTGTAGCCAGGTGGGGTTGGTCTCTTCTGCCAGGCAAATAGTAACAGAATGAGAGGACACAGTCTCAAGTTGTGCCGGGGGAGGTCTAGGCTGGATGTTAGGAGGAAGTTGTTGGCAGAGAGAGTGATTGGCATTGGAATGGGCTGCCCAGGGAGGTGGTGGAGTCACTGTCCCTGGAGGTCTTTAAGAAAAGTCTGGATGAGGCACTTAGTGCCATGGTCTAGTTGACTGGATAGGGCTGAGTACTAGGCTGGACTGGATGATCTTGGAGGTCTCTTCCAACCTGCTTGATTCTATCTTCACTGTGACCCCTCTTCAAACCCCTGTGGTTTCCTATAGCCACCCAGGTCCCACCAATCTTCTCATTTTTTAACCATCTCACTCTGTTACAGACACAGAAGCACATTTGCTTTAGCTTATCCTGTCCTCTCTGCAAAGAGCAAAATAAGGAGAGGAAACTCACGTCTAGTTAAATATCCCTTGAGCTTCCAGACTGGTTTCTCATTCATTTTCAGTTAGGCATGTGGTATTTGATCCCAAGGTAATAAAAACCATCCCAACTTCTATTAAGACTGGTGAAAACTAAGCCATTCAGTTCTCAACAGGGAACTAACTGTGTCTCGAGCAGTTCAGCTATTTGAAGACCATCCCCGTGCAAGAATTAATGAAGGTGCTACCGTCTGGAGCTAGCAATTCCCACGCAGGGCAAGAAGGGTGAGATTTGCTGCTCCTTTCAAGTGCCCTAAAATAAACAAACCCTTTTGTTCCTTCCCCTTGTAGTAACAGAGGAGTGACCAGATGGGAAAAATAAAACAAAGGTTTTCCTGATTATGTCCCTTTTATTATAAACAGCTGGGTTTCTCCAAGTCCTTTCTACATCTTATGCAACTTTCTTCACGGCCTTAACGCACTAAGAAAAGAGTTTTTCATCTCACTACAATCTGTCATTTTTACATCTTCCTACATAACAAGCTTTTAACTTTTCATGTTGTTGATGTGCACTCATTCCACAGCTAAACACAACCAACCATTTCACAGACAGGCTGGATCTCTCCAGCTAACACATTAGGCAGGTTTTACAACCTCCCAGGGACCAACACTTAACCATGTCTCACAATCAAAACAAACAGAATCTGCAGTCCTCAGAAGGTATTTCGTAAACAAAACAAGGTGTGTGCTGACTGCATTATTAACACAAACAAATGCCACTAAAATCATTTTCCCATACTTTAAAAGTCAGAATGACTCCCAAATTCTCAGGACTACAGCACAACCTGAATCTCTGCTCGGAGTCACCTTAACGGCGAGAGATCCATCAGCGCCTTTCGGGACTCTGAAACGAGACCTTCCTGAATAACTAATAAAACAGTCTGGCAACAGCTGCAGAATGAGATGCTAATGAGGCTGTTTGTAATTAGCTCAGGAAAAAAATAAAAAGAAGCATCAGCAGCAAACCTGCCAGCTCTTGGGCTGACTGCAACCCCAGAGAGTAGGAGGGAGCTGAGAAATACTGGCAGAGCCTCCCAGGGTAAAAGCTGAGGGTGTGAGAAAGCAGAGGAAGTGGAAAGTGAAAGGGTCAGGATTGCCTTGCCTCTTCCAAGATTTTTGCCTGCAAAGCATCTATATGTTAGTGAAACCATTTGGTTGTGCTGCTAACAAACTGTTTGCAGCTTGTGTCCCTCTCTGTGATGTGTGTGTGTGACTAAATGGGTCCTGATGCATGCTGGCAGGCAGCTGACTTTTTACTCTCATCAGTGTCAATCATAGAATCATAAAATCAACCACGTTGGAAGAGACCTCCAAGATCATCCAGTCCAACCTAGCACCCAGCCCTGTCCAATCAACTAGATCATGGCACTAAGTGCCTCATCAATCTGTATCATTCACTGGTTTGCTGAGAGGGATAAAAAGCCAAAAAGTAAACAATTTGTCCCACTTTGTTCACAGAATCAAGCAGGTTGGAAGAGACCTCCAAGATCATCCAGTCCAACCTAGCACCCAGCCCTGTCCAGTCAACCAGACCATGGCACTAAGTGCCTCATCCAGGCTTTTCTTGAACACCTCCAGGGATGGCAACTCCACCACCTCCCTGGGCAGCCCATTCCAATGCCAATCACTCTCTCAATGGTTATCACATCTAAGCTGTGCTAAATAACACCCTCACAAATGTCTGTTGTTTGGGGTATTTTTTTAATAAAAATACTATTTTTATATTTATTACATCTTTAAAAACAAAGTAGCAAACTTTCAAATGAAGTATCAAACAACCAAACAAAATAGATCTGAAAGACTGAACTGGTTTTGAACACTAACCACAATCTGGGCTGCCCAGGGAGGTGGTGGAGTCGCCGTCCCTGGGGGTGTTCAAGAAAAGCCTGGATGAGGCATTTAGTGCCATGGTCTAGATGACTGGACAGGGCCGGGTGCTAGGTTGGACTGGATGATCTTGGAGGTCTCTTCCAACCTGCTTGATTCTATGAAGACTTTTGAAGGAGGTTGCAAAATAAAACCAAATTCAACCTTTTTAATATGTTTGGAAACATTTCAGCTGCTTTTCTTTTTAGTCTTTGGCATATAACTCTTGTGGCCTATCTAGGAATATTTCCTTGAATGAATAGATGCCAAAGCTCCATCTCAAAACTCTTAAGAGTGTAATTTATTTTTTAAAAGGAGCTAATAGGTCTTAAACATCTAACTCTTCTTCAGGAAAAAGCCCAGAAACAAAACCCAGCCAAAGGTCAGACTCATTAAACACATTTAAACACAAAATTCACATTAAAAGAGTGCTTCCTGCCATTAAAGTCTTTTTTACCTTTCCCATTAGCTTCACAATTCAGTCACTTTGCTATAGGGACTGAAGGCAAAAAATGAACTTTTTTCTAAATCAAAAAAGTTTAGACACATTCAGCTGTGTAACTTCTGACACACACAGAGCCACACCAAAGAGATGTGTGCCTTGGAGAGGTTATTTCCCCTCCCATGCCCTAGTTACTCATATGACCAAGGACAGCTATCTGATCCAAAAGTCAGAAAACAGGGAATTCCCTGCTACACTCCAAGCCAAACCCAGATGCCTGCACCTGCGTTCCAGCAGCTGTCTCAGCACTGCTGGACCAGCCCAGCACCACCCTGAGCACTGTTGGAGATCTCCTGAGGCCTCTCTCATGCTACCGCCCATCATCAGCTCTTGCTGATGCTCTCCTTCCAAACACCACCACCAGATGCTGGGGTAAAAACAAAAAACACCATCAAGAAAAAAAAAAAACAAACAAGCAAACCAAACCAAAATAACAAACCCAACCCAAACAAACAAAAAATCATAACAACAAGCAGAATAAAAACCCAAGCAAGCCAAACTTCACAGCCACTCCCAAGCTGACTGTGAGGGTCATCAGTGAATCCTAAAGATTCAGCAAGCCCAGAAGGGCAAAAATTACTGCCCAAACAAGTTCTCCTGGAGTTACACCACCCATGACACAGTTATCTGGGTGCAGTTTGCAGCTCAGCCAGGAGTTGTTCTGTTTAGGACACATATCTCAACACACCAATTGCATTATACAAACCCAACCACTTGGCCAGGATCTTCAGTCTCTCTTTGCATGGGGACACTTGTTTGTTTGTTTTAATGCTATCTTTGAGGTTAACTATTTAATCAGTACATGGTTTTACAAAGCAATGCACCTCTCACCAGCTTTTTAAATCTAATTATGTTTCTGGACCAGTCTCTCACATAATAGAGTTACTCTGTGCAAACTAGGCCACCCAGATTGCAGGTCTAAGCACTTACATGTTAGAGATGGAGAGACACTCCACAACGAAAAAGCCTGTTCACGACTCTCAGGTTAAGTAGGACACAGACAGAGGAATGCAAGAACCTTGGACTAACAGTTCTGTTAAAAACAGATGCTAAACTTTCTCAAACACATCCTTCATTATAGTTTCTGAAAAGCCTTTTGGGGTCCCCAGCCCAAGAGGGATGGGGATCTACTTGAAAGAGTCCAGTGGAGGGCTATAAAGATGATTAATGGGCTGGAGCACTGCCTGATGAGGAGAGGCTGAGGAACCTGGGGCCTTTTGGTTTGGTGAAGAGAAGACTTAGAGGGGATCTCATCAATGATTATAAATACCTAAAGGCTAGGGGTTAAAAAGGAAGGGACAGGGACAGTGTCTGCTCACTTGTCCCCTGGGATAGGACATGGGGCAACGGATGTAATCTACAGCACAAGAAGTTCCAACTCAGCACTCAAGGAAGAATTTCTTTACTGTAAGTATCACAGAGTACTGGAACAGGCACCCCAGAGAGGTCCTGGAGTCTCCTTCTCTGGAGGCATTCAAGATCCATCTAGGTCCATTCCTGTGCAACCTGCACTAGATTCTATGGTCCTGCTCTGGCAGGGGGTTGGACTCGATCATCTCTGGAGGTCCCTTCCAACCCCTAACATCCTGCAACCCTGTGGTCTAAAAGTTCTCTATGACTACAGAAACAAACAGAAAGCTTTCTCCATCAAGTGAATGGGGCCAATCTCTTTTCAGTGGTCTGCAGCAAAAAAAAAACAAGCAGCAACAGTTACAAACTGGAACAGAGAAGGTTTCACCTCAACATGATAACAAACTTCTTTACAGTGAGGGTGACAGAGCCCTGGAACAGGCTGCCCACGGTGGTTGTGGACTCTCTGTCTCTGGAGATATTCAAGAACTGTCTGCATGCATTCCAGCGTGATCTGCTTTAGGTGATCCTGCTCTTGCAGGAGGGGCTGGACCATATGATCTTTAGAGGTCCCTTCCAGCCCCTGACATTCTATGATTGTATGATCATTAAGAGCTAAATCTTTCCCTATACAGAATGCAACAATCATTTTGTTGTAATAAAATCATCTCTGATTCCAAACGAACTCTCAGTTCCTGAGGCCCCCATTCAGCATGCAGCTACAAAGCACAGAGTGTAAAGAGCACAAAGCACACTTCATGTACCAATTTGCATTTGCCATCTCAGCTGCTCTCTCTGGAGATGAGCTGTTCTCGACTTCACCAAAAGACTCCAACAGCCAGCTTCAAGTTCTCACCATTTTTCTTCTCCTCGGATCAGTTCTCACCTTCTGCAGTAACACTTTTCAGTCCCTCACAAAGCCATCTACAATTCAGTTCAGCAGACACTAAGGCCAAGTCAGAGCTGACTACAGCATCTTACTTATCCTAGTGTACCTGAACACAGAGAATGGGCTGCCCAGGGAGGTAGTGGAGCTGCCATCCCTGGAGGTGTTCAAGCAAAGCCTGGATGAGGCACTTAGTGCCATGGTCCAGTTGACTGGACAGGGCTGAGTGCTAGGTTGGACTGGATGAGCTTGGAGGTCTCTTTCAACCTGGTTGATTCTACGATTCTATGATTCTGTGAATATTCTGTCAGCCTGTTAAACAAACTGCAGTAAGCAGTCAGCACACCACCTTTTGAACTAAATACCATCCCAAGGAGCAAGAACATAGATATAAGCACTTCTTTCTCCACTCTTAACAGCAATAGTGCTTTATCTTGCATTATACTTCTGCCCCTGTACTCTGCACTGGTTAGACCACACCTTGAGTACTGTGTCCAGTTCTGGGCCCCCCAGTTTAGAAGGGACATTGAGATGCTTGAGCGTATCCAGAGAAGGGCGACGAGGCTGGTGAGAGGCCTCGAGCACAGCCCTACGAGGAAAGGCTGAGGGAGCTGGGATTGTTTAGCCTGGAGAAGNTTAGAGTCTTTGCTGGAAAAACACACCTGCTGTTCACAAAGACTTTTGGGAGGCCAAATCACCTGTCTCAAAAGTTGATTAAAATATTTCAGACTCAAGGTATTTTAAGCTTAGTTTGAATCAAATTCAATCAAACCCAAGTATTTTGATATCAACCATTACCAAGAAAACCCTTGGACAGCACACAGCAGCAGTTATTCTTCCCTTTAGTAAACTCAGTAAGAAAGAACTTTTATTTCTATTTTAACTATTATTATTTTTAGCTTTGCAATTTTTTCTGCAACTCTTCTCTAAGCTCCAACAGTCTCGAAACTTGCTGCCATGTATTAATGTTTTATTCATCTGAAAAAAAAAAACCACTTCTGCAGGAGCAGAGAAGTGATTGTCCCCCTGCACTCAGCACTAGGGGTGTTTCAGTTGCTCTTCTATCTGATATAGCCAGGTGGAGGTTGGTCTCTTCTCCCAGGCAACCAGCAACAGGACAAGGGGACACAGTCTCAAGTTGTGCCAGGGGAAGTATAGGCTGGATGTGAGGAGGAAGTTGTTGGCAGAGAGAGTGATTGGCATTGGAATGGGCTGCCCAGGGAGGTGGTGGAGTCACTGTCCCTGGAGGTGTTCAAGCAAAGCCTGGATGAGGCATTTAGTGCCTTGGTCTAGATGACTGGATAGGGCTGGGTGCTAGGCTGGACTGGATGATCTTGGAGGATCAATCTGGTTGATTCTATGATTATTTCTCAATCAATTCCTTCAATGACCAATGAAATCTGCAAAAAAAAAAACCCAACCCTGATGGCTACTTTACACTCTATTCAAGGCCATAACTTGCACTTTACTAAAGCAATTATAATCAACTCTGGGGGGGACATTAAGCATTTACCAAGCACATTTGAATGACTCCACGATTTCTCACAGGGAAATGATGGTAATGTCCAGGAATTGCTCCATGAACAAATGAGAATGAAAGCTGTTTAACAGTTAGATGCATCAGAGATTCACAGAATCACAGAACCTCAGAGGTTGGAAGAGACCTCCAGAGATCATTGAGCCCAACTTCCTGTCAAAGCGGGATCTGCTAAGGTAGTCTGCACAGGAATGCATCCAGGTGGGTTTTGAAAGTCTCAAGAGAAGGAAACTCCACAACCTCTCTGGGCAGCCTGTTCCAGGGCTCTGTCACCCTCACTGTAAAGAAGTTTCTCCTCATGTTGAGCTGAAACCTTCTCTGTTCCAGTTTGTAGCTGTTTCTCCTTGTCTTATTGCTACTGACCTTCGAAAAGAGACTGGCCCCAGCCACTTGACACCTACCCCTCAGGTATTTATAGACATTGATCAGATCCCCTCTCAGCCTTCACTTCTCCAGATTAAACAGCCTCAGTGCTCTCAGTTTCTCTTCCTAGGGGAGATGCTCAGCATCGTGCCTTTGTGGCCAAGAAGGACAATGGCATTCAGTGATGTATTAGAAGGGGTGTGGTGAGCAGGTGCAGAGAGGTTCTCCTCCCCTTCTACTCTGTACTGGTGAGGCAACATCTGGAATATTGTGTCCAGTTCTGGTGCCCTTAATTCAAGAAGGACCTCAGGGAACTGCCTGAAAGAGTCCAGTGCAGAGCCACAAATATGATTAAGGGAGTGGACAATCTCCCTTATGAGGAAAGGCTGAGGGAGATGTGGCTCTTTAGCTTGGAGGAGATCAACAGGTGACTTCATCCATGTTTATAAATACGTGAAGGGCAGTGCTGGGAAGATTGAGCAAGCCTCGGTGATGTCCAATGATATGACAAGGGGCAATGGATGCAAGCTGGAGCATAGAAGACTCCACATCATAGAATCATAGAATGGTTTAGGTTGGAAGGGACCTCAAGGATCATCCAGCTCCAACCCCCTGCCATAGGCAGGGACACCTCCCACTAGAGCAGGCTGCTCAAGGCCTCATCCAGCCTGGCCTTAAACACCTCCAGGGAGGAAGCATCCACAACCTCCCTGGGCAACCTGTGCCAGTGTCTCACCACCCTCACTGTAAAGAACTTCCTCCTAACATCCAGTCTAAATCTCCCCTCTTCCAGCTTAAACCCATTCCCCCTCGTCCTGACATTACCAGACCTTGTCAATAGTCCCTCCCCAGCCTTCCTGTAGGCTCCCTTCAGATACTGGAAAGCCACTCTAAGGTCTCCTCGAAGCCTTCTCTTCTCCAGGCTGCAGAGCCCCAACTCTCTCAGCCTGTCCTCATAGCAGAGCTGCTGCAGCCCTCTGAGCATCTTCGTGGCTCTCCTCTGGACTGGCTCCAGCAGTTCCATATCCTTCTTGTGTTGGGGGCTCCAGAACTGCACACAGTACTCCAGGTGGGGTCTGAGGAGAGCAGAGTAAAGGGGGAGAATCACCTCCCTTGCCCTGCTGGCCACATGAATATAAAGGAAAAAACTTTTTCACTGTGAGGGTAAGAAAGCCCTGGAGCAGACTGCCCAGAGAGGTTATGGAATCTCCTTCAGTGGAGACATTTAAAACCTGCCTAGATGCATTCCTCTGTGACCTGCTCTAGGTGATCCTGCTCTGAGGTTGAACTGGATAGTTTTTTTCAAGGTCTCTTCCAATCCCTAACATGTTGTGGTTTGGTGAAAGTGTTTTATTTAGAAAGCAACATTGCAAAAGGTACTCAAAATGTACTCTGGCACCATTGACCTGCTTTTCACACCAGAGAGGAACACTAAAAGGATTAAGGGATTTTACCAGGATGCTGAGATGATTCTCTAGGAATCATCACCAGTAGTGTAAACAGACTAAAGCTATGCTGGGGGGGGGGGAGTGTTTTCATCCTTCTAAGCTTCCTTTATTAGTGAAATTAATCATCCCCAGTAATAAGTTACTAGGGAATGCAAGCTGCTGTTGTCAATGTGGGAAAAGCTAGGGTCTTCACCTGAGAAATCTGTGATCCTCCACACCAAGCAGTTAGTCAGTGTTAGAAAGGGCACCCAACTCTTCCCTTCAGCACACAGAGTGGGGGTGGAGAGGAATGTGTTGCTCTTTTCTTCTGCATTCGAGTCTGCTCTGTTGGAAGAATGCTAAAGGAACATCACCCTTAGCAAGAGCTCAGTCACATCCTTCTCTCGGGCAAAGCCAATTTTCTACGCTTGCCTTAGCTTGCAAAATCAGCACTATCACATCTCACATAAGGATGCCATCCAACATCTAAGTGTCTGAAATTATGGTTCTTGGTCTGGTAGCTTCATTTTGTGTTACATGTTTCTACTAGAAGTCTACTGATGCCTATAAAGGACAAGGTGTACTCCTCACACCAAGATTTGGCATTCAGCATGTAGCACCAACTGCCTTCATCGGTTTTCTCCAGTTAGCAGAGTTCTTTACCATCCAATTGAAAGCAAAGCCTGTGTCTAGTTAAGGACCATTCTTTTGTCATCAGTGAGAAGAATCTGCAGAGAACACATACAGCACAACCATTTTGCATTATGTGTGAAATTCCAGATCTTTAACCCCTTAAGAAGCAAGTCTTCCACACAGATTCCCTGGACATAGCTTCTGACAAGACTTTCTTATCCACTCTAAGAGCAGATCAGCTCATCACCTACAGAAGCAGCCTGCCTATTAAAGAATCAAAAGAGAAAGAAGTTCTCTGTTGCCTACTATTCAGTGAGACTTGGACAGGCTGCAGAGTTGGGCAGGAAGAAATTGAATGAAATTCAACAAGGACAAATGTAGAGTCTTGCACCTGGGAAAGAACAACCCCAGGGAGCAGCATATATTGGGGATTCACCTGCTGGAAGGCAGCAAAGGGAAAACGATTTGGAGGTCCCAGTGGATGGGAGGTTGGACATGAGCCAGCAATGTGCTCTAGTGGCCAGGAGGGGCAATTCCATCCTGGGGTGTATTAGAAGGGCTGTGGTGAGTAGTATCTCGAGAGGTTCTCCTGCCCCTCTACTCTGCCCTGCTGAGGCCACATCTGGAGTATTGTGTTCAGTTCTGGGGCCCCCAGTTCAGGAGGGACATAGAATTGCCTGAGAGAGTCCAGTACAGAGCCACAAAGATGATGAAGGGCATGGAACATCTCACTTATGAGGAGAGCCTGAGGGAGCTGGGGCTGTGCTGCTTGGAGAAGAGGAGACTGGGAGGTGACCTCATCAGTGTTTATAAATTCGTAAAGGTGAGTGCCAGGAGGCTGGAGCCAGGCTCTGCTGGGTGATGCCCAATGACAGGACAAGGGGCAATGGGTGGAAGCTGAGGCATAGGAAGTTTCATGTAAACATAAGCAGGATTTTTCCCCTCTGAGGGTGACAGAACCCCGGAACAGGCTGCCCAGGGGAGTTGTGGAGTCTCCCTTTCTGAAGATACTCAAAACCCACCTGGATGTGTTCCTGTGTGATCTGGTCTAGGTGATCCTGCTCTGGCAGGGGGCTTGGACTGGATGAGCTTTCAAGGTCCCTTCCAGTCCCTGGCATTCTGTGATTCTGTGATACCCCACACATGAGCATCCTGCTTTTACCAGAGAAAAGCACAGCTGCAAGGCAATAAATTGTGGGGCTTAATAATTTATACTGCTAGGAGTAAATGCAGAGATAACTTCACCCCTCAACAGTTCCTTCTAACAGCAATTCACTGGCTGTTAAAAAGTCTTCCTGTACAAAGAGTTGGGAAATAAAAGGGTTGTGATGCTGTTATCCACAAGCCAAATAAACTGAAGAGCAATCCCCCTGATGAAATAAATCATCTCATGAGAAAAGAAGATTACCTGCTGAATTGGAAGGGTACATAATCAGGTTTTTTACATATCCATGAAGTCTTTACCAACAGTCTACTTTCAATTATATTTCAGAGATGGCCTACATCTGCTTTTCCATTACAACCTGTGTTACTCATGCTCCAGGGAGCCTGGGGCTAAGACACTACTTCTTGCTACATTGCAATGGTAATAACCCACACATACATACATGGGGCTTGGTTTGTACTCTGGGGTTTGGGTTTTTCTCTTCATTCTTTATCAGTAGATTTCTAAAGCAGGGACAGCTTTCAAAACTACCACCTCACCCAGGGAAATTATTTCCACTCAACTCATTCAACCTCCTGTTGTTGCAGCTGCTGGGCTGCATGATGATGATGAAGAATGTGGTGCATCTGGAATCCAGAGAGTTATTTTAAGTCAAAGAATGACACTGGTATAGGAATAAACAGGTCAAGATGCAACTGCAACTGATACATGGGGAAAATTAGGAGTGTTCCTAGAATCATAGAATGGGCTAGGTTGGAAGGGACATCCAAAGGTCATCTAGTCCAATCACTCTGCAGTCAGCAGGGGCATCCTCCATTGGATCAGATTGCCCAGAGCCCTGTTGAGCCTCACCTTGAATATCTCCAGGGATGGGGCCTCAACTACCTCCCCAGGCAACCTGTTCCAGTGTTCCACCACCCTCACAGTAAAGAAGGGACATCCAAAGGTCATCTAGTCCAACCACTCTGCAGTCAGCAGGGGCATCCTCTACTGGATCAGACTGTCCAGAGCCCTGTTGAGCCTCACCTTGAATATCTCCAAGGATGGGGCCTCAACTACCTCCCTAGACAACCTGGTCCACTGTTCCACCACCTTCACAGTAAAGAACTTCTTCCTAACATCCAACCTAAAGCTGGTCTTCTCTAATTTCAAACCATTGTCCCTCATCCTATCACTGCAGGCCTTTATAAACAGTCCCTTTGCAGCCCTTCTGCTCTCTTCAGGTACTGGAAGACTCTATTAGGTCTCCCTAAAGCCTCTTCTTCTCCAGGCTGAACAACCCCAGCTCCCTCAGCCTGTCTTTGTAGTAGAGGTGCTCCAACCTCCTGATCATTTTCTTGTCCCTTCTATGGACCTGCTCCATCAAGTCCATACCCTTCCTATATTGAAGGCTCCAGAGCTGGATGCAGTATTCCAGGTGAGGTCTTATCAGAGTGAAGTGGCAGAATCACCTCTCTGGATCTGCTGGTAATGCTTCTTTTGATGCAGCCCAGAAGGCCGATGGCAGCCTGGGCTGCAAGTTCATGCTGTCTGCTCATGTCCAGCTTCTTGTCCATCAGCATCCCTAAATCCCTTTCTGCATGGCTGCTTTCTCATCTCCCAGTCTGTATTGATAGTGAGGATTGTTGTGGCTTGGGTTCAGGACTCTGCACTTGCTCTTGTTGAACCTCATGAAAAGCCATGGAAATACTCCAGGGCTATTCAGACAAGGGCTATTGCATGGGTCCATCACTTCCTTCTTTCTTATTACTTTAACAGGACAGTGACCATCTTATGGCTTTATGGAATTACATGCCCCAGGTGCCTGCAATGGCAAAGATTCCCACGCAATGCCATCCCCTCTAGTCCTGCATTCTGAGGTCTCTTTTTCCAATACTACCTTAGCCAAGATTTTGGCTACATCCATTTACAGCAAGCTTCCTCTCAGAACTACTGCTGACCCCTGACGTTGGACAGTGCTCTTATGGGCACTTATTTCAGCTCAGTTTAGCTTTCATTTTACTATCTTCCTCATTTTTCTGCTACAAACATGTGCAGGCTCTCAACTGCAATGTGCTGCTTTGTCTTGGTGGTATTTTAAAGCTAAAATACACTTGGTAGCTGGGATTAGGTTCCCCATAAGTGAATGAAGATACACTTGTGCTAGAACTCGATTGCGAAGCAGAGTCAGGTCACAGCAGTAGAAGGCCTAAGAGGTTAGATAAGCTAAGAACAGGACCAATAGGATAGGTAAGTAGCTCTTTTTCTTTACCTATCTGTCAAGTCACATAACTGTGCAGGAGCACTTAAATAGGACAAAGGATGAAAACACAAACCACTGAATTAAAGGTGCTGACAGCACCACATTCAGATATTGTTTGGTAAGCCTGCAGTGATGCCACAAAGCAAACAAAAATCAATCCTCAACAGCTGCCCTACATCTGTGGATCTTATACACTGAAAGAAACACAAACTTCTGGACAAAGAGGACCTGTGATCATGGATGTAAAGATCACAACCTGTGCTGCATAGTGAAAGAACAGATTCTCTATGATATGGCTCAAGAACTGGCTGGAGTGCCAGGCCCAGACAGTGGTGGTGAATGGTGCCACATCCAGTTGGCAGCTGTCACTGGTGGTGTGTCCCACGGATCAGTGCTGGGCCCAGTCCTGTTCAATATCTTTATTGATGATCTGGACCAGGGGATTGAGTCCAGCATCAGTAAGTTTGCAGATGACACCAAGCTAAGATCAGGTGTGGAGCTGTTGGAGGGTAGGAGAGCCCTGCAGAGGGATCTTGCCAGGCTGGATGGGTGGGCAGAGGCCAATGGGATGAGATTTAACAAGGCCAAGTGCAGGGTTCTGCACTTTGACCACAACAACCGCAAGCAGTGCTACAAGGTGGGGAGCAGCCAGGAGAAAAGGGACCTGGGGGTACTGGTAGATAGTAGCTGAAGATGAGGCAGCAGTGTGCCCAGGTGGCCAGGAGAGCCAACAACATCCTGGCCTGGACCAGGAACAGTGTGGCCAGTAGGACAAGGGAGGTTATTCTGCCCCTGTACTCAGCACTGGTAACTCTGTGTTGCAAAGCCCCACAATCTGTCTCACACAAAGACTCTTGGCCTTCATCTCTCAGAAGCTGGAGCTGACAGAGTGAAGTCCCTGCTCTGGTGTTTGAAGCCTGCCAAGTTCAAACTCATGCACTAGTCATCATCCAACACGTGCAGCAGCTGGATAAGCAGAGGTCTGCACGGAACACAAAGACTCCTTTTGATTTGTAATGAAAACCAGCATTGCCCATCACAGCTCACCTGCCACCAAACCAATAACAGTTTGAAATGTCAGGCATCAAAGGGATACAAGCAAGGAATCCAACCTGAGCTCTGGCATTTCTGCCTCTTAAGACACATATTGAACACAGGAACACTTCCTACTCCTCCACATGCAGGGCTTCTCACACTGTGCTGCATACCTGACTAAAACACTATCCAAAAATACTAGGTCTAAATGGAGAATATTTGGGTGGGGTTTTTTTTCCACAAGGAAACAATAACTTTCCTCGATAGGAAAGCATTTTCTTCTCATTTCCTTTTTTTTTCCTGGGGTTCTGTTAAATACCCAACTGACAGACATGGGTACCTGACATCTTCAGCCAGCTCACTCTTGGTTCCTTCTAAAGGTTGTGTGATGGTTTAGGTGTTACCTGCCACCCCTCACACTTGAGCAAATCACCCAGACTAGATTCAGCAGCTGGAAATCAAAGAAATGAAGCTTTATATTTACAGCTTAGCACAATATACAAGCAGATATTTACAATCTATACAGTTATAGACAGAAACAGACAAGTTAAAGAGTAACGCAGAAACACAGCAGCCCTCCCAGAAATTTGAGTCCTCAGGAGGGGCTCCCAAGCACCCTTTCACTTCCCTTCCATCCCTATACCTTATCCCAGACTTTGCCTTACATACAAGGTGAGTTTGGAGAGTCAGCCAAGGGGGTTAGGAAGCAGATGGATTAGTCACACAAGACAGCAGGTCAGGGAGAGAAGTGAGTCAGCCCCAAAAGCCAGAGAGCAATTCTATGTTTGTGTTCTTGTTTTTATACCTCTCAGCAAGCCTATGAGTGAAGCAGACATCACCACTGTTTCCTTTTCACAGCCTCTCATCTAATTCTTCTCACCAAGATACCTCAGTTAGGCCTAAACTAGCACAGGTTGCTTGTAGACTGAAGCCAGAGAAACCACATTCTGGTCTCTGTGGTCCTTCTCATCATTCCCTTCTGCCCTCACAGAACAGGTGTCCCTAGCAGAACCAAGTTGTGCCAAGTACTTGTGAAGCTCTACGAAGGCCAGCTAACAATAACGATGCTCAGAGCATAAAGCCAACAACCTAAGCAAGTCCAGATGCAATTCCCTCTGGCTTTCTGTGCAACACAGCAGAAGACATCAGGCAAACACAAATCCAAACCCCAAGCCAACCAAATCACACCATGCAACCATACTGAGCTCAGCAAAAGGCACTAGGTCCTGTCACCGTAAGAGCTAATGCACAATGGAAAGACACTGCTAAGACAAAGGGTTATCAATGACCTGGGTGAGGGCACTGGGTGTACCCTTAACAGCAAGAAAATTCTGTCCAGCAGGTCTAGGGAGGTTTTCTCCCCCTACTCTGCCCTAGTGAGACCACATCTGGAATACTGTGTCCAGTTTTGGGCTCCCCAGTTCAAGAGAGATGGGGACCTGCTGGAAAGAGTCCAGCAGGAAGCCACAATGATGACTGGGGGACTTGAGAATCTCCTCTATGAAGAGAGACTGAGAGCCCTGAGGCTGTTTAGCCTGGAGAAAAGAGGGCTGAGAATGGATCTGATCAATGTCTATAAATACCTGAGGGGTGGGTATCAAGTGGCTGGGGCCACTTTTTGGTGGTCAGTAGCAATAAGTTAAGGAAAAACAGCTACAAATTGCAACAGAGAAGGTTTCAGCTCAACATGAGGAGAAACTTCTTTACAGTGAGGGTGACAGAGCCCTGGAGCAGGCTGCCCAGACAGGTTGTGGAGTCTCCGTCTCTGGAGACTTTCAAAACCCACCTGGATGCATTCCTGTGCAAGACTACCTTAGCAGATCCTGCTTTTGGCAGGGGGCTTGAACTGAATGATCTCTGGAGGTCCCTCCCAACCTCTGAGGTTCCCTGATTCTGTGACACATGCACAATGCTGAGTGGAGTAGAAAGCAAAATCCAAAGCAGTAGGATGGCTCATGTAGATGACTGCCAACAGCAGTCCCAACAGGATGACTGCCAACAGTAGTACCGAAAGAAGAGCAAGCATGAGATCTTAGAAGAAACAGTGCAAGTGTGCTTCTGTGTGACCATCAGAATTCTTTGGAGGTTGCTGAGCTTAATTTAAGTGCCTCAGGAAGATGCACTGCTATCAGTTCAGCTTTTCAGGATGTTTAAGAAAATGGAAAAAGAAGGAATGAAAGAGGCAGTCATGGAATTTGACAACACGCTCTTTGATTAGCGTTTCGAGGATCTCCATCTCTGGCATACATGGGATTTTCAGAAGGATATGACTGTCACAAAGGGAAACAGAGTCCAGATGTCCAGTGCTCAAATAGCAGAGTCAGTATACAGTTGCTGAGAAGCCAAAATGAGAGCAGTCTGTTATGTTTAGATTCCATTTGAGTATTAAAAATATGATTGTCTGATGGGAAAGCCAAATGAATGTCTGGATTCTGACAGCAGAAAGAAGGTCTCTGAAAAAAGCTGGAGACTGCTAATAAACTGCACTAAGTTCAGACTAATGTTCAAGTGCCTTTTTTTTCCTTTGGGTAGGGTCAAGCATGGACGAAGCAGTGCTACAGGCTGGGGACAGAGTGGCTGGAGAGCAGCCAGGAAGAAAGCGACCTGGGGGTGCTGGTAGATAATAAGCTGAACATGAGGCAGCAGTGTGCCCAGGTGGCCAGGAGAGCCAATGGCATCCTGGCCTGGATCAGCAACAGTGTGGCCAGTGAGCAAGGGCACCTCCAACTAGATCAGGCTGTCCAGAGCCACATCAAATCTGATCTTGATTGAAACATAATATTAGCCAATGCCTCTCTTCAGCTGAGTGGTCTGTACTGTAGGCTGGCAGAAGAGCAGATGTTAAGGCACATGTAGTGTGCATCCTTTTCAAAGTACCTTTCAAAGTGTACATAGCTTGAGAGTGTGTCCCCTCATTCTGTCACTGATTGCCTGGGAGAAGAGACCAACCCCCACCTGACCACAACCTCCTTTCAGGTTGTTGTAGACAGCAGTAAGGTCCCCCCCTAAGCCTCCTCCAAACACAAATGCATCTCTCCAAGAAGGCTTCTAGAGAGATTGTGGAGTGTCTTTATCTGGAGACTTTCAGAACCCATCTGGATGCATTCCTGTGAGACCTGCCTTGGGTAATCCTGCTTTGGCAGGGAGTTTGGACTCAATGATCTCTGGAGGTCCTTTCCAATCCTTACCATTCTGACTCTTGGCTACGCACAGGAACAGTCTTTAGCAGTAAGCAACATTTCACCATCCCCTAAGCTACCTTCCTGCTATTAAATGTTCACTCCATACTTGAGGCCCAATTGGAAGTCCAAAGCAGACTGCACAGATAACAGTGAGAACCACTGAGAATTCCAGGAATGCATAATCTTTACTGACACCTGGCAAAATAGCTGTTTGTGCTAAGACCTACAAATCCTCACCAAAGAGGCTTAAAAATAAATAAGGAACTTTATATAGTCATCTGATGTGCATTTGCAGAATTGCTGTGGGAATAACACAATTGTCCCTGTTTTCTATCCCCACAATGCATATTATGGCATTGTAGGAGTTAGGTCAAACCCACAGAATTGGTGCAGTTTGGGTGCAGCCCAAGAAAAAAAGTGTAACAGGGTGAAAAACAACCCTGAAAGAACAAAATGAAGGGATGGCAAGCTCCTCAGCAGCAAGATGTCCAGATGATTCAGCTAGATCCCTGCAGAACATAATTCTTGAGCAGGCAGGCAAGTTCCTATTCATATGGACACCTTACATGCCACTCAGGATGTGACAGCAGTTGTAGATGTCCTTGGGGCTGTTTTGTCTGGAGAAGAGAAGACTGAGAGGAGATCTTATCAGTGTCTACAAATATCTGAGGGGTGGGTGTCAAGTGGCTGGGGCCAAGAACTTTTCAGTGCTCAGCAGTAATAAGACAAGGAGCAACAGCTACAGACTGGAACAGAGGAGGTTTCACCTCAACGTGAGGAGAAACTTCTTTACAGTGAAGAGTGACAGAGCCCTGGAACAGGCTGCCCAGAGAGGTTGTGGAGTCTCTCTCTCTGGAGACTTTCAAAACCCACCTAGATGCATTCCTGTGTGAACTACCCAAGGGGATCCTGCTTTGGCAGAAGGGTTGTACACAATGAGGTCTGGAAGTCCCTTCCAACCTCTAAAGTTCTGTGATTGGTTTTTTGTTCTGTGAAACAAATAACACTTTAAAGACAGAGTAAGGTTGCAATTTATACCCCTCCTTTCAATGCTGTACACATGGGACAGTTGCCCATTAAGGTCATAGATTACAAGAGATAAAGCTCTGTACATCCATGAATATCCATCCAGCCATCCATATTCATGAGGCCCCAATGCTACTAAAAAGACATGTTACAGCCCTCATTCTTACTCAATAGCACAAGGAAGGATGGAAAGATGTGGATTTACCCTTCCATAGCACCACTTCATCATCCCTTATCTCACAGAATCATAGAACAGTTTAGGTTAGAAGGGACCTCAAAGATCATCCATTTCCAACCCCCCACCATAGGCAGGGACACCTCCCACTAGAACAGGGAGGCCTCATACAACCTGGCTTTGAACACCTCCAGGCAGGGAGCATCCACAGCTTCCCTGGGCAACTCGTGTCAGTGTCTCACCACCCCCATGCTGAAGAACTTCTTCCTAACGTCCAGTTTAAATCTCCCCTCCGCCAGTTTCAGCCCACTACTCCTCATCCTGTCATTACAAGACTTTGTAAACAGTCCATCCCCAGCCCTCCTGTAGCCCCCTTCAGATATTGGAAGGCCACTCCAAGGTCTCCTTAAAGCCTTCTCTTCTCCAGGCTGCAGAGCCCCAGTTCTCATAGCCTGTCCTCACAGCAGAGCTATTTCAGTGTTTCACCACCCTCACTGTAAAGAACACAGGGAGATTTTTCTCAACAGGTCAGTAGCTGTTAACATTAATTACTGATAAATAACATTCAGTGGTATTTCACCTTGCAATTGATTTTTTTATCCTCCCAACTTCACCTGCACTCACTCTGTAGCATTAAAACAGCTGTACCTTTGGACTTGTGGTGGTAGAATCTATTTCTGTCCGCTCTTTAAAACCTTAGGCAGGACCCCAAGCAAGCAATCACAATCCAGAGAAAGAAAACCAGCTCTGTTTAAGCTATGCAATATTGAAAGCTCTCTGCTGCTGTTTGAGCCCACTTGTGAAAAAAAAAATACAGCAATTCTGCAGTTCCCTTTCTTAGGTGGAAGGTTTGCTTCTTACATAGAATCATAGAATCAGTCAGGGTTGGAAGGGACCACAAGGAGCAGCCAGTTCAAATCCCCCTGCCATGCCCAGGGACACCCTACCCCAGAGCAGGCTGCCCACAGCCTCATCCAGCCTGGCCTTAAACACCTCCAGGGATGGGGCCTCAACCACCTCCGTGGGCAACCCATTCCAGGCTCTCACTACTCTCATGCTGAAGAACAACCTCCTCACATCCAGACGGAGCCTACCCATCTCCAGCTTTGCTCCATTCCCCCCAGTCCTGTCACTCCCTGATAGCCTAAAAAGTCCCTCCCCAGCTTTCTTGTAGGCCCCCTTCAGATACTGAAAGGCCACAATAAAGTCACCTGGAAGCCTCCTCTTCTCCAGACTGAACAGCCCCAACTCTTTCAGTCTGTCCTTATGGGAGAGCTGCTGTAGACTTCTGAGCATCCTCGTGGCCCTTCCCTGGACACGCTCCAGCATCTCCACATCCTTCTTGTAACGGGGGCTCCAGAACTGGATGCAGTACTACAGTTCCATCTGAATGGAACTTTCTGAGGGCATCTTTTCAATTTAGCTACAACTGTAACATTTTCCTGGCTTATGTAGGCTTACTGATGTCATTACACAACCAGTTGCCTGCTTCTTCTCATTTAGTTAAAACCAACCAAAAAAGAAAACTCTTGAGTTTGCTACATGACCAAAACACACACACAAGGCACAAGAGAAGGCTTCATCTGCATGCATTAAGGCTGCAGGAAAATCAAAATGAATAGTTAAGAAATTTATATAATAGCACTCAGAAATGACAAATCTAATCCAGTTTGAGAAGAAAACAACACTGATTAATTTCCTAGTCACTAAGCCACCCATTTAAGTGGTTAAAATTAAAACACTGAGTCTCAAATACAGCACTTTAGGACCATATGAGCTCCACTCATTAAATTACATACAATATTTAAAGACAATGTAATGCCAATGCATGCCATGAATGTTTTGTAGCCAGAATGGCTTCTAGAAAATGGCAGAAACAAACATCTGCCCAAGGTGAAACCACTGGAAAGTAGAACACAAAGCGAGTGCAGAGGAAGGCAACGAAGGTGGGTAGGGGCCTGGAGAATAAATCTAATGAGGAGCATCTGAAGGATCTGGGGCTGGTTAGTTTGGAAAACAGGAGGCTGAGGGGAGCTGTCTACAGCTACCTGAAAGGACCTTGTGGAGAGGTTGGTGATGGTCTCTTCTCACAGGTAATCAGTGCTAGAACAAGAAGGAATGGCCCCAAGCTGAGGCTGGGTAGGTTTACACTGGCTATTAGGAAGAACATTTTCCCAGCAAGAGTGGTCAGGCATTGGAATATGCTGCCCAGGGAGGTGGTGGAGTCATCAACCCTGGATATCTTTAGAAGTCATTTGGATGTGATGTCTGAGGATATGGTTTAAGGTGAACCTTGTAGAGCAGGGATATTGGTTAGACTTGGTGATTCTGAGGGGCTTTTCCAACCTCAATATTTCTGTGATTCTGTGATATTAATTTGGGTTTAGTAGGACAAGACTAAAATATCCACTTCATGGTAAAGGATAGCTTCTTATTTTCACTCCCTGTGAAAATATAAGGTGACTCAAAACCAAACCAAGAATGTTAACCAATGAGATCTTCGCTCCTGTGCCCTCTGTGCTCTCACTATGCCTAAGGCACAAACCTTTCCCAACAGCATTCATGCAACCTGATGGAGTCAAAACCAAAAGCTAACCTCCTCAAAGTTTTTTCCAGGGAAGGGTTTTGGCATGCTAATGGTACTTACATTTTCTAAATGAACCTTTCCTATGCAACAAAAACTCTTATTTGGCACACAGCTCCAGAGGACACCCTTTCCTTTTGCTCCATCCAGCAGATTCAACACTACAGTCAGTCTCACTGGCCCAGCAACCCAAGCTGCACCCACATGAGAAGAGGGCTGGTCCCTGCTTTTATTCCACTTCACTGCAGCTAAAACATACCTAAGAATCAGCAAGTGTGCACTGAACATAAAAGTTCACAGAATCACATAATTGCCAGGGTTGGAAGGGACCCCAAGGATAATCTAGTTTCAACCCCCTTGCCATAGGCAGGGACACCTCACACTAGATCAGGTTGCTCAGAGGCACATCCAGCCTGGTCTTAAGAACATCCAGGGATGGAGCTGCCCACCACCTCCCTGGGCAACCTGTTCCAGTTTCTCACCACCCTCATGGTGAAGAACTTCTTCTTAACATCCAATCTGAATTTACTCACTTCTAGTTTTATTCCATTCCCCCCAGTCCTATCACTACCAAACACCCTAAGAAGTCCCTCTCCAGTTTTCTTGTAGCCTGCTTCAGATACCGAAAGGCCATAATAAGGTCTCCTCAGACACTTCTCCCCTCCAGCCTGAACACCCCCAACTCTCTCAGTCTGTCTCCATAGGAGAGGTGCTCCAGCTCTCTGATAATCAAGTTCAAGAGAAGGGTTCTCATGAACTTCCACAATTCACAGTACCCCAGCTCTCTGATAATCAAGTCCAAGAGAAGGGTTCTCATGAACTTCCATAATCCACAGTGCCCCAAAAATGAGATGTCCTACTGCTGGGACCAGTGCTCTTTAACATCTTTGTCAGTGATATGGACAAAGGAATTGAGTGCACCCTCAGCAAGTTTGCAGATGACACCAAGATGTGTGGCACAGCTGACTTGCTGGAGGGCAGGGATGCCATCCAGAGGGACCTGGACAGGCTGGAGAGGTGGGCCCAGGCCAACCTCATGACGTTTAACAAGGCCAAGTGTAAGGTCCTGCACCTGGGTCGGTGCAATCCCAGGCACAG
>WAAF01005424.1:204141-341880 GCA_013400475.1 Tricholaema leucomelas
GTTTAAGGCCAGGCTGGATGAGGCCTTGAGCAGCCTGCTCTAGTGGGAGGTGTCCCTGCCTATGGCAGGGGGTTGGAGCTGGATGATCCTTGAGGTCCCTTCCAACCTAAACCATTCTATGATTCTATGATTCTATGAATTGAAAATGAGCACATAGCACATCTGCTACATCAACCTTAAAACCTTACTGACGGATAACAAACCACATCTTCCTAAAAAACATCTGCGACCAAAGCACAGCATTTGTTTGTGGACAAAGTTTTACCCTGGCACCACGCAAAAGCACTGACCAAGATTCAGGAGGAAACAGGTTTTCATCAGTTCTGTTGTAATCTTTGCGACATTAAATGTTTCAGTCTGACCAAGACTTCCTCACACCCATATTACAGCCTCAGTTCATGCTAAGTGGAAGCTCAGAGACCTAAAGACATGCTACACACCAAGACATATGCAAACAGAGACTTCCATAAAGTTTTTCATTGTTTATACAGTTGGTAACCATTTACTGCTAAAAGCAATATGCAGTAAAGGGGTTTTTGTTGGGTTTTTTTCTCCTTTATGAGTTGATAGCATATGTTTTCACAGACAAAAGGGGGGAGGAGGGGGGAGAATCTTTAAAAGCCAAAGAAGCCAGAATCATTTTGGAAAGAAGCTTGCGAAATCCCGATGAACCACATCTGCAGGGTAACTGCAGCAATGATACAAAATGATTCCCTCTAGTTCCTGTGTACTAGTGTAAAAGTTTAACCTTTTGCTTGGACACAGCACCGTGTTCTTCCTGCCTTGGCTGCCATCTAATTAGGTTAGCCCCCCACCCTATTAATACCCGTTAAACATTTCCACTTTATACATCAGTTTTGTGCTCTCGTCCCATGAGATTCTCTGCCGACACCTCCACAAAATTTAGTAACTCAGATGTGACTGGGGCAGCCAAACAAAGCAACAACCTGTAAGCCTTGCAGGAAATTTCACTGGCTCGGAAAGTTAAATATCTTGGACTGAAACAGTCCTGCAATGACTTCAAGGAGTTGCACAAAAATATTGACTCCCATCTTCCATCTCCAAGCAGTTAAGCTGTCTCACTTCGATGCAACTCCACAAGCTGGCTTTAGCTGCAGGCATTCCACACTTTAAGAAGTGTTGAGGTTTTAACACAAGCCTGCAACAGGAAGCCACACGTTCAGAAAGTGAACTCTGAGAGCAAGTGACAGGCTTGACTTGACCATGGACTACTTTGAACTGAAACATGGAAGTTCTGACAGGAAAGTACAGTCTACCCCTACAAAAAGAGGGAGTCAGCGGCTTCCCAATGAAAACCCTTGGGAAAGCCAAGAAGCCTGTCTTGTCTCTCACTTCATCTGTTCATGGTAGGGAGGGGTAAAACTCCATCTGTGCATAAAAAGTTCCCAAATGCAGCAGTGCAGACTGTCTGCTGTTAAATTAGCGCGTTCATTAGTACACTGGTTTGGAAATGTGCCTATGCACTGTGTGGGGAGGAGGAAGGATCTAGCTTTTTCAAAGGGAGATTAAAAAATGCCAGGCTGCTCTATCCCAGCATAGAATCATAGAATGGTTTGAGCTGGAAGGCAGCTCCAAAGGTTATCTAGCTCAACCCCTCTGCACTAAGCAGGGACGTCCTTCACTAGATCACGTTGCTCAGAGCCTTGTCCTAGAGTACCTCCAGGGTGGGGCCTCAACTACCTCCTTGGACAACCTGTTCCAGTGTTCCACCACCCTAATGGTAAAGAACTTGTTCCTAACATCCAATCTGAATCTGCTTTTCTATAATTTCAAATCATTACCCCCCATCCTATCACTCCAGGCCTTTCTAAACAGTCCCTCTCCAGCATTCCCATAGGTTCCCTTCAAGTACTGGAAGACCACTATTACGTCTCCCTGAAGCCTCCTCTTCTCCAGGCTGAGTAATCCCAGCTTCCTCAGGCTGTCTTCACAGCTGAGCTGCTCCAACCCCTGATCATTTTCATTGTCCTCCTCTGGACCTGTTCCATCAGGTCCACGTCCTTCCTATATTGAGAGCTCCAGAGCTGGCCTCAGTACTCCAGGTGAGGACTTACCGGAGCAAAGTGGCAGAATCACCTGTCTCAATCTGCTGGTCATGCTTCTTTAGTAAAAATTATCTTAGAACTTCCTAAAAAACAGATTCATCCAAGCTTCAGAGTAACTTGTACTGCAATGACAACTTGGTTGGATGCAGTATACCTCCTGCATGAAGAGGATGAATTGTAGGTCTTCAGCATACTGTGGACTTGGTTTGCCTCATGCTGGGATCTCTGTTTAGCCCAAATGTGGATAGGTGTCCCTGCACTCAGTTATCTATCAAAGAAGAAAGCCAACTTTGAGGGACTTTTTAGGATGTCAGGTAGTGATAGGACTAGAGGGAATGAAGCAAAACTAGAGGTGGGTAGATTCTGACTGGATGTTAGGAAGAGGTTCTTCACCATGAGGGTGGTGAGACCCTGGAACAGGTTGCCCAGGGAGGTGGTGGAAGCCTCATCCCTGGAGGTGTTTAAGGCCAGGAGGGATGTGGCTCTGAGCAACCTGATCTAGTGTGAGGTGTCCCTGCCCATGGCAGTTGGATGATCCTAGTGGTCCCTTCTAGCCCTGACAATTCTGAGTCTATGAACTTTTCCAACTACAAAAGAAACAGAAGAAAGTCTCTTCCTCGGCCCCTCATCCTAACTGCCTTTCCTAATGCATTTCAGCTCCCATCACAAACTTTTACTCCTTGCACTTCAGTGTGGTCATCTGGCCTAAGAAGTCTTTTCCCCACTTCTGCTCATTTTTATGGGTAAGTATTGGTTGCTCTGTAGTACAGTCACATAAAGTAATGACTGCCCTTGGGTTTTGCCAGCCCTGAGAGTTGCATCCTCTGGCCATGTGTTGACACTTGGCAAGGAAGGCGATTCCCACCAACCAACTCTCTCACTTAACTTCAAGGGTTCGGTTTTTTTTCCATCAGGAGCTCAGCTTATGATGCTTTATCAGCTGAGGGAGCTGGGATTGTTTAGCCTGGGAAAGAGAAGGCTGAGAGGAGACCTTATCATTCTCTGAAATCAGGTTGTCGTGATATGGGTGTTTGTTGGTCTCTTATCCCTAGTATCAGGCAATAGAAGAGGAAATACCCTGAAATTGTGCTTTAGGTTGGGCATTAGGAAAAAATTCTTTACTTAAAGAGTGGTCAGGCATTGGAACAGGCTGTCCAGGGTAGTGGTTGAACCCCAATCCATGGAGGTGTTAAATAAATTGTCTAGATAGGGCCCTGCAGGACATGGTTTAGTGGCCATGGTAGTGTTGGGTTGATGGCTGGACTTGATGATCTTAGAGGCCATTCCAACCTTAATGATTCTACCACTCAACTCCATGAAAATTCCTTCCCTTTCTTGATGCCCCATGTAGCTTAAGGCATCTATCATTAGTGAACTTTCCTTCTCCTCTCCCCAATTTTAAGACCTGGACACTACTGAAATCCACATTTCTTCATGCATAAATACACTCAAGATCAAGTTTGATGCTGTTTGTACTTCAGCCTCTGCCTTTCCCATGGCTTCAAAACTCCTACCTACATGTCTTCCATGTGTGGATTCAAGTTTCAAGAACATGAGACTCATCAACAAACCACTACTCAAGCCTGAATCTGCAAGCACTCAAGTGCAGCAGCAGTTCTCTGAACAGAGATGCAAGTCCTCTGAGTGCCATAGAACTGCTCGGGTGTGTAAAGTTACTTAGGCATTTAAGCACTTAAGGATCTGTCCTTCATTTTAAGCAAGCTTTCTGCCAAAATGGCAAGGATCTCACAACAATCAGCAGTTATTGGGAGATTTCCTTTTCTTGTTCTAAATCTTACAAGAACAGCTGTTTTGGAGAAAACTTGGCCAGATCTCAATGTCCAGACAGGCTCCAAAACCACAGGTGCAGGCTCCAAGCCAGGGATGCATATGGAAGTCTTCCTAAAATTCAATGGGATTCACGTTTTCTCCTTTTCCTTAACTACAAAACCACCACAGAGGGCACAGGGATCAATAATGAAGCTTCAGCAATGGACATGCTTGAGGTGTGAGCAGCAAACACAGCAGCATTAATAAGATTTAAGGTTGAGACAGTTTATCGAGACCTTTTGCTCTGTTCTCACTACTGAATAGTCCTGTTGTGTTCTATTGCTCTGATCATAGAATCACAGAAGCAACCAGGTTGGAAGAGACCTCCAAGATCATCCAGGCCAACCTAGCACCCAGCCCTAGCCAAGCAACTAGACCATGGCACTAAGTGCCTCATCCAGGCTTTGCTTGAACACCTCCAGGGACAGCGACTCCACCACCTCCCTGGGCAGCCCATTCCAATGCCAATCACTCTCTCTGCCAACAACTTCCTCCTAACATCCAGCCTAGACCTCCCTCGGCACAACTTGAGACTGTGTCCCCTTGTTCTGTTGCTGGTTGCCTGGCAGAAGATACCAATCCTCACTTGGCTACAGCCTCCCTTCAGGTAGTTGTAGACAGCAATGAGGTCTGCCCTGAGCCTCCTCTTCTCCAGGCTAAACAACCCCAGCCCCTCCAGCCTCTCCCCATAGGGCTTGTGTTCCAGGCTTCTCACCAGCCTCATCACCTCGTGTTCTCACTACTGACTAGCCCCATTGTTAGGTTAGGCTCTGAGTGGTTCTGGTTTAGTACTGCAGGGTAGTTCAGAGACAAGAGAAACCAGACTGCAGTGAGTGGGCAGGGTTCTCAGGGAGCAGAGGGCTACCATGCTGTCTTTAGAAAAGGCATTTGTTCAAAGCATGCTTACAGTAATCAGCAAAACACTGGCTGTAACAACCCCAAGAGCAATTCCTGCTGAAGCTTTTGTTCTTTGCAAGCTTCACCAGTTAGCACCAGACATGAAGCAGACACTGCCCTGAGTAACATTAAGAGAATTCATGAGACCTACTCAGTTTTCTCAGTTAAAAAAGCAAAAACCCAAGCAAGTATGTTCTCACCTACAGTCACAGCAATTCCTGCATCATTTTCCAGCACACCTGTCTTCCATCTTCTTCAACAAACAGTTTGCTGTAAGGCAACCTTTCAACAAGCCAGACTTTTTTTTTTCCCCTGCCATCTACCACTGAAAGCAGATCTGGATTGAGTTCTTTAAGTCTTTCTTAATTTGCTTGTATTAACTAAGAAGCACATTAATTTGTTCATCTTACACTCATGATCATTCTACTCATGTATTCAGCTACCTATCTGAATCTTGTGCATTGGCATCTTCTCCAGAAATCATCACAAATGCATGTATTTAGGAAGTGGGAAAGGTGAAACAATTTCAGATACTAAAGCTTATTAAATTATTGACTTTGTGGCTTTTTGCTTAGTCAGCTCAAGACTGAATTTGAATTGGAGAGTAACGTGGCATAGGCTTGTACACTACTAAAGCCTCTCAACCATGTTTATTGCACCAAGCATCACCCATTGTGGTTTATTAGAGAGATTTAAAAGTCTACTTTATTCAGTATGACTCAAGTCTAAGCAAACTTCAATATAACAAAGTCTTACCTTGAAAAAAAACCCCACATTAAAAATGAAAAGCTAACTGTGAAAATCTGCTTATTCAAAACTTGACACAGACTTGGGTCACAATAGGAAAAAACTTCAACTGATCAGAAAATTGCATTAGAATTGGTCTCAAGCTCTTATTCCAACAGCTACAGATTGTTAACACCTACAAACCAACCATCTTGCACTTCCAGATAGCATAAAATGGCACAAGTACTGTGTGCAGTTCTGGAGCCCCCANCGGCACAAGATTACATCCAGGCTATCTTTAGGGAAGTTATTCTGCCCCTGTACTCAGCACTGCTCAGGCCACACCTTGAGTACTGTGTCCAGTTCCGGGCTCCTCAATTCAAGAGAGATGTCGAGGTGCTGGAACATGTCCAGAGAAAGGCAATGAAGCTGGTGAGGGGCCTGGAACACAGCCCTGTGAGGAGAGGCTGAGGGAGCTGGGGGTGTTTACCCTGGAGAAGAGGAGGCTCAGGGGTGACCTCATTGCTGTTTACAACTACCTGAAGGGAGGCTGTAGCCAGGCTGGGGTGTGTCTCTTCTCCCAGGCAACCAGCAATAGAACAAAGGGACACAGTCTCAAGTTGTGCTGAGGGAGGTCTAGGCTGGATGTTAGGAGGAAGTTGTTGGCAGAGAGAGTGATTGGCATTGGATTGGGCTGCCCAGGGAGGTGGTGGAGTTGCTGTCCCTGGAGGTATTCAAGAAAAGCCTGGATGAGGCACTCAGTGCCATGGTCTAGTTGACTGGATAGGGCTTGGTGCTAGGTTGGCCTGGATGATCTTGGAGGTCTCTTCCAACCTGGTTGATTCTGTGATTCTATGATTCATGGTAACAGAAGCTATTCCTAGAATTTTGCAGCTTCTAAAGGTACAGAACTTCTAAAGTGGTCACTAATGTTCAAATACCCACTTTAAATTCCTCACCTGTCCTTTAGCTTTTAGAGTACTTCAGTAACATCTAAGGAGGTAACTTTGGTAATGATCAACAGAAACTCCAATACAACCTACAACAGCTTTCCATGCTCTTCATTGCAGGTGCCTGTTGAACTGCATAACAAAAACTCTACTTGAAGAGATTAAAAGTTATGAGAAACCAAGCCCTAAACTCTCTAGAGTTAATGGGTTAAAAGAACCAAACGACTCAGGGTTCATGGACTGCTACAGAAGCAGCAGTAAATGCATTTAGTGATGCATCTATCACTTGATACCCCCCAGGCAGCACAACTGGACAGCAGCTCTGTACTGAATAGTGCCAGATCTATCATATGTAAATGCAGTGGGTTTCTCCTGGCAGACAGTGGATGGGAATTGAAGAGGGGATCCTACTTGGGAAGTCTAATTAGTTAAAACGATGTCCAAATAGCAAACCATTCCTTATAGTCCTCACTGTCAACGGAGTTCCAAGTCTGCTTTCAATCAGTACTGTCTTGGCTTCCAGTTTCCTTCCTCTGCTCACAGATGGTGTGATGAAGAGTACAACCTGAGCAGGGTGGGAGTAGTAGCATGGATATCATGGTACTTAAACCTGGGAAGCGATCTGAGATGGGAATGCAGAGTAAGAACCACCTGCTCTCTAAAGGACAGAAGTTCCCCAGGGAGATGTGGGTGTGTGTAACAAAGTCTTTGTTAATAAAACTGGCCTGGACTTGAGAGCACAGGAAGAACTGTAGGAGCAACTTCACAGAATCACAGAATGTCAGAGGCTAGAAGAGTCCTCCAAAGCTCATCCAGTCCAACACCCCTGCCAGAGCAGGATCACCTAGAGAAGATCACAAAGGAACACATCCAGGCAGGTCTCAAATATCTCCAGAGAGGAAGACTCCACAACTCCCCTGGGCAGTCTGTTCCAGGGTTCTGTCACACAACTCCAACCACTCCACTCTTTCAGACCATTGATTCCAATCACTTCTCTCCTGAAGTTCTTTCCCTCTGCTCTGCCCTGGTTGAGACCTCACCTGGAATGTTGCACCCATTTCTGGGCTCCCCAGTTCAGGAGGGATGGGGATCTACTTGAGAGAATCCAATGGGGAGCTACAAGGATGATGAAGGGGCTGGAGCACTGCCTGATGAGGAGAGGCTCAGGGATTTGAGGCTTTTTAGTCCAGGAAGAGAAGACTTAGAGGGGATTTAATCAATGTTTATAAATATCTGAGGGCTGGGGGTCAAGAGGGAGGGGACAAACTCTTCTCAGTTGTGCCTTGTGTTAGGACAAGAGGCAATGGATGTAAACTACAGCACAGGAAGTTCCACCTCAGCATTCAAGGAAGGATTTCTTTACTGTAAGAGTCATAGAGCACTGGAACAGGCTGCCCAGAGAGGTTGTGGAGTCTTCTCTGCAAGACTTTCGGGACCTGTCTGAATCATAGAATCAACCAGGTTGAAAGAGACCTCCAAGATCATCCAGGCCAACCTAGCACTCAGCTCTGTCCAATCAACTAGACCATGGCACTAAGTGCCACATCCAAGCTTTGCTTGAACACCTCCAGGGATGGTGACTCCACCACCTCCCTGGACCGCCCATTCCAATGCCAATCACTCTTTCTGTCAAGAACTTCCTCCCAACATCCAGCCTAGACCTCCTCTGGCACAACTTGAGGCTGTGTCCCCTTGTCCTGTTGCTGGCTGTCTGGGAAAAGAGACCAACCCCCACCTGGCTACAATCTCCCTTCAGGTAGTTGTACACAGTCTGAATGTGTTCCTGTGCAACCTGTGCTAGATTCTATGGCCCTGCTCTGGCAAGGGGGTTGGAGCTGATGATCTATGGAGGTCACTCCCAACCCCTAACATCTTGTGATCCTGGGATCCTACGTCAGAAAGAAAACAAAGCCACTCACCAAAACTTATGCATCGCTCTCATTCCATACCACAGTGAAACGCTGTGGAAAGGCAATGTTAAGAGGAAAGAAACCCAGCATTTTTCATGACTTTGGAGGAAAAGAACTATACAAAATCCACAGACATAAAATTCACAAAATTAAAGGTATTCATACTGGCATTCCCAGGGTCATTCTGATACAGCTCTTTTTTAAACACAAGTAATGATGGAGAAGGAGAGCACAGAATGGAAAGCGGGCACACCATATGCATACACCTACAAGCGGCAACACTCCCAAACCTGACATATAGATTTATTGCATCATCTGTGGCTCAGTCAAAATTCATTAGCTCCGTGTGCCTGGATGCAAGTAGGGGAAAGGGTGAGTGTGTGCATTCACACATCTGCTTCCAATCCTCACACCGAGGAAATCCTGCACAGTAGACACATGAAATGTCTTTACAACCTGCACCGAAGTGTGAAGGACAGAATTTAAGAGAGGTAGAAACTTTGCTTGCCAAAGGAGGGCTGAGCTGCAACAGTGAGTCAACACACACCAAGGTTGTCACACTTCAACTAAAGTGTCAGTAAAAGCCTGGTTTAGGGACTGAAACCAGCAAGTTAGTAGGAAATATACAAGAGACAGGTGGTCTTTGTAGGAATTATTGACTGGTATCATACCAGCTTCTTAAACTGTTTAAAGTAAGCTCAGTTCTGCTAGCACCTAGAAAAGGCTTCCCAAAGTACTCTCTGCATTCTCCATTCACTGAGTCTGGTGCCATGGAACGGGCTGATTCAAGTTCAACCAGTAGGTACTCTAAGACAGTTTCCTCCTCCAGTGCCCCTATCAGGACTCAGTGACCTACACTAAGCTCCAGAGGCACTAAGTCATGCTGATTCAAGGAGCTGTTAAATCAAACAAGGACAAGACAGTGCCTCTAAGTGTTGTCTTTAACACCAGATGTTGTGGTAGGCCTGATAGGCCCAAAACAGGCTTATGCATGTCCTGCCTTGCCTAGGCATGTTTTTCTGCTCCACCAGAGAGGCAAGCGCAGGAAACAGACATGAAAGAACCTGTAGCCACTGAGTCTGGCCTGCCCAGGGTCCTGTGGTGTAAGGTACACACACTTAGCTTGTGCCTGCCTAGTGCAAGGCCTGTGCTTTTCCCAAATTAGGTAAAAGTGAGCCTGTGGCTTTGCCTAATATGGTATGGTTTGGCTAACTGCCATCCTGATTGGCTGTTCTTGTGTCCAAGGGGCAATTAATCTCGGCCCATACCAATAAAAGGAAATAGGTAGGTGAAGAACCTGCTTTTGCTCCCCTTCTTTGCTCCCCTGCTCTTTGCCTGCTCTCTCTGCTGTGCCCAGCCCTGCTGCTATTGCACACTGCCTTACTGCTTGCTTGGTAAACTCCACTGCCACGAGTTACCAGGAGCAGACCCTGGATGTCTGCACACCATTGGCCTGCGTGGCCAGCCTGACATCGTGCTGAGACTGCACCACATCTGCCTTCTGCACCTGAAGGTCCTGCCTAGAATCCCTGGACATATACACAGATGGTCCAGAAGAAGCCAGGAGACAAGGTCAGAGATTGTCTGCATCCTTTCCACAGAAGCCAGGAAGAGTCAAGCCTCAACGTCCAACAAGACAGAGTCCCCTGAAAGCATTTGGACACTGTCTGGGCTGTGGCTAAGCCCCCTGAGTGGGTAATAAAAATTTGTGAGTGAATGCTTAAATGCCTCTTTGTAATTCTCCATTGCCTTCTGCCATAGAGCAGAAAGAGCTTGGGCCCAGCTACTGGGCAAGAGGCATATTGACCACAAGCGGCATTTGAGTGGATGTGGCGCTTGAGGCTATGGTCTGGTGATGAAGGATGCTGGGATGAAGGCTGGACTGGATAATCCTGGTGGTCCTTTCCAACCATAGCAATTCATAGTGATGAGATGTTGTGCTGAGGGATTTGGTTTAGTCAAGGGCTTGTCAGTGTGAAACTAATGATTGGACTCAATGAGCTTGAAGGACTTTTTTCCAATCTAAGAAATTCTGTGATTCTGTAAAATGAATTATTTGGGACAGTAAATGTGAACAGGAGCTTTCATTTCTCCCCTAAATAACAAAGGTTAGAAAGCAGAAGGCTCACAGCATCAGCCATGGAGAGAGAAACTGCATAGCAATGAAGGCTTCCCACATCCCACAAGCAAGCAAGCCAGCACAGTGCAGGAAGGTCGAAGTAACTGCAGCTTCATGGTGATTTTTCACACAGACTCCACACACATGTCCACTTAGAGCAAAACTTGATTCCAAAAACCTGATTTATAACCAAACTTCCTGAAATTTTGAAGGAGCTGATTTTTTTTGTTTCACTTTTGGCATTCTGTTCTGAATGTTTTTTTATTGCATTATCTCAGTCTTTCAGTAGAGCATGTGGATGATTTTGCTGTTCTTCAGAGCTGCCAGAGTTTTAAACCACTAGACAGCTCCCTAGGAGTGAGGGGGTTGAGAAATGGAGGAAAACACTGGGGGATGGGGGTGGAGTGTGGCATTCCATACATCAAATGGTATCAAATATATCTGTGTGCAGACATTTGTTCCCAGCTCTACTGCATGCCACAAGCTACAAGCAACATGATAGCAGAACCTAAATTTGTCCAAAGGAAGAAGCCATTTGGACTTGTTGCAAAAGCTTAGGGGTAGAGTCCAAAAAAAAAAACCATAGTCAGAAGCTCCAGACCTGAACTACTTTGAAGACCTCCCTGGCAGATGACAAACAATGTTCTTTGCTACCAGATTAATTCCACAAGTTAATTGAGACAGTTCAGCCCAGCAGCTGTAAGCAATGTCACAACAAGAGCACGTCGCTGGACTTGGCACAAAGTAAGACTACCTCAGCTGCCCTCCCCAAGACAGTTTAATGAATATATAATGCCAGCAAGCATTATAATAATCACAAGAAAGCTGAGATGCTTTTATTTCACCCATAGAAGTTCAGAGACAAGCAAAGTTGAGGGATTTTTTCCTGCAGAATGCTAAAAGGAGCCATAACCTATCCCTCTTTTTCCCTATTCTGTGACTAAAATGAACCACACACATCAACTCCAACTAAGAACACCCAGAAACACTGAGAATTTCATAATTGCCCCTTAAAGCAGGGAAAAGAAAGGAGGGAGACAGAAAAAAAAGAAAAGAAAAAGCCACATACAAACACAACTTGAAAACGCCACACACAGAGAGAGACAGCTTCTAGAAAGGCATCAAAGCAAAGGGGCAAAAGCCCACCCAAACCCAAGAATTCCAAACACCCTGCAGAGCAGCTACTGAGTCCATTACAGGACCTCACTTTGTTGTAGTATTTGATTACCTGGACATGTACCACCTCTAAATGACTGATGTACATAAGAGAAGGGTGGAGTGGTCTTTAGTTTCTCTGAAAGAAGGCATTTATGAAGACAAATGTGACCATGCTTTCCTTAAAATCAGTGTATATCAATCATCCTGCAGTCCTTTTCCTTCTGGGGTAGTTTTTATCCCTAGCCAGCTGAATTCTTCTCGCCTTTGAACTAGACAGAAAAAAACATGAGAGCCCACTTCTTGTCTCAGAAGCAGCCAGGAAGTCCTACACCAGAGCTGAGCAGCACAGCTGCGGTCTGAGGTTAACCTCAGGCACTGGGTGGCTGGGGTGAAGCCATTGTCTGACAGCATGTCTAAGAGCAGCTTTAAACCAGAAAGCCACCAGAGCACAGCCTCTCCCTCACGGCCCTGAGAACACCAAGGACATGTCTTCTTCTTTTTTTTTTTTTTTTCTGGCTTAATTTAGCCAAAGCAACATTTAAAAAACACTTTAAAACCCCAAAACCAAATCCATACATCCTTTGAGCCCAGTGCTGCCTCAGAAAGCTGGACGCTTGGTCAACAATCATCACCAACACATTCCCTCCTTGATGGAGTTATGACCATGAGAGTGATCTATTCATAGACAGACAGGACAAGGAGCAATGGCTTTAAACCAGAGCAGGGTAGACTTAGATTGGACAATATCATAGATTCATAGAATCAACCAGGTTGGAAGAGACCTCCAAGATCATCCAGTCCAACCTAGTACCCAGCCCTGTCCAATCAACTAGACCACAGAACCATAGAATCAAGCAGGTTGGAAGAGACATCCAAGATCACCCAGTCCAAACTAGCACCAAGCCCTGTCCAATCAACCAGATCATGGCACTATGTGCCTCATGCAGTCTTTTTCTGAACACCTCTAGGGACAGCAACTTCATCACCTCCTTGGGTAGCCCATTCCAATGGCAAATCACTCTTGATGGAGTTATGGACATGAGAACAACCTACTCATAGATGGACAGGACAAGGGGCAATGGCTTTAAACCAGAGCAGGGTAGACTTAGATTGGACAACAGGAAGAATGGCTTTGTTATGAAGGTGGTGAGACACTGGAACATGATGCCTGGAGAAGTTATGGATGCCTCATACCTGGAAGTGTTTAAGACCAGGCTGGATGAGGCTTCGGGCAGCCTGCTCTAGTAGATACTGTGTCTAGTTTTGGGCTCCCCAGTTCAGCTGACACAGGCATCTGCTAGAAATAGTCCATTGGAGAGCCATGATGGGGGGATGAGGATGACTGGGAGACTTGAGCATCTCCCCTACAAAGAGAGGTTGAGAAAACTGGGGCTGCTTAGTCTGGAGAAGACTGGAGAGGAGATCATATGAACATCTATAAATATCTGAGGGGTGGATGTCAAGTAAATGGGGCCAATCTCTTTTTGGTGGTGCACAGCAATAAGAGAAGGAGCAACAGCTACAAACTGGAACATAGAAGGTTCCACCTCAACATGAGGAGAAACAGCTTTACAGTGAGGATGACAGAGCACTGGCTGCCCAGAGAGGCTGTGGAGTCTCCTTCTCTGGAGACTTTCAAGGCCTGTCTGGATGCACTCCTGTGTGACCTGAGCTAGGTTGTATGGTCCTGCTGTGGCAGAAGGGTTGGACTTGATGATCTCTTTGGGTTCATTCCAGTCCCTGATATCTTGTGATCCCGTGGAGAGGAGAGAGAGTATCTGGATCTGGAGAGAGAGGGAGGAAGAGAGAATTCCAGGAGCAGTTGAACATGTCAGAAATGTCTGGTTTTGGTGTATGTTTTAGAAAAGGAATGGCATGGTTAAAAATGGCCACAAGCATCAGTCAAGCTGTGCCCTTGATACAGCCTTCCCCTTCTAGAGCACCCCCAGCTCTGACACAGCTGGATGAGTTCTGCCACCAAACTGACAGGCAGGCAGGCAGGCAGGGTGCTTCCATAAAGGCACTCACATGTCAATATTTATTACAGAACATTTTCTGGGCAGCAGAGCTATCTGATGATGCTGTCTCGTTTCAGAATTCCCAAGGTCCTTCCTTAGGTCCAGCTGGAGACAAAGCCCATTTACCAGCACAGCTACTCAACTAGAGGCAGATTTTGCACCTGAATGTTGAAGGAGTTCTTCCCATCTGTGATGCTACTAGTGCAGGCTGGAGAGTGTCAATCAGGTACAAGTGTTTCACACTGATTAGCTGTTAAGTTTCTGAGTATATATACCATGGGATAATAGTTATCAAGTATTCAAATGACTCATCTGCTGTGGGCTGGCTCCTGGTTTTTTTTCCTTAAGTATGAGCTAAAAATCTACCAAAGCAAGTGTTAAGGAAAAGGAGGGAAAGAGAGGCAATTCACACCAGGGGGAATCCCCTCCCATGAGAACCTGCCTAAGGAACTCTCTCAGAGGTCACAGCTGCAAGGCCAAGAAGCCAACAATATGGGAATTACAGCAAGAGAAAAGGGTGAAAATAGGCAGACACAGGAGTTCAGTGGATTGGGTGGAAGAGCTGCAAACAGCAGACCCTTAGCCTTAGACATTGTGGCTCTTAAACATGTCCCGCAGCAACATAGGGATGTTCTGAAAGCCAAGAATTGGGTTAGAAACCTAGCAGATGCCCACATCAATAGTTAATCATGTTCCCAGGTTCAGCAATGGTAAGATCCATGATATACAGAGCTAAAACTTCACAACTGAAAAAGAAAATACACAAACTATTTCCCAGCATACTAGCCTAGCACGATGGAAAAGGATGCTGTGCTCACCTCGTAGCAAAGTCCATCTCCAAGGCCACCCCTCAGAGACATGGGTGGTGACTTTGCTAGAGCTAAGGGCCAGCCCAGAGCAGGTGGCATGAGCTGCCTCCAGCTTTGTGAAGCTTGTCATGAGCTGGCAGCTCCTGGCTTGGACAGATTCACTATGATTTGGGTCAAAAACTGGCTGGAGGGCTGGGCCCACAGAGTAGTGGTGAATGGTGCCACATGCAGTTGGCAGTTGTCACTACTGATGTTCTTCAGGGATCAGTGCTGGGCCCAGTCCTGTTCTGTAACTAACTTCTTTATTGTATTTAGAGTGTTTTTCTAGAGCCTGCGTGGGATGTGTGGTTCAAGTTAGTTGCAACAGACACACTCCAGCCTCAAAAATCCTTTCAGGTAGCTTCAGCCCCTGCACTTACTTCAAGGTCAACAACTTTGAGAAAGAGTGTATTCTCAGTTGTTTTTTTTTTTCAGAAGCCACCTGGACCTACAGGATTCAACATCAAAAGGGATTTTTCTTGGTGCCTGGTTATCAAGTGTCTGCCATACAACTTTCTGCACTCTCTTTGCCATCAACAGAAACCGGCACAAAGCTACCTTGTGCTAAAATCTCAAGTTTCTCCTCTTTTCCACAAGAGACACTAGCTGCAAGCATTTTCCCAGGGTTCCCAGCCAAAACCTCTATTCTGCTTACCTCTGTCCCCACTTGGGAGCCTACTCTCTACTTCTACTCACTGTCATAGTGCAACTATTGTTCTGAGAGACGATTTCATGCCAGCACACCAGAAAAAAAACCCCACCTACTTGTATGATGTAGACCTTGTGCTTCAAAGCCAGACAGGTAAGGTTTCCTTTCTGATTAGCTCTTATCTGACAAAAATGATAACAGAAGTCTTATAATGGCACCCTAAAACTTAACTTAAATATATAGTTTTGATTCTCTGAAGCTTCTATTTGAGATAGACCATCTCATCTTACAGCCAAAGAACAAAACAGATATAAAACCCAAGCTCCTATGATAGCATGTAAAGGCTCACCACATGCTCTGGAAATAATCCATTTTCTTTTCTTTTTTAAACCTGAAGGGTCTCCAAAGCACAAATGACTCAGAGATGAGCCAGAAATTTTCTTCTACCTGAATGGGATATTCATATCATATCATAGAATCAAACAGCTTGGAAGAGACCTCCAAGATCATCCAGTCCAACGTATCACCCAGCCCTATCCAGTCAACTAGACTATGGCACTAAGTGTCTCATCCAGGCTTTTCTTATCACTTTGCTTTCCCCAGAGCCTTCCAAGAATTAGCTACAGGCAAATGTGACATCAGTTGAAGCAGATGGTTGGTGTGTCTGTGTGCACACAATGTGCAGCTTCTCTTTAGGCCTCCCAGTACCACAAAGAACTCAGCAAGACTTGGGCAGACTGCAGAGCTGGGCAAAGAGGAATCTAATGAGGTTCAGCAAGAGTAAGTGCGGAGTCCTGGACCTGGGAAGGAACAATGAACTACACTAGTACAGGTTGGGAGGTGATCTGCTGGAGAGCACCCCTGTGTAGAAGGACTTGGGAGTGCTGGTGGACAAGAAGCTATCCATGGCACAGCAATGTGCCCTTATGGCCAAGGGGATCCTGGGGTGCATTAAGAGAAGTGTGGCCAGCAAATCAAGGGAGATTCTCCTTCACCTCTATTCTGCCCTGGTGAGATCTCACCTGGAATACTGCATCCAGTTCTGGTCTCCCCAGTTCAGAAGGGACAGAGATCTACTCAACAGAGTCCAATAGAGGGCTACAAGGATGATGAAGGGGCTGGAGCACTGCCTGATGAGGAGAGGCTGAGGGACCTGGGGCTTTTTGGTCTGGCGAAGAGAAGACTTAGAGGGGATCTAAACAGTGTTTATAAATGTATGAGGGCTGGGGGTCAAGAGGGAGGGGACAAATTCTTCTCAGTTGTGCCCTGTGATAGGGGCAATAGATATAAACTACCTGACCTGCTGGAGAGCAGTGAAGGGGAAAAGGACCTGAGAGTCCTAGTGGATGGAAGGTTGACGATGAGCCAGCAATGTGCTCTTGTGGCCAAGAAGGCCAATGCCATCCTGGGGTGTACTAGAAGAGCTGTGGTTAGTAGGTGGAGAGAGGTTCTCCTGCCCCTCTACTCTGCCCTGGGGAGGCCACATCTGGAATACTGTGTCCAGTTCTGGGCTGCTCAGTTCGAGAAGGACCTCAGAGAACTGCTTGAGAGGGCCCAGCACAGAGGCACAAAAATGATTAAAGGAGTGGAGCATCTTCCTTACGAGGAGAGACTGAGAGAGCTGGGGCTCCTTAGATTCCCCCTCATGAGAAAGAATTTTTCACTCTGAGGGTGATGGAACACTGGAACAAGCTGCTCAGGAGCATTGTGGAGTCTCCTTCTCTGGAGATATTCAAGACTCACCTGGATGCATTCCACTGTGATCCTGCTCTGGCAGTGGGGTTAGACTGCATGATCTTTTGAGGTCCCTTCCAGCCCCTGTTGTTCAGTGATTCTGGCATTCTGTGATCATTAGCAAGGCAAATAAGTCACCAAGAAAGTACCCTGGTAGGATGAAAAGATGTTTCCTGGTAAAGGGTATTTCTGCCCCACTTCTTTCCTGTTAGAACAGAGAAGGGTGGCACATGCTGTGCCCAATGCTGTGATTTAACAGCACTCACACTGCTCTCACTCAGGCTATTGCCAGTTTTAAAGTCCAGTGGGGAATGAGAGCAATAGAAGTGAGAAGACAGGAGGGGAAAAAAAAAAAAAAAAGAGTCCAAAATGGCAAAAAAAAGAAGAAAGAACTGCTATTAAAACAAGAAAAAAAATCATTAGGTCACTCATCTCACAGGAGACAGACTGAAAGCCTTAGAGAGAAACGGTTCAGGCAAGGACAATGATGTTTCTTTGCCGGCATAATCCGTATGTAGGCAGCAGAAGTAGGGAAGGGTTGCAGGGAATTGAAGAGATGATCTTTTATTTCAGCCACCCACAAGGCTGGCTCTGAGATTTGAATGCTCTCCTGGCTTGTGCTGCTGTGCACTAGTCAAGTCATCTATACCAGACTTTTGCTAGCTGCTCACTTGCTACGAGTGCCTGGCACCCCAGCACACAGAGCAAGGCCATGGCTGTGCCTCTGTAATGCTACAGAATGCTAAGCACAGGGCAAAGAAGACAAAGCTTTAAGAGTCTGAAATTAGCATAGTCTCGAATCTGTTTCCTTCATACCACAGTCCTGGTACCCAGAGTGGTGGCATGAAAGAAGCTTCATGTTTGTAAAGAACATTTGGTTGGGTTTTTTTGGGGGGAGTTTATTTGCAAAGATAATTTGGTGACGAGCACCACAAAAGCCTGAGAAAGTGACTCTGTCCTGGGGGTTTGGTTTGCACAGCACATAACAAACATGGCAGAGGGCTGCATGTTGAACAGTGAGGAGAAAGTGCAACACTGAATAAGCTGTTCATTGAAAGCTGTGCTATTCATTCAGCACGGCACTAAAGAGATACTCAGAAGAAACAGGGCAGTGACCACGTATTTAATATGCATGCCCATGAAGGAGAGCAGAGCTTGTAGAGACAACACTATTGTACTCTTTTAGCAGGCCTGACCTTGCACATTTCATCACGTTCTCCAAGACTGAAGACAGAAACACATGTAATTATTCAGATGATTTTTCTTCCCACTTGCAGTCTTCAGCAACATCAGCTTCCAAGATGCTGAGTATTGTGTGGGTAAAGTAAAAAACTATTTCTCCTGCACAGCTCTTGGTAATTTAACAGGACAAGGGGCAATGGCTGGAAATGTGGCATAGAAAATTCCAAGTAAATATATGAGAGGCTGGGGGAGTTGGGGGTGTGCAGCCTGGAGAAGAGGAGGCTCAGGGCAGACCTCATTACTGTCTACAAGTACCTGAAGGGAGGTTGTAGCCAGGTGGGGGTTGGTCTCTTCTCCCAGACAACCAGCAATAGAACAAGGGGACACAGTCTCAAGTTGTGTCAGGGGAGGTCTAGGCTGGATGTTAGGAGGAAGTTCTTGCCAGAGAGAGTGATTGGCATTGGAATGGGCTGCATGGGGAGGTGGTGGAGTTGCCGTCCCTAGGAGTGTTTTAAAAGAGACTGGCTGAGGCACTTAGTGCCATGGTCTAGTTGACTGGACAGGGCTGGGTGCTAGGTTGGACTGGATGATCTTGAAGGTCTCTTCCAACCTGCTTGATTCTATGAGGAAAATTTTGTTCACTGTGAGGGTGACAGAACACTGGAACAGGTTGCCCAGGGCATAAACATAAGGAAATTTTTCTTTCCCTGTGAGGGTAACAGAACAGTGGAACAGACTGCCCAAGGGGATTGTGGAATCTCCCTCCCTGGAGATATTCAAGACCTGTCTGGATGCGTTCCTGTGCAACCTGGCCTGGGAGGCTGGACTCAAAGATCTTTCGAGGTCACTTCCAACCCCTAACATTCTGTGATATGCTCAAATGAAAAAAAAAATAGTAAGAACAGAAAATACAAACAAGCAAAAAAAGAACAACCAAAACAGCAATCCAACAGAAGAAGCTTTGTTTTGCTGTCCTGAAGTCAAATAGCTTGGCTGAGCTTTAGTGGAGGCTAAAAATCCAGCATCAGCCTAGAAATATTCTATGTGTATACAGGACATCATCATTTGTATTAGGAAACACTTGTCTTAGAATCATAGAATCAACCAGGTTGGAAGAGACCTCCAAGATCACCCAGTCCAACCTAGCACCCAGCCCTATCCAGTCAACCAGACCATGGCACTAAGTGCCTCATCCAGGCTTTTCTTGAACACCTCCAGGGATGGTGACTCCACCACCTCCCTGGGCAGCCCATTCCAATGGCAAATCACTCTCTCTGCCAACAACTTCCTCCTTGTGCTTGTCTTCTCACAAGCACTGCTGCTCATGAGGGCATGAAGCTGGATTTTACTGGTACTCTATGCATGGAAGTTATATTGGTGTAGAAAGTCAGGTTTTCTTAAAAGACTCTGCCAACCCTTGCTCAGCTCTTTGCCAACTATTCTATGGTATTAGAAGCCATCATCATAGATGAAAAGAAATCCATGAACTTAAAAAAATAACTTATTTTCCCATTTGGTTTATAGAATTTTCTTCTGCTACCCTCACTTAAAGCCACAACAAAAGAAAGCAAACTGACTAAGGCCAAGTCACTCTGAGCATGCTAAATTTCCAAGGCAAAATTATAAGTCTTCTGTAAAAAAAAAAAATATGGAAGATGTGGTGGTTTGGGTGTTCCCTCCCCCCCCCTCCGCTTTGGAAATCACCCAGACTAGACTCAGCCAGTTCTGGAAATTTGAATGAAGCTTATATTTACAGCTTAGCACAATATACAAGCAGATATTTACAGTATAGACAGTTAGATACAGAAAGATACAAGGTAAAAGGTAATACAAAAAACACAATACCCCTCCCAGAAACCTGAGTCCCTAGGAGGTGCTCCCAACAGCCCATCCACCTTCTCCCACCTCTCTACTTTATCCCAGATGTTGCCTTGTGCCCCAAGGAAGAATGGAGGTCGGCCAGGGGGGTTAGGAATCAAGTGGATTAATCAGAGAGACGGCAGCTGAGGTTAGAGAGAGAAATGCAGCCCAGAGCTCAGGCAGTGCCCCAAGTGCAAATACCTTACCTATGTTTATACTCTTGTTCTTATACATCTCAGCAAGCCTATGAGTGAAGTAGACATCACCATTTGTTTCCCTTTCACAGCCTGTGATCTAATCCTTCTCACCAAAACATTCTAGCTAGCTTGAAACTAGCACAGAAGTGGTCAATCTTATAGTAACAACCACAACAATCCAGGAGTTGCTATCTAAACTCATGGTGAAATTAGAGTGCTAGAGAACAAAACTAGCTAACATCTGGACTCAATAAGGAATTGAGAGGCCATCCAGTGATGGATACACAAAATGTAGTCTTTCAGGACACACACAACATTTCCCAACCAGGGACTAAAGAAAGAGGTCATCTTGAGCTACAATCACTGGATCACTTGAGGCACTAAGTGCCATGGTCTAGTTGACTGGGATGGGTGCTAGGTTGGACTGGATGATCTTGGAGGTGTCTTCTAACCTGGTTGATTCTATGATTCTATGATCACTTTCAATGGCTGTTAAACTCCAAGCAATATTTGTAGCAGAAAAAATACATCAGAATCTTTGTAGGCTACTTTGTAAAAACGAACGTGGAAACAAACTGGTTGGCTTCTGGGCACCAATGGGCATTGGGTTTGCAGGGCAGCGCTGGCAGTTTTTATTTTCATTGCAGCAAACCAGAAAGCCATCTTCCACTCCCATGCTCACCAGGCTTAGCTGGATCATCTCTTTGGTCTGCAATGTGGCTCTAAACCTATCCTTGGGATAGCCAAGTACAAGACAGTTCAAACAAAAGGCAGGAGACTCAAATTCTTTGGCCTTTGAGAGGAAGTAAAACATATAGAATCATAGAATCAACCAGGTTGGAAAAGACCTGCAAGACCATCCAGGCCAACCTAGCACCCAGCCCTAGCCAGTCAACCAGACCATGGCACTAAGTGCCTCATCCAGTCTTTTCCTGAACACCTCCAGGGGCAGTGACTCCACCACCTCCCTGGGCAGCCCATTCCAATGCCAATCACTCTCTCTGGCAAGAACTTCCTCCTAACATCCAGCCTAGACCTCCCCCAACACAACTTGAGGCTGTGTCCCCTTGTTCTGTTGCTGGTTGTCTGGGAGAAGAGACCAACCCCCACCTGGCTACAACCTCCCTTCAGGTAGTTGTAGACAGCAATGAGGTCTGCCCTGAGCCTCCTCTTCTCCAGGCTTTGGTCTGCAATGTGGCTCTAAACCTATCCTTGGGATAGCCAAGTACAAGACAGTTCAAACAAAAGGCAGGAGACTCAAATTCTTTGGTCTTTTGAGAGGAAGTAAAACATATAAATTGAGTCTACCATTTAAAATAACAATAATAAATCTATTTCCCAGTACTTACCAACTGTTTTTTTCTGCTGATGACCTTTATGTTAGCATATCAGGTTTTACAGTCTTCAGTTTTGAGAAGACAAAATCAGAATCACAGAACTTTGGAGGTTGGAAGGGACCTTCAGAGATCATCCAGTCCAACTCCCTCTGCCAAAGCAGGATTCCCTTGGGTAGTTCACACAGGAATGCATCCAGATGGGTTTGGAAAGTCTCCAGAGAAGAAGACTCCACAACCTCTCTGGCCAGCCTACTCCAGGCCTCTGTCACCCTCACTGTAAAGAAGTTTCTCCTCATGTGGAGGTGAAAACTTCTCTGTTCCAGTTTGTAGCTGTTGCTCCTTGTCTTAATGCTGTTGACCAGCAAAAAGAGATTGGCCCCAGGCACTTGACACCTACCCTTCAGATATTTATAGACATTGATCAGATCTCCTCTCAGTCTTCTCCAAACTAAACAGCCCCAGGTTTCTCAGTCTCTCTTCATAGGAGAGATGCTCAAGTCCCCCAGTCATCCTGGTGGCTCTCCACTACAAACATTTTGATTACAGACATGGCAATCCTTTTTTTTTTTAATTATTACATTGGGTTTAACCTATTCTGTCCTTCTAGGGACAGAACTCTGTTGTGTCAGCTCATGCTCACACACCTGCTCTTTCAAATATAAACCGGGATGGAATTAGTGGGGCCTTAAACCTAAGTCTGTTAAGACTAAAAATAAAACATGCATCAGCTGACATGGTATTGGAAATTTATCTCCTGTTGAAAGGTACCTCATTGCTTCTGTCTTTGTATTCATGGCTTTATTCCTTTTAATAATGAAAAACACTTTTGTTTTCCTCTTTTTACACCCATGGTTAGTCCAGGAGATAACCTGCTCACCAGAAGCACAGCAAATCCATTTGGTGCACTCTGGCAGCAGGGTAAGTCAGAGCAAGCTGATGAGCCTAGGGAAAGGGTACTGGCATGATAAAAATGAAGGGGTTGTCACAATTCTTTCTAGACTTGTAAGCACCATGTGTGACTAGGTGTCACTACAGCTGAAGTCAAATGCAGAGCAGGAGAGACCAATACACATGCTTAACATTCTCTCCAACATGCAAGAGATTCAAGGCCGGTGAGAAATGGACTAGAAAAGAAACAGATGTTGCGGGGTGCAGGTTCTCAGAGTTCTTACCTGCTTATCAGCAACAAAACCACCTGCAGAAAGAAACTAAGCTCCTCCATTCAGCCTGGATCAGTGCCAGGACAAACTAAGCTACATAACCAAAATAGAACTGAGTCTTGATTTTAATTACAGGAAGAACACATTAGCTTCAAACTGGTGCTCCCAAACTCTATGATACAACTGATACACATGATACTCTATGACACAAAATTCACTTCCAGGTGAATGCCAAGCAGCAGAGAAGCGAGATGAATTCTAGGACCAAGTGTCGCCAGAACACGAAGTACTCTCCTCTAGCTACAGCCAGTCCAACTGTGCTGGCAGGAACTGCTGCTCTCCATTAGAGAGGAGGACATCAGGCTGGAGTGGCACCACCTGTACCATCAGCACTGACAGAAGGCACTAGCATCAGTGCCATCATCACTACCATTGCAAGAACTTTCTTTCCAGGGCCATGCACCTCATGTGACCAAATCTGGAAGCCACAACAATCATCTTCAGGGAGTGAACAGTACAAACACATGCTGAGATTGACCTTCTTGTTGCTTATGAACTTCACTCAGTGTTCAAGGAACAGTTGTACAGAGAGCCTCAAGCACACACATGTTGTCTACAATGCCTCAAGAACCAAGCCAAACAAAGTCTGGTTCTTAAGGTTTTGGCTGGAAAAATACTGTGGGGGAGAGGAAAAGGCAGGGAAAATGAGAGCATTTGTGATACGTCTTCACTCTTTGCCCACAGGGCAATTAAGCTGGAACTCCAAATATGAAGGATGAAGGGCAAATTAAAAATCTGAAGTGCTGCAGAATTACTGGGTTAATGGGTCTGCAAATGACAGCACACTCCCAGCAGAGTTCTGCCTGCAGAAAGCCCTTAATCCCAGTGAATAACTAACTGGGAATAATGTCAGCAAAACAGCTGTCAGGATGAAATGCTGTTCAAGTGACTAGAGGAACAACTGCCCAGAGCTGGAAAGCAGTATGCTCAGCCTGACCTCAAAGCAAAGAGCAGAAGCTCACAATGGTTTAACTAAAATCTGCCACACCGCTTTGTGCCTCAAAAATGGGATGCAAGAAGGAGGATGACAGTAAGCAGCAAAGGAGCAACAGTTCTCTTCAGAAACACAGCAGCCTACCTCTGGAATGAATTTGAGACTTGGGTCTGAATCACTTCAAAGAGTTTGGCAAATCAGTAATGTGTCTGTATTAGTAATGTGTCTGCACTCCCTGCTTTTCACTTTCTACTGAATACTAAATGTGAGCAACAGAAGAATGGTTGAGGAAACAACTCTGCAGGAAGAAGTAGGTGCAGGACCAAGTGCAAGGTCCTGAATCTGGGGCGAGGCAATGCCAAGTACAAATACAGGCTGGGCAGTGACTGGCTGGAGAGCAGCCCTGAGGAGAGGGACTTGGGGGTGCTGCTGGATGAGAAGCTCAGCATGAGCCAGCAGTGTGCACTTGCAGCCCAGAGGGACAACCAGACCCTGGGCTGCATCAGAAGTGTGGCCAGCAGGTCAAGGGAGGTGATTCTCCCCCTCTACTCTGCTCTGCTGAGACCCCACCTGGAGTACTGCATCCAGTTCTGGAGCCCCCATTACAAGAAGGATGTGGATGTGCTGGAGTGTGTCCAGAGAAGGGCCACAAGGATGCTCAGAGGGCTGGAGCAGCTCTGCTGTGAGGACAGACTGAAAGAGTAGGGGCTGTTCAGTCTGGAGAAGAGAGGTCACTCCAAGGTGACCTTATTGTGGCCTTCCAGTATCTACAGCCTACAAAAAATCTGGGGAGGGACTTTTTAGGCTCTCAGGGAGTGACAGGACTGGGGGGAATGGAGCAGAGCTGGAGGTGGGTAGGTTCAGACTGGACGTGAGGAGGAAGTTCTTCAGCATGAGAGTGGTGAGAGCCTGGAATGGGTTGCCCAGGGAGGTGGTTGAGGCCCCATCCCTGAAGGTGTTTAAGGCCAGGCTGGATGAGGCTGTGGGCAGCCTGATCTAGGGTAGGGTGTCCCTTCCCATGGCAGGGGGTTGGAACTGGCTGATCCTTGTGGTCCCTTCCAACCCTGACTGATTCTATGATCCTAAGAACCTACCAGAGAACCTCTCTCAGGGTCTGCTAAGCAGCTTACTCTACTCAGAATTGCTATCATGTATTTCCAGTAGAAAAAGCTGCATCTTCCCTGCAACGTGATCAGGCCAGAAGCCCTCACTCCAGTCAGGACTTCCTAGAGGGACAAAAAAGATTTTGACAGGGGATTAGAAATGCCTGATCTAGCTTATACTCTCTGCAGTGCCTGTTACAGGGTGTCTTCTCTTTGAAGCTCTTTATCCAGACTCTTGATCCTCATCTCTTCCCCTCTCTAAGCTATTTTTCCCTCTCCCTGCAAGTTTAAAAGAAGCCTCGAAGTTATATGGATGGGGATACAAAACTCCAGGGGGGATGGATGACCAACTACACAGAAATTATTCAAGGGAGCTCACAGTAATCATTTTTAACCAGATATTTAATACCCTTAGGGCACACAGGACATAGACAGCTGGCAGCAACCATGTGACAGATGCATCAAGTGAGTGCCTTTTGCCACCTACACTGCTTTGCATTAACAGATGGATTACTGGGCAGTCATTTACAGACAACAAAATCCCCCAACCTTGCCCACACAAAGAGCCCTCGAGTCAAGAGGCAGATTTTAAGTCAGATGAGCTGATGATGAGCAAGAAAGAGGCATTCTGCTTTATTAGCAGGAACAGAGTTGTAATACTCTTACTTGTATCAGTCTAAATAATTTATCACTACACTAGGCATGAAAGAACCATAGTTGCCACACTACAGAGATTCCCCAAAGTGCTATTTCCCTCCAACAGCCTCACTGGACCTCTGGCAAGAAGAAATCCTAGTGCTGAGGAGCAGCAACAAGTGCATAGGCAAACATACTCAGCCTTGAGCTCACTTACAAGGCACTCTGGTGGCAATCTATAAATTGGTTGTGGATAAACTGTCTGATAGCAGCTTCTTTCCTAAGGAAATCTGCTACACCACACTTTTGGAGAACAAAGTGCACCAGTGTACACATTTGGAGTGATCTTCTCTGCTTGACAGAAGCTTTCTACATTGTAGGAGCAACATTTTTTTCCAACTAGCTCTTTGTTGAAGAAATTAAAGCTTTTTCTTCAGGTGGACTACCAGAAAGTTCTTGATGTGTTGGCATGTTAAGTGTGTGGACTCTATCACAGCTGCTTCACCAACCACTTACCCCTTCAAAGCACTCTCCCTCCCCCACCAAACAAAAATAGCTCATATTTTGCTTTGTTCTCTATACCTTCTCGTGTATCAGATGCCCATCTTTTCCATCTCTGTCTAAAAACAATCACCTTCAAACCTGGTTGATGTTGCACTCACTGGTAAATGTTCACCTCAGTAATGTTTATAAATATGTGAGGGGTGAGCAGCAGGAGGATGGAACCAGCCTCTTCTCTGTGATGCCCAGAGACAGGACAAGGGGCCAGGGATGGGAGTTGAGGCATAAGAGGTTCCATGTGAACTTGAGGAGGTTTTTTGAGACTGTGAGAGTTGACAGAGCACTGGAACAGGCTGCCTAGGGAAGCTGTGGAGTCTCCCTCTCTGGAGATATTCAAGAACCATCTGGATGCATTTCATAGTGATCTGCTCTAGGTGATCCTGCTCTGGCAGGGAGTTGGACCAGATGATCTGGTCCCTTCCAGCCCCTGACATTCTATGATTCTATGATTCACTGCCCTTAGCTAACATTGACATCCCCTTCTCCACCAGCATCTTTCCTGGGTGTCCTGGTACCCAGTTGAAGGCACAGGAACTGTCACTTTGAAGCTCCAGCTTGGAGCTCCCCATCCTGCACAAAAGCTGCCACCAGTGCTACTCCCCAAAGTCAGCTCTTCTCATAGTCAGCAGCCCAGTATCCCAAGCATACAGTGACAGAATGTCCCTTGCCCTACAGGAAAAGGGACATTCCTTGCACTCCTCCTTCTCTTGGGAGATACCAAGAGACAGGAAAATGGCAGAAAACAAAAAGCTGTCAACACAGCATGAGATTGCACCACTTCCAAGAAGTCTGCTCTGGCTCTGATCTGTTGATTTCAAGACCCTTAATGTGGGAAGCTGAAATGCAAGTTTTCTCCTCAGAATTCTAAAATGGCAAAGAAAACCCAGCACAGCACTGGAGAATTGAGTGCTGCACTGAGAATCTTACAAATACTGAGGGGGCAGAAAAGCCACAAGTATCAGATCTGCCTATAACCAGAATATGCACTTAAAAGTCTTGCTTGGAAATGCCAAAATTAAGTAGTAAAAAATTACAGCTATTACTACAGAAGAGGCACTTGCAAACTACAATGATTGGAAATGAATAGAATAGAACTGACCAGGTTGGAAGAGACCTCCAAGATCGTCCAGGCCAACCCAGCACCCAGCCCTAGCCAATCAACCAGACCATGGCACTAAGTGCCTCAGCCAGGCTTTTCTTGAACACCTCCAGGAATGGTGACTCCACCACCTCCCTAGGCAGCCCATTCCAATGGCAAATCACTCTCTCTGTGAAGTGAAATGCATAGAAAAATGCTCCTAAGCAGTAGCAGATAAGTTTTCTATGAAATCTTGCTGGAATGTCACCTCAGAGCTACTCCTGTGAATTTTTATTCAAGTTATCCCACAGTTATCTACAACAGCTTTCCTGGCTTTCTCCCCTGAAGATACCAACCAGATATAAAATGAGTGAGAGGAATGAAGTAGCAAAGTATTCACTGCTGAGATGGACTTTTAAATTAGAATAGGGTTTCTTTGGATGTTGTTGTTTTTGGTTTTTTTTTTGTCTAGAATCATCATAGAATCAACCAGATTGGAAGAGACCTCCAAGATCATCCAGGCCAACCTAGCACCCAGCCCTAGCCAGTCAACTAGACCATGGCACTAAGTGCCTCATCCAGGCTTTGCTTGAACACCTCCAGGGATGGTGACTCCACCACCTCCCTGGGCAGCCCATTCCAATGCCAATCACTCTCTCTGCCAACAACTTCCTCCTAACATCCAGCCTAGACCTCCCCTGGCACAACTTGAGACTGTGTCNCAGCTACTATCTACCACCACCCCCAGGTCCCTTTCTTCCTGGCTGCTCCCAGTCACTCTGTCCCCAGCCTGTAGTGCTGCTTGAGGTTGTTGTGGCCAAAGTGTAGAATCCTGCACGTGGCCTTGTTAAATCTCATCCCATTGGCCTCTGCCCATCCACCCAGCCTGTCAAGGTTCCTCTGCAGGGCTCTCCTACCCTCCAACAGATTGACAATTGCTCCTAACTTGGTGTCATCTGCAAACTTACAAGGATACCCTGAGAAGTCACTGCATATCAACTGCAGCACATCCTTCACACACGAAGATGAAATAAATCCATTTTGATCTTTGTCTTTGAAGAGCACCATGCATCAAGTGAACGCCTGTACATCTGTGGGATGTACACTTCCCTCTAGTGGGAGGTGTCCCTGCCTATGGCGGGGGGTTGGAGCTGGATGATCCTTGAGGTCCCTTCCAACCTGAACCATTCTATGATTCTATGATCTGAGGACCGCTTCCTGAGAGGAAGTAATCATCGAGAGACAAGCGAGGTGAAATGACTTTGCAGCTTCGGCTAGCTTTATTTTTAACACCTCACTCCACGTTCACCTCCTGACAGGGAAGATCTGACTCCTCAGCTCTGCTATGCCAATGTAAGAGGCTTTGGATGCCAGGAACTGCAACGCAACAGCCACCTACGCTGGGGCCACCACGCAACAGCTTTCATAAGTGGCCGTGCGCCTGGGTCATCCCCAGAGGACAAAGCAACACTGCCTTCAGTCCAGACCTCCAGAAAGCAGAAGAACCCAACTTGACAAAAATCAGCCATCAAGCCAGCACCTTCAGCTGAGGAGCAACACAGGCAGAGCGCTGATCAGAGGGAAGGAGAGAAGAAAGCTCCAGCAAGACTGGAGATCTGCATGCTCATAATCAAAACGTTTAGAGGGTACTTTTGCTTCTCTTTAGAAGAGGCAGAGCTGTTTCTAATAAAGGATCATCTGGATCACTTGAACTTTGTTGATTTATGAGTTATTTCATGTGATTCCAAAACTGAAGGCCCCCTTGTCGAAACAAAAATTTGGTTTGGGAGGGATAAACTTTTATGTAATTTCTTTCAACTCAGGCAAGAGTCACCTTTATGACTCACTGATTCCAACACCTCCTTTTGCTTGCCAGCATAGGGTTGGGCGTTTTAGTTTTTTTTTTACTTCTGGAAAACAGTTTCTTTTCCTGGCAATCTTTCTTTTATCCAAACACTGGCAGAAGACATGCACTGCCTGCTCCCAAATTATAAAACATGAATGCTCCCAAATCATGACTTTCTTTTTTTTCCAAACCACAACCTTAATGAAAACAACAAAAATAAACACACACACGCCAAAAAAAGCCAAAACCACTTATACAGTTGCTGCCATTTTTCTTCTGTTGAGATGCCATATAGAATTATAGAATCATAGAATCAATCAGGTTAGAAGAGACCTCCAAGATCATCCAGGCCAACCTAGCACCCAGCCCTGTCCAGTCATCTAGACCATGGCACTAAGTGCCTCATCCAGGCTTTTCTTGAACACCTCCAGAGATGGTGATTCCACCACCTCCCTGGGCAGCCCATTCCAATGACAAATCACTCTCTCTGTGAAACAGTTCTGTTTCTAGAATGAAAGATTTTCAGAGTTGTTTCTGTTGCAACAGTAGGTGGGAGTTAGCCACTGAAATGAATCACAACAACTGCACAGAAGCAATGCCAACAGATTTAGTGCTGAGCACCCTGGCACACTGTGCACCCCTGCCCACACTGGTCTGACAGAGTTGGTCACTTCTGCCTCCCCACAATCCCAGGCACCCAGCAACAGGACAAGGGGACACAGTCTCAAGTTGTGGCAGGGGAGGTCTAGGCTGGATGTTAGGAGGAAGTTGTTGGCAGAGAGAGTGACTGGCATTGGAGTGGGCTGCCCAGGGAGGTGGTGGAGTTGCCATCCCTGGAGGTGTTCAAACAAAGCCTGGATGAGGCACTTAGTGCCATGGTCTGGTTGACTGGCTAGGGCTGGGTGCTAGGTTGGACTGGATGATCTTGAAGGTCTCTTCTAGCCTGGTTGATTCTATGATTCCATAATTGCAATACTATAGTGGGATGTACCAGTGCCTACAGGAAAAAAGGTAAGGAAATACATTTACAGTCCCAGGATAAGAACTCTTCTTTTTCTGCACTATGTAGTGTATTTGCAGCCAGCTTCCCTCTAGAGTGCAGATATGCAGAGGGCTGGGATTCTTCTGAAGTTCACGGAAGCTGATGGAGGTAGTGAGATTTTGGAGCTTGGAACAGCATAGAGGAAAACCATCACAGACTTTTGGCCTTTGTGCTGTTTCTGAAATTCACTGTGGGATCACATAGGGCAAAAATCTGTCTTCCAGTAGAAACTAAGATTATGGCAAAAACTGAAGGAGGGATTATTGAAGAGCATTTCCCTCTTGCTTTGCTCATTCAGCCACACAAAGCAGAATTAAAGAATTGCTTCCCCTGCCTCCATCAAGCTGCTCCTTAGCCTGTGAAGTGCTCTGTGAATCACTGGCAACGATGACAAAGCCAAGAAGCCACAGCAGTATCATTTTTCAGAATCTTAGCTTGTCAGAGTTGATTTCACAATCAAGCTGTCTTTGATAGGCCTTAGAACAGCAGAAACCAGTAATACCAGGTTTCAATTGAGCAAATGAAGCAGATATTCTCCTTTTCTCACCAACCAAGAAGTCACTAGACTATTTTAGGTTCATTTTAACATCAGATGCAAGTTCTGTTATTAACTCTGTCATTAAGTTGGCCATTCTGCTAAGGTAAGGACTACTAACAGTAGATTATTTATATCTCAGAGTCATAGAATCAACCAGGTTGGAAGAGACCTCCAAGATCATCCAGTCCAACCTAGCACCCAGCCCTGTCCAATCAACTAGACCATGGCACTGAGTGCCTCATACAGTCTTTTATACACACACACACACACACATATATATATATACACACACACATACAATAAAAAACCCTAGTTAACAGTAGAAAGTTACTCTAGAACTGAGTAGAATGGTTATAAAGGTAGATGATTCTTATAACCAACTAATATCATAGAATCATAGAATCAGTCAGGGTTGGAAGGGACCACAAGGATCAGCCAGTTCCAACCCCCCTGCCATGCCCAGGGACACCCTACCCTAGAGCAGGCTGCCCACAGCCTCATCCAGCCTGGCCTTAAACACCTCCAGGGATGGAGCCTCAACCACCTCCCTGGGCAACCCATTCCAGGCTCTCACCACTCTCATGCTGAACAACTTCCTCCTCACGTCCAGTCTGAACCTACCCACTTCCAGCTTTTCTCCATTGCCCCTAGTCCTGTCACTACCTAATAGTCCAAAAAGTCCCTCCCCAGCTATTTTGTAGGCCCCCTTCAGATACTGGAAGGCTACAAGAAGGTCACCTTGGAGCCTCCTCTTCTGCAGCCCCAACTTTTTCAGTCTGTCCTCATAGGAGAGGTATCACAAATAATGTGAAATAAACTCCTGAAATATTTATTATCTAAATTCTCAAGAATTAAGCCTGCACATCATCTCAGGCAACCAGCAACAGAACAAGGGGACACAGTCTCAAGTTGTGCCTGGGGAAGTATAGGCTGGATGTTAGGAGGAAGTTCTTCACAGAGAGAGTGATTAGCATTGGAATGGGCTGCCCAGGGAGGTGGTGGAGTCACCGTCCCTGGAGGTGTTCAAGAAAAGCCTGGATGAGGCACTTAGTGCCATGGTCTAGTTGACTGGACAGGGCTGGGTGCTAGGTTGGCCTGGATGAGCTTGGAGGTCTCTTCCAACCTGCTTGATTCTATGATTGTATGATTCTAGTCTATGATTCCTCAAGACCTGAAAAGCACAGGAGCCTTTACCTCAACCTCTTTCTCCAAGCAAGGGCAGCTTACAGGTCTGACCAGGCTGTTCTTAACTTCATTCAGTCAGACATGAAACCTTCCAGGGATGGTCACAGGTCAAACCTCGCTGGCAACCTGCACCAGTGCTCACCTGACCTCATGGTGAAGAAGCTTTTTCTTATGCCATTCACAATCTTCCCTGTTTTAGCTTACAACAGACATCTCACCCTCCTGTCACATACCTCTGAAGTGCCTGGTCCTCTCTTCTCAAAACCCTGCCCACAGCTACTGGGGAGCTGCTGCCATGCCCCTGTAAAGCCACCTCTCCCAAAAGAAGCCCAGCCCCCTCTCAGCCCAAATCTGCCTATTCTCTGCTCAGTTCCCTCCAGCCTACCAATGTCCTTCCTGCACTCTGGGCCCCAAACCTGGATGCAGTATTTCAAGCTTGGCTTAGCAAGTGCCAAGCAGAAGCAGACAACCATCTACCAGCTGCAGAAAAGCCACAAAGGGACAACCTCTTCTGCTGTGAGGACACTGGCAGTGCCAAGCCTGTTGTCCCATAGGTCCTCCCAGCTTCTTTCCAGCACAGCTGCTGCCCCAGCAGTCACTCTCTGCCCTGTCCCAGGTACAGGGAGTACATGTTTATGAAATAAAGGCAGCGACAGGCAGAGGGGTTTATTTTCATTTTAAGCTGGGCTGAGTTATAGCTCTTCACATTCTCACAAGATGTTTTCAGCCCTTTCACAACATAGCTGGGAGAAGTTTCAGCTATCAATTTTTATGTTATTCATGTTATAGCAGATGTTGGAGTCATTGTGGTGATACAAGGGACTGAGAGGGGCAAGGAAAGACAGTACTTTCTCCTTTAAATGATGTATTGGAAGGAGAAGGAGGGAAAGCTTAGATCCTTAGCGTCTGCATGCCAAAACATTCAACCCTTCCCCCTATGCAGCTGCCCTTCAGAGTTACACTCTCACTCCTACTAATCTTGCTTTTCTGTAACACTGCTCCAGAACTGTTCTTGTGGGGATGTTTGCATAGACCCAATGCACAGAGCTATCCATCCATGAAGGAAAATCATCTAGACTGGTAGCTTTTCCAAACAAAAGATAATGTAATTCTAATAACCCATCATGAAACAACACTTCCCAGATGAGCCAACACATTTTAGAAGCTAGAAAAGAGTTCTGCTACATTGGCCTGTTATTCATCCTCGGTACTTGGAAAAGGTTTCATCTTCCTTTCTAAAGGACCAATACTTGCTCTAAAAATGAGTACATTTAACAGAACAAAGTGCAATGAGGTTACACAGCTGCATTAACTGAGCTTCACCATCACAGAATCATAGAATCAAGCAGGTTGGAAGAGACCTCCAAGCTCATCCAGGCCAACCTAGCACCCAGCCCTGTCCAGTCAACTAGACCATGGCACTAAGTGCCTCATCCAGGCTTTTCCTGAACACCCCCAGGGACGGTGACTCCACCACCTCCCTGGGCAGCCCATTCCAATGCCAATCACTCTCTCTGTGAAGAACTTCCTCCTAACATCCAGCCTATACTTCCCCAGGCACATCTTGAGACTGTGTCCCACCAGTTCCATAATGGCCTTCCAGACTCTGGTGCAGGGGTAGATCCTTTACCTATTTCAAAATTTTAGTACTTAAAGGAGAAATTAATGCAGTTTTGAGACAATTAGCAGCTCAGTCCTGCATTTCCTGACATTATCCCTTTATCAATAGTATTGTTGTTCCCATTATTCCCACCCCCGTGCCAAGCGCTACTTGTAACATGGCTTAAAACTGATCTCATGATGAGGGAATTGGGTCCATGTGCAGAGGAGGAAGGGTCAGCTGCCAGGCAACTGGGAGGGGAAAGAATTTCTACAAGTTGGTAGTTTGACAGGGTCAGAGAATTTGGGCTGGTTCCTCCACCCTCTTTGAATCAATGTAATTTTCATTCCACTGAGTGACTAACTTAGCCAGAACAAAGAGCATCCCATCTGCCCTATCTGCAGTCCCTAAAAGCTGCCCAAGAGGAGATGCAGAGATAGCAGTGAAGAACTCTCCCAATCCAGTTACTGTAACCACAGTAAAGTCAATCTATATTCACATTCAGTGTGGACCAAAAGCCAGCAACACACCTTTTGACTCTTCATGCTTGCCTCGGGAAGAATTAATCTGGTGAGAAGGGCCATGAGGATGCTCAGAGGGCTGGAGCAGCTCTGCTATGAGGACAGACTGAAAGAGTTGGGGCTGTTTGGTCTGGAGAAGAGGAGGCTCCAAGGTGACCTTCTTGTGGCCTTTCAGTATCTGAAGGGGGCCTACAAAAAAAGCTGGGGAGAGACTTTTTAGGCTCTCAGGGAGTGACAGGACTAGAGGGAATGGAGCAAAGCTGGAGGTGGGGAGATTCAGCCTGGAATTGAGGAGGAAGTTGTTCAGCATGAGAGTGGTGAGAGGCTGGATTGGGTTGCCCAGGGAGGTGGTTGAGACCCCATCCCTGGAGGTGTTTAAGGCCAGGCTGGATGAGGCTGTGGGCAGCCTGATTTAGGGTAGGATGTCCCTGGCCATGGCAGGGGGGTTGGAACTGGCTGATCCTTGTGGTCCCTTCCAACCCTGACTGATTCTATGATTCTGGTTTAATTTCAGCTTGTTCAGAAATGAGGCAACTTGTCTAACTCATCTGCATGGGTTTCTTCCAGTCTGAGAACACACTTTCACTCACTTTAATAAATTAGTTCACAATACATTACTCAAAACACATAGGTGAGACACTCTTCCAGCAGAAGAAAGAAAGGTTAAGCACTGCTTGGAGATTCATTCAACAACCTCCCTACAGTATTTGATTACCAAAACCAAGTAATCTTCAAGCTTAGTCCACCATCCTACACTTAAATGATTGTATTCAAACAGAATCCTAGAATCAAATACTCTCACAGGGCGGATAGGCTGACTTCTCTGGAACCACCTGCTGGAGGAAGTGTTCGCTGAATTTGATCCATTGCTACACAAGCAACAGCAAGACTGCAGAGACAGCCAAAGGTCTCAGTCTGGCTAGAAGCACCATCGTTCTAGGAACTGTATCAGCATTCAGAGGAACCATTCAAGGATCTTAAAATCAGCTTCATAGCAAAGGAAGAGATGCCTACACATCTGGAAACAGAAACACCGCCGAGGGACACAGGTTACTCACGCACTCAGTGAATCAGTCAGCTTACCCAATACCTGTTATCAAAAGATCTTCATCTCTGATGTTCCTCAAATATCATACTACATCTTGAAGGTTACATAAACAAACTTGTGTACTCCTCAAGTTCCAGGCTCTTACAACAGATGTCCCAATAAAGTAGAAAACATTTTGTCAACCTCTATCTCCTTATGCTTTTGCAGTGGCAGCTACAAGCCTCACACTTCATCCACACCAAAGACATCTTCCAGAAACTGTTCAGTCTGTTCAGCCTGGAGAGGAGGAGGCTCCCAGGTGACCTTATTGTGGCCTTTCAGTATCTGAAGGGGGCCTACAAGAAAGCTGGGGAAGGACTCTTTAGGATGTCAGGTAGTCATAGGACTAGGGGGAATGGAACAAAGCTAGAAATGGGTAGATTCAGACTGGATGTTAGGAAGAAGTTCTACACCATGAGAGTGGTGAGACTCTGGAATGAGTTGCCCAGCGAGGTGGTGGAAGCCCCATCCCTGGAGGTATTTAAGACCAGGCTGGATGAGGCTCTAAACAGCCTGATCTGGTGTGGGGTGTCCCTGCCCATGGCAAGGGGGTTGGAAGCAGATGATCCTTACGGTCCCTTCCAACCCCGACTGATTCTATGATTAAACCTTGCTTCCAGACTCCTGGAGCAAGACAAAAAGTTAATTTGTCCTACTTATTTCCCTGGTTTTATGTCTCACATACTCTTTCACAGAGACAGTGGTGCAGCAGTGACATGCCTGTTCTATTGTATGATGTGAGACCCAGAAGCAGTAAGGAATTCACAGCTGGACCTGCCACTTCTCCTAGAAGTGGCACCACTGTTACCAACATGAAATGTAAATCTAACACAGGTTAAGTGTTTTGCTAGAAAGAAAAAAATAAACTACACAAATAAACTACACTCAAGAAACCCTTCTGGCTGGCAAATTGTTCCTTGCCAAAAGAACTCTCAAAGGGGAAAGAATGTGTGTGTATATATATAATATATATATAAAATTATGAGAAACATATCAGATTTATTATGAAGTATCAGACTTATTATTCTCCTTGTGAAGAGAGACTGAAAGGCCTGGGGCTGTTTAGTCTGGAGAGAACTAAGAGTGGATCTGATCAGTGTCTGTAAATACCTGAGGAGTGGGTGCCAAGTGGATGGGGCCGATCTCTTTTCAGTGATCAGCAGTAATAAGACATGGAGCAACAGCTACAAACTTGAACATAGAAGGTTCTGTCTCAACATGAGGAGAAACTTCTTTACAGTGAGGGTGACAGAGTACTGAAACAGGCTGCCCAGAGTGGTTGTGGAGTCTCCTTTTCTGGAGGCTTTCAAAACCCACCTGAGAGCATTCCTGTGCAGACTACCGTAGGGGATCCTGCCAAGGCAGGGAGGTTGGAGTCAATGATCTCTGGAGGTCCCTTCCAACCTCTAACATTCTGTGATTATTAGATGTTGATGGCTTTTAGCCTACACAAATCTAGAGGGAAAGTCAAGCGCTGAGCATAGGGGACAGGAAAACACAACTTGTTTGTTACCATACATCTATAAAGGAAGTGTTCTTATCAGCTGGCAAAGTTTCCAAGGAATATAAGTCTATGGAAAAGCCATCCCTAATTGCACCAAGTCTCAACAATGAGCAGAGAGCATATTAATGAGGCAAGGCGAGGAGGTGCGATGAGAAGATAACAATACCCTCAGGAGTTACACTGGTATTAAATGGGACTTTATTACTGTATTACTCCTACAATTCTTTGCCACCAGAATAACTGTTTATACAGATGTTCTTTCAGCCATCAGTCATTCCAGTTTAAACACACATACAGGGAACCCTGACATTTTAAAATTACAGGCCATTATCTTAAATTAGGTTTGTTATTTTGCTGCAGTAACCCACTAGGCTTTAGAAGGCTCAGCTATTCTTTCAGTGAAACTGAGATGCATTAATTGAAAGGAGATTCCACCCCTTTAATAATGCAGATTGATGTGGCTCTCACAGGGTTCTTCATCTGATGCCTTTAGTTTAATTCCTCTGAGCACTACTAATATGGTTCATTTTTATCCTTAAGAAGGCATTCTTCACTTAAGTAGCACATGCCAAGCTAAGCTAAAATAATAGCCCTGGTTTACTGTTACACAGAGAGATGCATGGTTGATGTTTATGCAAAAGTAAGCAAGGCTGAACTCCGTTTTCCTACCCCAAGTGACTTCACCATCAAAGCTAAAAGTTCACAGACTTCCAAAGTCCCACCTTCTGCAGCTGACAGCAAATCTACTCACCACTTGAAATATTTGTACAAAACACAAGCTGTTAAACACATAAGCAGCTTTGGCAGTCAGAGTCAGAGCTCTGGACCTTTTCCCTGCACAGGTGAACACCTCAATGCCACTGGCTCAGAGGTCCAGGAAAAGACAAGAGGATGGTTAGGAAGATCCACCCAAACTTTTGTGCAACTTCAGACTCCCCTGTCCTGCAGCATTCAAACTGAAGCAATGCTGGCAGAGAAACAAAAAAGACTTCTGGCACCCAGAAGACCTGCTCTAGTGAAAGGTCATAGGTCCAATGTGTAAAGGCAAGACCACTAGGACCTCTGGACCTCAATCCTAGCAGATCTAGACACTGATCACACTATATCTTCCCTCACCCATCTGTAAGAAGGGGACAGTCTCCCTTCCCAGCCCCACCAGAGGAGAAACGCACTGCAGACCACAGGGTGGATTCCTGTCAGTGCTACACAATGGTGAGAGTGCTCAACAAGGATTTAAACCAGATGAGAATCCAACAAGCAAGTCACAAAACGTAATCATCAGAAATAAAAATGCGAGGTAAGCTCAGAGTTTTCAGTCTGACCATTTCTGCTTTGATTTCCTTGCATGGCACTATTTTACAGCCTAAGGCAGGTTTTAAGCTGTCTCACAGTGCTAACATCCATACTAGCCTGTCTTCTCTGTACTAGGGAAATCCACCAACCTTGCTTACAACCACAACAGTTTGGTTTATGTTTTTTATTTCAAGAAGTCATTTTAAATAGTCAGAAGGAAGCTGGAAGACACCACGCTGGAGATTTGATCACATCTCTAGACCAAAGAATAAAGAGGTGAGAGACAATCTGAGAGCCAGCTGAAGCAGATGGGTCTAACAGCCAGACACAGCATGACCCCCATTTCTGCTTTTCACCCAAATCAATAGGGTTTGGCAAACTGAATGTTGATACCTATAACACTCCTTATTTCTTTATTTTGTTTTTCATTATTTTGGATTCATGTGTCAAGGTCTGCACAACTCACTCCTAAATAATCCACATTTAAAACAGCAAATCCTAAATAGATTTTTTGGAAGACCTAATAACCCTCACACTACAGAGCTTAAGCAAGCTTGGGTTTGTGTAGGCAAACTGAGCCACAACTGCTTTACTGGCAGCTTCTCCTTCCTTTCTATTCGTAGGAGTATCAACGCTGGGCATTGCTGGAAAGGCAGATGCTTTGCTCTCACACCACAGCCATGGCAGTGCTCCAGGTTCCTGACACAGTCCTTCAAGCAGGACGACAGCAGCAGCAGATAGCACACTGCAGCTTTGTCATTCACACATCGAGCAGATGAAAAGAAGTGGAGGAAGCACAAGAAGTTATGGACAGCTTCCTTTATACACATGGACCCCATGGGCCTGCATGGAAGACAGAAGGAGCTAAGAGGCCTCGAGCTCTGCTCACCAGGCCCTGGGTCACACAAGAAACAGCTCAAGACCTCCCAGTTGCAGGATACATTGCCCAAGAAGGAAGTTTCCACCTGACTCGCAACTTTCTGCTCTTCAAGAAGAATTAACAGTCCACCTGCATTGGAGTGAATGCTGGCAGCTTTGTTACCTAGAGAGAACTGCTTCACCACTGAGTCCCTGGCTTCATCAGCAGTCAGCAGAACTCACGGTCGTCAGGTATTTTATGTACCATGGGTATGATGGAATCATGTGCCTCACTCTTAGTCCTCTCTTATAAAGAAAACTATACAGAAACCACTAATTATCTTCCCAAGGCAACCAGTGTTGAGATGCACTTTGCTTTTTCCTCTCCCAGCCTGCACGCTCACCCTTCCTCGGCACAGAAGCCCTTCTCTTCGCATTCCTCACTGCCTCTCTGCCTCTGGTCCTACACCAGCCGGCTCGTCATGTCAGTGCCAATTCCCTGAAGCCTGACAAAGCATTACCTTTCTGGCCGATACTGAGTGAACCATTACCACTCAGAAATTCCCAGGGCTTCAGGGAATCTTAACAGCCACAACAACTCTCAACAACAATTTGCTGGAAAACAGAATGCACTGAGGCTTACTAAAAGCTGCAGATTGAAGTCAAGGCCTGCAGCTGAAGGGAGCTGTTACCCTGGTATCTGGGTTTACAGCACCTTCACGCGTGGTCTGCATGGGCGACCAGACCAAGAGCTATTTAAAGTGTCTCTATTGTTACACGCCAAAACATTTAACTATTAAATTTCACCCGCCACCTGCCTGTCTTTGCGTCGTATGGCAGGAGGAAGCAAAAAACCTGATCTCTTTCTGCCCAGCCTGAAGAGCCTGAGTCAGTATCTCTCCTTGGCTGGGCTGAGAGATGGCAGAGGGGGATAGATGGATGCTTCCCCAACGGACAAGACGCCCCACGCCCCCCCACAGCGGCACTGACACCGCCTCCTCGCCCCCGGCCCGCTTTTCCGCGCACTGCGAGGCGCAACTTGCGCGGCTGCAGCCCGCAGGGAGTGGAGCTGGAAGGGCGCAGGGATGGAGATCTCCTCGGCCGCCCCCGGAACGCGGCTCCGCGCACCTGCGCGGCTCCTGTTTACAGCCGCTCCGCTTATGCCAGCGCCGGGGCGGGGAGGGGAAATGCGATTAAGCGATTAAGTTTGGTAGAGATGCGCAGGGAGGAGGAAGAAGTAGCTGGGGGGGGTACAGGGGCCCACCCAAAGCCGCGCAGGCTGCTCTGCGGCTCGGCCGGCCCTGGCTGCTTTACCCGCAACGACTAAAACGGGGAAGGGCCAGGACGGAGCTCGGCGGGCAACAAAACGCGTACGGTCCCCGTGACGGGGGTGGAAGGACACCGGGTCGTCCCGCGGGGTGCGCGCCCGCAGCCCTGCCAGCCCACAGTCTTACCTCGATCCACTTCTGAGCCTCGGTGAAGGCCAGCTCAGGCTGGGGGGGGTCGGGAGGAGGCTGAACCTCTCCCAGCTCCAGCCCGGGACTGGCCATCTGTAGGGCCCCGGCTGGCCGCGGCTGCGGGTGGGGAGCAGCCAGGCACCAAGCCGCCAAGCCCGAGGTGAGCCGCGGCTGCAGCGAGCGGGCGAGTGGGACACGCCGGAGGCCGTTGTCTGTCGCTCGCTGCCTCTCCCGGGGCGAGGGCCGGGGGTGGCGGCGGCGGCGCTCTGGAGCCCGGCTCGCTGCAGCTCGCCTGCGGTAACCTCACCCCGCCGGTATCCCTCCCGTCCGTCCGCCCGCGCTGCCGGCTCGGTCCTCCCTCGCTCTGCCGCCCCGCCCGCCCCGCCGGCGGAGGGGAGCTGCGCTGCTCTGAGCTGCCAGCTAAAAATAAAACAGACGGGCGAAGCCGCTTTGCCTTCAGCCCATGCAAATGCCCGCGCCGCCGCCTTCCTGCCGCCAGCATCGCATCGCAGGCGGCGCTGCAACCGTGGCGGGGGTGGGCGGCGGGGCCGGGCACCTCTTGGCGGGGGGGACGGGAGAGGGACAACGGTGGTGGGGCAGCCTCGGCTTTGTACTGCAGCCGCCGCCACTGACAGGTGCCTCTGATCATAGAATCATTAAAGTTGGGAAAGACCTCTAAGATCAAGTTCAACCATCAACCCAACACCACCTCGACCACTAGACAGTGTCCTCCAGTGCCAGGTCTACACGTTCTTTGAACACCACCAGGGATGGTGACTCCTCCACTGCCCTGGGTAACCTGTTACAATGCCTGTAACATCGTAAAGAAATTTTTCCTAACGTCCAATCTAAACCTTCCCTGGCACAATTTCAGGTCATTTCCTCCTCTCCCATGGCTAGCTAATTGGGAGAAGAGACCAGTTCCCACCTGGCTTCAACTTCAAGTGGTTGTAGACAACAAGGTCTCCCCTTAACCTCCTTTTCTCCAGCCTAAACACCCCTCTGCTCCCTCAGATGCTCTTCCTAAGATCTGTTCTCCAAACCCTTTGCTAGATTGATTGCCCTTCTCTGGACCTGCCCCAGCACCTCAATATCCTTCTTGCAGTGAGGGCTCCAAAACCAACGTCTCTACAGACATCTGCTCGTGCAGCTGAGGGGTGAAGGTGGCCCTGCAAAAAGCTGGGAGGACAGTGGTTTTCTTATTTCAAAAGCAAAGAAGGCATCAAGGTGTGCTTAAAAAATAATGGGGTAAACTTCCCCCCACCTTCTCTTTATGCAGAGGAAGAAACTGACAGAATGACCCTTAACAGTCCCTTTCAACCCAAAACATTCTGTGATTCTGTGAAGAGAACAAACTTGGTTCTGCACAGACTTGTGTGGCATGGGTGCTTCTAGCTCAAACAGATGCTCTTTAGCCTAAGGTTAAGCATAGGAGTTTCTAGAAACAAAGAAGAAACCATTTTCCCAAGGCCTTTTAGAAGCCACAACCTAAAAATCCCCACTCATAAGCATTGGGAAGATGCTTCCGTTAATATAAGTCAGTAAGTTTGGCTCTGAGAAAGATGTCTGTGTGCTGAGAATGCAGGTATGTGAACATCAACCCCTCCTAATAAGGTTTTATTGAGAAGAGTCTTAACCGGCCATGTTTTCAGCTTGTAACAGTTATGAACAGGATCTACTTCTCAACAGTCTCTTGTTTTAAGCCTTGGATATGCCTTGATTCCAAAGCTGGGATGTCAAATCTTGTTTATTATTATAAATCAGTCAAAGAAAAAAAAAAAGCTACCTTTTCAAATACAAATATCCTATGAAAATAGCTCTATTTAACTCTATTTCCATTCTAGGGTTTTGTCCTTATTGTTCTCTACCTTTTGTTTTGATCTTTGTTTATTGTTTCAAATTTGCTGGAGTAACAAAGGGCCCAAAAACAGGAGGTAGGGCTTATAGGGATTTTTCTGAGAACTGCAACTAGACAAAAAGTAAATGAATGGGAATCTGCTCTCAGACATTTAAAGAGAAGTAAGAAGTGTATTTTGAAGTGCTTATGCTAACACAGACTAATTTCTGACTCTTGTAATATTTAAATAACAACGATGTGTATCAGATTTCAATTAGATTTATTCTCCCAGGGCAGTGGGAGACTAACAATTTAAAATAATTATCCTGCCTCTTGTGTGTTTGGTTTTTTTATTACTAAGCAATATGGTTGTGCTGTCTGGTGATCTCAACATCACCTCTCAGAGAGCTAGAAGGGCTGGAATAGGTTGGGGATAAGCATCCCTGTGAGGAGAGGCTGAGGGAGCTGGNTACACAGAGAGCATCCATCCCTTCAAGACAAAGACCACCACCACCAAAGCGTGGTAGCAAATGCAGTTAAATCCAGTTGGCAGCCAGTCACAAATGGTGTTGCCCAGGGCTTAGTGCTAGGGCCAGTTTACTTTGATAGCTTTATCTATGATCTGGACAAGGGTGTTGTTGCACACTCAGCATGTTTGTGGATGACACTAATTTGGGAGGGAGCACTGATCTTCTTGAGAGTTGAAAAGCACTACAGAAGCACCTGGACAGGCTTGTTCAATGGACTGAGGCCAAATATATGAGATTCTGCAAGGCCTGTGTCCTAAACTTGGGTCACAACAACTCCATGCAATTCTACAGGCTTGGAGTAGAGTGGCTGGGAAACTGCCCAGCAGAGAGAGACCTGGAGACGCTGGCTGACAGCTGAATGGACATGAGCCAGCAATGTGCCCAGGTGGCCAAGACAGCCAACAGCATCCTGGCCTGTATCAGGAATAGTGTGGCCAGCAAGAGGGAAGTGATTGTCTCCCTGTACTGGTGAAATCACACCTTGAATATTGTGTTCAGTCTTGGGGCCCTCACTACAAGGACATCGAGGTGCTGGAGTCTGGAGTGAGTCCGAGGATGGGCAACAAAGCTTGCAAAGGCCACCGAGAACAGGACACATGAGGAGTGGCTGAGGAAACTGGAGTTATATAGTCTGGAAAAAAAGCAAGCTCAGGGAAGACTTTCTCTACAGGTACCTGAAAGGAGGTTGTAGGGAGGTGGGTGTTGGTCTCCTCCTAGTAACAAGTGACAGGACAAGAGCAAGCAAAAGATCTCAAGTTGCATCAAGGAAAGTTTAGCTCAGATATTAAAAGAAACTTCTTCACTGATAGGGCTCTCAAACACTGGAATAAGCACCCCAAAGAGGCAGTTGAATCTCCATCCCTGGAGGTGTTTAAACATGCCTAGACATGGTGCTAAGGGGCATGGTTTAGCATCAGACTTACTGGAGTTAGATAATGATCAATGATCTTAAAGGTCTTTTCCAACTGAAGCGATTCAATGGTTCTATAACTGGTCTTAAATTGAGAGGTGGAGATTCATTTCTGGTTTATACAGTCAGTTTTCATGGGTCACTGTGCTCTTACACTCCTGCTTATACACTTAAGTTCAAGCATACACAACTTTTAAAACTGATTACATCCACACATGTGGATACAGAACTAGTGCAGCCTTTAAAGAGCTCCGTTATGTATTTAGGTGTGTAAAAGGCACCCAGAATGGCAGCAAGAATCTGGCCTCTTCTTTCCTAATCCCAGTCCTGGACCTGCATCTCATTTGGTCAAGTACAAGGCAGCATCCCTACCTCCCTGTTCCCATGGAGACACACTTCTAGTATCAGCCCAGCTTGCTTTTTTTATTATTAATTTAAACCACCATCTGCCTGTGGAGTTGCAGGGATTGCTCTAAGCCCCTTGAATACCAGTCTTAGGTTTTCCAGTGTTTTTTTCATTTCCCTGTTACAGCTGCCCTGATGACTGGCACAGGAGGTAAAATATGAAAAAGAGCACTTTAGAAACTCCAGCAAGTTTTTCCTGAGGTCACTCTGCTGCTCCTGACAGGAAACTTAGCAATGGAATTTGTAACGGCAGCAAAACAAGAGAATTTTTCTTGCAGCTGTTTGCCCCCCAAAACTTTCTTGTTTTAAAGCAAGTGCTTCAGTTCAGCTTCTCTGGGCTGTTTCCTTCCAGTAAAACTCAAGCTAACATCTCAGCAGTCCTTATCACCCGCAGCAAACTTCCATCTCTACTTATTAGGTTGAGGTAAACCTATGGAGGTGCAGGTGTCAGTGTCAGGCTGCGTAGCTTTGTCCAGGTGCAGTCACCCTTCCCAAAAATCAGGCTGTGCTTGTCCTTAAGTTAAGTAGTTGTGGGAAAATGTGTAATACATATGAGAAGGTTAGAACCAGAGCAAGAGGCTGCTGTGATTATCAGGAATCTCTCTGCTGCTCTGCACAGAAGTTAAAACAGAGGCTTTCAGGCAGATGCAGTTTCAGGCAGGATAGGGGTTCAACTTTTACTAACGGGTTTCGTCTTCTACCCAGTCTACTTTTCTCCACTGAGAATAAGTGTTCTCCTGTTCCTTTTTAACTTGAACATAACATCTACAGTCTTTAAGCCTCTCCTCTTGAACATTAAGAGCAGGGGCTTAGTTAGGCCTGCCTGGTCTTACCCCACAGCAGCACCAAACAGCTTGCACTCTGTGCTCTGGACACCTTCTGCTGCTAGAATACATCTTCCTGAAGGAACGAGCCTGACATTCAAGGCCAAGTTCTAAGCAGAACTACTCCTAGATGGCATCTTTGTGCTCTTGCTCATTTTTCCCATTTTAGTAGGCTGACAGTAGATCTTTTACTTCAAAGCATCCCTGTGACAGTTTGGGTGTTACCTGCCCCCCCCACCTCTTATGAAATCACCCAGACTAGACTCAGATGAGCTGGAAATTAAGAATGAAGCTTTCTATTTACAGCTTAGCACAATATACAAGCAGGTATTCACAATAGATACAGCTATAGACAGAAATATGCAAGTTTAAAAGTAATACAGAAACACAGCAGACCTCCCAGATACTTGAGTCCCCAGAAGGGGCTCCCAACCACCCTTCCACCCTCTTTCCACCCCTCTACCTTATCCCAGACTTTGCCTTACGTTCAAGGTGAGTTTGGAGGATCAGCCAGGGGGGTTAGGAAGCAGAAGGATTAATTACACAGACAAAAAGTTAGGGAGAAAAGTGCAGGCAGCCAGAGACATACAGCAACTGTGTTATGTGTATTTGTGTTCTTGTTTTTATACATATCAGCAAGCCTATGAGTGAAGCAGACCTCACCATTGTTTCCTTTTCACAGCCTCTCATCTAATTCTTCTCTAGCTTCAAAGTAGCACAATGCCTGATGCAACATGCTTCCAATAACATGGGCACACTCAAGATGGAAAAAAAATAACTTTACCTCCTCCCCCCCCAAAAAAAAAAAAAAGATTTGCACAGAGAACAAATGAGTTCTTTTATTTCTATTCCATTTTACCTGGCTTATTAATCTTGTCTTTAGGAGCTTTTATAAACGTGCCTTAAACCACCAAGGCCCCTGGGCTGGTTAAGAAGGGACATTATCCTGCTAGCACCAGGGCTTTTCTGCCTCCTTATGGCCTCCACAATCTGTCAGCCCTGCTGATACTCTCTGAGCAGAGCTCCTTTTTCTTTTTCCCCTAGAATGTAATGATCATAGTGGGGAATGTTGCACAATGCTGGGCCAGATTTTGGAGAAATCTGAGCTAAGCCCTAAGCGGGAACTGTTCTGGTTAAACATCTCCTCTGTTGTTTGCTCAAGGACTTTTATTCATTTCTTTGGTCCTTTTATTCCCTTTGAGAAACCACTGAATGTCACTCAGAGGACTTGAAGCCGTATGGTATTTATTGTAGAAATTCTGCTTGGAATTCCTTTATTCCCTGGAGTCCAGCACGGGGGGGTAGGCACATCCAGCACAGCTCTCTATAACCTCCAGATTACTTCAGAGCTGCTCAGAGCTGCAGCCTCTGAGCTGTCACGGGGCTCACCCTTGCAAAGAGCAACACAGCTGCCTGCTGTTGGTGCAGGAGTTGGGCAGCTATGGCATAAAGCATCTTGGATCTGTAACCTCTCAACAGGTATTAACCTTGCTGGAGAGGACTTGGAGATTTTTTGCTGTCAAAGGCAGGTTGTGTGATTTCACAGCTTGTCGTGTATGGAATGGTGAAATGAGAGGTGAGCCTGAGTGAGCAGATGAGAAGAGAAGCTCAACATGAGCCAGCAGTGTGCACTTACAGCCCAGAAAGTCAACCAGATCCTGGGCTGCATCAGGAGAAGTGTGGCCAGCAGGTTGAAGGAGGTGGTTCTCCCCCTCCACTCTGCTGAGACCCCACCTAGAGTACTGCATCCAGTTCTGGAGCCTCTGTTACAAGAGAAGGTTCCACGAGGATGAGCAGAGGGCTGAAGCAGCTCTGCTACGAGGACAGACTGAAAGAGTTGGGGCTGTTCAGTCTGGAGAAGAGGAGGCTCTCAGGTGACCTTCTTGTGGCCTTTCAGTATCTGAAGGGGGACTACAAAAAAGCTGGGGAGGGACTTTTTAGGCTATCAGGGAATGACAGGACTAGGGGAATGGAGTGAAGCTGGAGATGGGTAGGCTCAGTCTGGATGTGAGGAGGAAGTTGTTCAGCATGAGAGTGGTGAGAGCCTGGAATGGGTTGCCCAGGGAGGTGGTTGAGGCTCCATCCCTGGAGGTGTTTAAGGGCAGGCTGGATGAGGCTGTGGGCAGCCTGCTCTAGGGTAGGGTGTCCCTGGGCATGGCAGGGGGGTTGGAACTGGCTGATCCTTGTGGTCCCTTCCCACCCTGACTGATTCTATGATTCTAAGAGCCCTTACAGCAGCACCTATCAAGGCAGAGGAGAGTGGTGGAAGAGATTTTTTTTTTACCAGAAGTTTAGCATTTTCTCCCATGATGAAACTAGATTCGAGCCTCCATGTCATGCAGCCTGTCTTTGAGGGCAGGCTGGTAAAGATCTGAGAAGGAAGAGGCAGAAAAAACCTAATTTTGAAAAACTGACCCAAAGGAAGATTCTTCCCATTCAGGAGGTTGGTTTTTTTTTTTTAAATATTTTGATTTTTTTAACTTACAAGCTAAAAAAAACCCAGTAAGAGCAGAGCTTGAGTTATTTTCAGTTCTCATGAAAAGAATCAATGCCTGTGTGACTGTGAGGGCATGTTGATTTCATTTTTTTTCAGCCACTCAAACACATGTTGTGGCTTCACATTTTATTTAATCAGGGCATCTGCTGTGGTACATTTGCAGTGTTCAGCATTTGGCTGACAGCACCTGTTTGTTTATCCCAGCCATGCTGTCTTCTATCACAGTCACTTTCCCTCTGCTATCACTCATTCAGTAACATATTGTCAGGTTTGGCACCGATGTTCTGTGTCATTCAGCAGATTACAAGAGTGAATGGATCATCCAAATTTCTTCTTTCTTTGGAGAAAAGCAGCATTATCTCTTTTTGACCTGTCCTGGGAAAGTGTGAAGCCCTTTTTGTGAAGCAATTTTTCACTGTTTTGGAATTTTATATTGATTTTTGAAAGCTGGTATGTCCAGTTCTCACTGAGCTGAGAACCACTTAACATTTTGGCCACAACAACCTCAAGCAGCACTACAAGCTGGGGACAGAGTGGTTGAAGAGAAGCCAGGAAGAAAGGGACCTGAGAGTACTGGTAGATAGTAGCTGAACATGCGCCAGCAGTGTGCCCAGGTGGCCAAGAAAGCCAATGGCATCCTGGCCTGTATCAGGAATAGTGTGGCCAGTAGGACAAGGGAGGTTATTCTTACCCTGTGCTCAGCACTGGTCAGGCCACACCTTGAGTCCTGTGTCCAGTTCTGGGCTCCTCAATTCAAGAGAGATGTTGAGGTACTGGAAGGTGTCCAGAGAAGGGCGACAAAGCTGGTGAGGGGCCTGGAGCACAGCCCTGTGAGGAGAGGCTGAGGGATCTGGGGGTGTGCAGCCTGCAGAAGAGGAGGCTCAAGGGTGACCTCATTGCTGTCTACAACTACTTGAAGGGAGGCTGTAGCCAGGTGGGGTTGGTCTCTTCTGCCAGGCAACCAGCAACAGAACAAGGGGACACAGTNGCTGAGGGAGCTGGGGGTGTGCAGCCTGCAGAAGAGGAGGCTCAAGGGTGACCTCATTGCTGTCTACAACTACTTGAAGGGAGGCTGTAGCCAGGTGGGGTTGGTCTCTTCTGCCAGGCAACCAGCAACAGAACAAGGGGACACAGTCTCAAGTTGTGCCGAGGGAGGTCTAGGCTGGATGTTAGGAGGAAGTTGTTGGCAGAGAGAGTGATTGGCATTGGAATGGGCTGCCCAGGGAGGTGTTCAAGCAAAGCCTGGTTGAGGCACTTAGTGCCATGGTCTAGTTGACTGGACAGGGCTGGGTGCTAGGTTGGACTGGATGATCTTGGAGGTCTCTTCCAACCTGTTTGATTCTATGATTCTATGATTTTCCTATTTGACTGTCTTTGCATTAACTACATTTTTAGATTTGAAAAGTCATTGACTAATTAGTAGCTGATGTACTACCAGGCACTACGAGGACCTGAGCAAGGCCTTGCATCCTGTCCCACACCACATGCTGGTTTCCAAGCTGGTGACACATGGGTTTGATTGGTGAACCACTAGATGGATAAAGATCTGGCTTGATGGCCGCACCCAAAGAGTGGCTGTCAATGGGTCCATGTCCAAATGGAGGCCTGTGACAAGTGGAGTCCCTCAGAGATCAGTCCTGGAACCAGTCTTGTTCAACATCTTTGTCGGTGCCACAGACTGAGGCATTGAGTGCAGCCTCAGCAAGTTTGCTGATGACACCAAGCTGTGTGGTGCAGCAGACAGGCTGGAGGGCAGGGATGCCATCCAGAGAGGCCTGGACAGGCTGGAGAGGTGGGCTAAAGCCAACCTCAGGAGGTTCAACAATGCCAAGTGCAGGGTCCTGCATCTGGGTTGAGGCAATCCCAAGCACAAATCCAGGCTGGGCAGTGAGTGGCTGGAGAGCAGCCCTGAGGAGAGGGACTTGGGGGTGCTGGTGGACATGAGGCTCAACATGAGCCATCAGTGTGCACTTGCAGCCCAGAGGGACAACCAGAGCCTGGGCTGCATCAGGAGAAGTGTGGCCAGCTGGTCAAGGGAGCTGCTTCTCCCCCTCTACTCTGCTTTCACCCCACCTAGAGTACTGCATCCAGTTCTGGAGCCTCTGGGACAAGAGGGATGTGGAGATGCTGGAGAATGTCCAGAGAAGGGCCACCAGGATGCTCAGAGGGATGGAGCAGCTTTGCTACGAGGACAGACTGAAAGAGTTGGGGATGTGCAGTCTGGAGAAGAGGAGCCTCCCAGGTGACCTTCTTGTGGCCTTCCAGGATCTGAAGGGGGCCTACAAAAAAGCTGGGGAGGGACATTTTAGGCTATCAGGGAGTGACAGGACTAGGGGGAATGGAGCAGAGGTGGGGAGATTCAGACTGGACGTGAGGAGGAAGTTGTCCAGCATGAGAGTGGTGAGAGCCTGGAATGGGTTGCCCAGGGAGGTGGTTGAGGCCCCATCCATGGAAGTGTTTAAGGGCAGGCTGGATGAGGCTGTGGGCAGCCTGCTCTAGGGTAGGGTGTCTTTGCCCATGGCAGGGGAGTTGAAACTAGATGATCCTTGTGGTCCCTTCCAACCCTGACTGATTCTATGATTCTATAAGGCATGTTACTATTTAACTAGTTCTAAGCCTAATGAATCAGAGTGCAAGCAACACAAAAGGAGACATCCTGTACATAAATGCCCATAAATATTCAGCCTCATTTACAAAGCATAATGTGGGGAGGGTCTTCACCATCCTCTCTGTTCCCTTTGTAGCAAACCCCTGATCTCAAAAAACCAAAACTCTCTGTGTTTTGTGTGCTGCTCTGCTTTTATGTGTTAGGTTTTCACCTTGCCCAGACCAGTTTTCTGGCTTTGACACTTGGTTCAGCCTCTCTTGGAGATCTCTGCTGAGCCTGGCTCAGCTTCTTTCATCCACAGGCACGGTCAGTTCTCCCACTCACCCAAACAACCACTTCCTTCCTTCTCTATATTGTTCTCATCAAGACCTGCCTTTCCTCTGGGCTAGGAAATTCCTATATCCAGCCTCTTCTTTAATGAGCATCCTTTTTTTTCGTCTGTGCTAGCCTGTTTTACTTTGTCCCAGTCTGCCATAGTCAGGAGTCTTTCCACCTCATTCTCTGTCTCTTCAGTTTCAGGCGCTTCTCCCTCCCTCTTGTTGGTACATAGTAGATGGAGGGACAACACAACAAATATAAACCATGAAAAGCACTGGGAAAGAAAAGCAGAAAGAAGGCAGTGAAAGGAGAAATATTGTAAGTGAAACCAAATTACAGAAGGTTAAAAAGACATAAATTGGGTTGACTGAAGAGCAACTACATCAAAAGAAGTGGAAGACTGGTGAAACGGAAGCTGTCTACAGCTTCTTGGAAGGGCATTGTGGAGAGGTTGGTGCTGGTCTCTTCTCATGGGTAGTTAGTGATAGGATAAGAGGGAATAGGCCTGAAGCTGCAACTGGGTAGGTTTATACTGGATATTAGGGGAAAAAAATTGTGGAAAGAGTGGTCAGGCATTGGAATGGGTTGCCCATGGAGGTGGTGGAGTCACCAACTCTGGATGTGTTTAAAAGCGGTGCTTGGGGATATGGTTTAGGGTGCACCTTGTAGAGCAGGGTCATTGGTTGGACTTGGTGATCCTGAGGGTCTTTTCCAACCTGAATGTTTCTCTGATTCTATGAAGCAACCTGAAATAAAGAGGTACCAAGGTAAAGGAAAGAATAAATCCGAGCACAAAACTAGTGATCTTGTCAGGCCGGGGGGCATCCTTTCATTCTGTGTTCTTTCTAGGTCCTCCCATACAGTACATACCATGTTATGAAAGGAAAATGACCACACAGACAAAGCAGCAGTGGAAGGAGGCCTCTGAAGGGCAGTGTGGCTCTCCCACCCCACGCTTTGCTCCCAGAGCTGCATACTTCTGTTTTCCTGGCATATGAAGTCGGGAAAAGGATGCAGCAGGACAATGAACCTTTCACCGGCTCTGAGCAAGGATCTTTTTAACCCCTTAAGACAAAAGCACATTGGTGGGGAGCCAATGCTGGTAGGTTTGTGTACCTGGGGACACCCGGGTTTGTTACTGCCAAAACAACAAACAGCCTTTGCTTCTCTGCTGAGCTGAAAGTGGCACAGATAAGTAAAACAGTATTTCTCTTCCAGTTTTCTTCTGAGTTTGACTGCTTTTTGCCTGCTTTCTTACAACCTGTCACATTGAAGACTGAAAGTGGAGTACTCTTCCAATCCCAGTCTGATCCCTCGCAGGACACTCCACTTCCAGTGTGTATCTGCAACAGTTTTCCAGCTGATCTTGCAGTCTGTTTATTTAAGTGCAGCACCTTCCTCTGCTGCCACCCACCCAGCATACATCTCGCCCCATTTCACCATACTGAGTAAAATTTTGAGCACATAGAATTACTCACATTTTTCTCAGTGGAGAGCATGGTCAAGGGGTTATAACACCCTCAGGATGATATTCCTCGACACCTCTTTCATAGTGCCACCATCTTGGAAGGGGATCTTTCAGCTAACATGATCACAGAGCCCATACCAGCTGCGAGTTCAGAAAGCACAGCTCAATCTATCTACGCTTGGAACATGAAAAGATCATAGAATCACAGAATCATAGACTCCACTGGGTTGGAAGAGACCTACAAGATCATCCAGTCCAACCGAGCACCCAGCCCTGTCCAGTCAACTAGACCATGGCACTAAGTGCCTCATCCAGGCTTTTCTTGACCACCTCCAGGGACGGCGGCTCCACCACCTCCCTGGGCAGCCCATTCCAATGCCAATCACTCTCTCTGCCGACAACTTCCTCCTAACATCCAGCCTAGACCTCCCTCGGCACAACTTGAGACTGTGTCCTCTTGTTCTGTTGCTGGTTGCCTGGCAGAAGAGACCAACCCCTACCTGTCTATAGGTGAACAATTATCTTCCTTTTTCTTTTCTTAGTATCTACCATAGAATCATAGAATGAGTCAGTGTTGGAAGGGTCCACAAGGATCATCTAGTTCCAGCACCCCGCCATAGACCGGGACACCTCACACTAGATCAGGCTATCTAGAGCCTCATCCAGCCTGGCCTTAAACACCTCCCCTGTGGAGCAGATCAAAAGGGAAAAGCCATATCTGGAATTAATGCTGGGCTTTATCCACACTAATTTGGGGTAATAGTTGAGTCGGAGTGAATTAGTTTACTCAACATAGCATTTGTTTACTCAACGTAAGGTAATAGGCAGCCAAAAGTAATGGAAAATGGAAAGGAAAAAAGAGAAGCAGGGGCAGAAAAGAAGAAAAATGAAAAAAGTGAATTCATGCAGTAGGACAGCAACATATCTTCTTTAGTAATATCATTTACTTCCATGACCTAGGAATATTACAAGATAGGGTTTTTTTCCCCTGTGTGTTGATTTCGTGAAGGACAGCTCTTGGCACAGGAGTGTGTTCAGCTAGAAGCCAGAGAAAGCAGTGTGGTTTAAACTATAGGTGAGTTTATTCCCTGCAGGCAGGCTGTCCTGCTCAGTGTTCTCCCGTGGCCTGACAATCCTTGCAGAACGACACACTCATCAAAGCTACAGAGGTGCTTTGGTGCAACAGGTACCATTCTGGGGACAGACAGCACCCATCATCTCATCCCAGACATGGATGGTCACATATCCATAAGAGCCAGGGTGTCAAAAACAGTGCAAACTCAAACTGAAGGTCATTATGTTTACTCTATTTTGTTCCACCATTTCAAAGGATGGAGAATTATTTGCAGCCCCACTGAAATTACTACTTCAGAGAATCATAGAATGTCAGGGGCTGGAGGGGACCAGCTCCCTGCCAGAGCAGGATCACCTAAAGCAGATCACACTTGAATGCATCCAGACGGTTCTTGAATATCTCCAGAGAGGAAGACTCCACAACCCCCCTGGGCAGCCTGTTCCAGTGCTCTGTCACCCTTACAGGGAAAAAATTCCTCCTCAGATTCACATGGAACCTCCTACACCTCAACCTCCACCCACTGCCCCTTGTCCTGTCACTGGGCACCAACCCAGTGATGGAGCCTGGTTCCATCCTCCTGCCACTCAGCCTTACATATTGATAAATATGAAAGAGGTCACCTCTTATTCTCCTCCTCTCCAAGCTAACAAGCCCCAACTCCCTCGGGCTCTCCTCATAAGGAAGATGTTCAACTTCCTTGATCATTTTTCTGGCTCTACTTGCAGACAGGAGGAGTGGTGGACATCTCCCCAGACAGCAACCTTTCTTATCACTCTATGATCTGCAAGCACAAATAGGTTGATAGGTTTTAACAGCATTATTGCAGCACTTACACACACACACTCCAGCTGGAAACTCATTCACTGGAGCTACTGATGGAAGGAAATGTGAATCTAAGTGTGGCTACAGATACAGAATACTTCTGAGTAGATGTGTGACATTTAAGTATCAAAGAAACAGGCAGTAGCATGAAAATTTGGTGGACTTTGCTATAACCTTGCAGTGTTCCTAGAGAATTACTTCCTCTACTGTCTTCTGGACCTGTTGGAGATCACACCTGACTTCACTGAAATCCCTGGGAACTTTGTTGAACTCAGAGGACCTGTCTTGGAAGAATGTTAACCTTTTCATTCTGCTGTTTCAAACCCAGACATCATTTCATTCTGCTCCTAGCTGGTCAGATGTGAACCAACTCCAAACCTGTGATCCCATTACTGTACCACTAACCCTGGCTTAACAAATTTGGCTTATTCACTTCAGCCCAAGCATGGTGGGAGACACTTTGGAGCAGAGCTGGATCTCTTCCAGCCTGCTTTAGGACTGGATGTTGTTATGCAGGTCTCTCTGCTGGACCATAGTCCATGTTGACAAGACATCAGGAAAGAGATGGATCTTACACTTTGTTGGATCACTGTCTGAGCTGCTAAATGATTTGTTATATGAGCATTGCCCACCCATACAAAAGTGGAGCTAATGACATTGCCAAGAAATCATTGCTGTTGAGTGTACAGCCAAAAAAAGTTCATGAGTGCGGCCCTTAAAATAGCAAAACTAGGGAGGGGAAAAATCCCTTCAAAGTTATTTTCATAACTTATTATTATTTTGCTTTAATTATGTCTTTCTGTCTGGCCAGCTAAAGTGTCTGGAGCTCTTTCCAGTTTAGAGGCCCTAGTACTCCTCTGTGGGCCTCCAAATGAAGGCCAAAAGTCAAGAAGGTCTGAAATGATCACTCAAGAGAATGGAAAATACTTTCTAGGAGTTGATGATCAATGTTACCAAGATGAATCATAGAATCAGACAGTTTGGAAGAGACCTATAAGATCATCCAGTCCAACCTAGCACCCAGCCCTGTCCAATCAACTAGACCATGGCACTAAGTGCCTCATCCAGGCTTTGCTTGAACACCTCCAGGGATGGTGACTCCACCACCTCCCTGGGCAGCCCATTCCAATGCCAATCACTCTCTCTGCCAACAACTTCCTCCTAACATCCAGCCTAGACCTCCCCTGGCACAACTTGAGACTGTGTCCCCTTGTACTGTTGCTGGTTGCCTGGCAGAAGAGACCAACCCCCACTGGCTACAGCCTCCCTTCAGGTAGTTGTAGACAGCAATGAGGTCAGCCTTGAGCCTTCTCTTCTCCGGGATAAACAACCTCTGCTCCCTCAGCCTCTCCTCACAGGGCTGTGCTCCAGGCCCCTCACCAGCTTTGTCACCCTTCTCTGGACATGTTCCAGTGCCTCAACATCTCTCTTGAATTGAGGAGCCCAGAACTGGACACAGCACTCAAGGTGTGGCCTGACCAGTGCTGAGTACAGGGTAAGAATAACCTCCCTTGTCCTACTGGCCACAGTGTTCCTGCTCCATGCCAGGATGCCATTGGCTTTGCTGCCCACCTGGGCACACTGCTGGCTCACCTTCAGCTCCTATCTACCAGTACCCCAGGTCCCTTTCTTTCTGGCTGCTCTTAGCCACTCTATCTGTAGCATTGCTTGGGGTTGTTGTGGCCAAAGTGTAGAACCCTGCACTTGGCCTTGTTCAGTCTCATCCCAATGGCCTCTGCCCACCCATCCAGCCTGTCAAGGTTCCTCTGCAGGCCCAGTACTGATTGCCAGTAACTGTTGACTCTTATTCTCTGGCACTTTTTGGCCACTGGTGGGTCTGCCTCTCACAACAGTTTGTGATCCAGCCAGAGGAGGGGACACGCAATCCACAGATTGCAGAATTGTCATAACTTGCAGCCGATGTGAGCCAGAATTTTGGAGCATGTCTATGATTCTTTCATAAATCATTGCCATATTTTCTGAGTGCTTTTTCTTCTGACAACATGGTATTCATCGAATGTGTCCTCACTGTGTTGATGATCCATGGGCAAGGAGCTGGGCAGGGATTTTCCTAAGACGTTAAAGGAGTTAGGTGTTCAAATCTCATAAAAAAATAATGAGATCAAGCACCTAAGTCCCACCTGTGCCTGAAAAAACTTCCAGTCCTATGACATGTTTGCTTAGCATGTTGGTAGGTCAGCAAAAGATCAAAATGATGGCACATCTCTAACAGGTTGAAGCAGTAGCATTAAAAAGACCTTTTAGAAGCCATAGTTCTGAGTTAGGGTCAAACACCTCAGGGACCAGTAAAATAAGTCATCATTTGGCCAATCTCAGCATCCAGCTTTTGAAAGGGACAAGTGGTCTCCAGTTAACTTTAGACAGTTTGTAGAATGCTGTTTCTCTGAATATTAGTATTTTAATCAATTTTCATTGCTGAATTAGGATGTGCCAAATTTGTGTCTGTACACTACTTCCAGACTTGCCAGTAGAGCTTCATGGCAAATCCTTCTCTTTATAGACAACTTTGCAACCAGGATCTAGCAAAGATTGTTGTGCAGGAAAGGATGATCAAGGCTCTGGAGCACCTTGTGAGATTGGTCAACATCTTACATAGAATCATAGAATCAGAATGGTTTTGGGCTGGAAGGGACCTCAAAGATTATCCAGTTCCAACCCCCCGCCACAGGCAAGAACACCTCCCGCTAGAAGAGGTCACTCAAGGCCTCATCCAGCCTGGCCTTAAACATCTCCAGGGAGGGAACAGCCACAGCTTCCCTGGGCAACCTGTGCCAGTGTTTCACCACCCTCACTGGAAAGAACATTTTCCTAACATCTAGTATAACTCTCCCCTCTGGCAGTTTAAACCCATTACTGCTCATCCTGTCATTACAAGACCTTCTAAATAGTCACTCCTCAGCCCTCCTGTAGGCCTCCTTCAGACACTGAAAGGCTACTATAAGGTCTGACAGAATCACAAAATTAACCAGGTTGGAAAAGACCTCTGGGATCATCAAGTCCAACCCTATCACCTAGGAGATACCTGGAGAAGAGGAGGCTCAAGGCAGACCTCATTGCTGTCTACAACTACCTGAAGGGAGGCTGAGCCAGGTGGGGTTGGTCTCTTCCGCCAGGCAACCAGCAACAGAACAAGGGGACACAGTCTCAAGTTGTGCTGGGGGAGGCATAGCCTGGATGTTAGGAGGAAGTTCTTGCCAGAGAGAGTGATTTGCCACTAGAATGGGCTGCCCAAGGAGGTGGTGGAGTCACCATCCCTGGGGGCGTTCAAAAAAAGTGTGGATGAGGCACTTAGTGCCATGGTCTAGTTGACTGGATAGGGCTGGCCTGGATGATCTTGGTTGGATAGGTTGGACTGGAGGGATAGGTTGGAATGGGTGATCTTGGAGGTCTCTTCCAACCTGGTTGATTCTATGATTCTAACCCTTCTAATTAATTAAACCATGGCACTAAGTGCCTCATCCAGCCTCCTCTTAAACACCTCCAGAGTTGGTGACTCCTCCACCTCCCCGGGCAGCCCATTCCAATGGGCAATCACTCTTTCCTTGTAGAACTTCTTCATTACAGCACCTGAGTGTTCATGATCTCAACCTAGAGGAGGGGGCTCTTCAGGGAGAAAGATGAAGGCTCATGTGTGGACAGCATGACATCTAGAGAAACAGTGGGTCTTCAAGGCATGTGGCATGGCAATCTGTGGGTATGTCACTCCAGCACCAGGTGGCTACAGTCCTCTCTTCTGCTTTCTAAAGCAATTAATCTCTTCAGCTGCTGAAATACTGTGGAAGAGCTGAGTACAGAGCACACTGAAAGCAGCAGCAGGTGCTCACAGCATAGGAGAACCCATCTGGAAACTGTTGTGGTGCACATGCTGGATGTGCTGTGCTGTGGAGATGTGTAAGGGCTGTACATATGCTGCATTGAACCTGCCAATTCTTAGGGTAGCTTTATTGCAAAGACTGCATGGCTCTTGTTTACTGGAGGCTTGATAGTGACAGGGGCTCCAGGAGCAATGCAGGGGTGGGAGTAAGATGTCAAGAATCACAGAATATCAAGGGCTGGAAGTGACCTCCAAAGCTCATCCAGCCCAACCCCCTTCCAGAGCAGGATCACCTATATCAGATCACACAGGAATGCATTCAGGCAGGTTTTGAGTGTCTCCAGAGAGGGAGACTCCACAACCCCCCTGGGCAGCCTGTTCCAGTGTTCTGTCACCCTCACAGGGAAAAAAAATCCTCCTCATGTTTAAATGAAACTTCTCATGCCTCAGTTTCCACCCTTGTCCTGTCATTGGGCATCACCCAGCAGAGCCTGGCTCCAGCCTCCTGGCACTCACCCTGCACATATTTATAAACATTGATGAAGTCACTTCTCAGTCTCCTCTTCTCCAAACAGCACAGCCCCAGCTCCCTCAGGCTCTCCTCATAAGAGAGGTGTTCCATTCCCTGCATCATCTTTGTGGCTCTGCACTGGACTCTCTCAAGCAGCCCTTGGGCTGTGAGGGAAGGAGAGCCTGCGTTTCAGTACGTATGATGTGGACCTTTGTTGGGTTTGTTGCTATTTCTGCTTGTGCAGAAATGTGAGCTTTGCAGGAGCACAGTGACTTCTTGCATGCTTTTGTATTTTTCAAAGCTGGAGACTGTGAAACTCAGAGAGGGGAGAGAGATGAAGTTTCTGCAGCCTATCCCAGAGAGGGGAGAGGACATCTTAACTTTCAGATGCACTTCTTGTCTCCCTTTTGAACTTCTGGCCCTTGATGCCTGAATTAAAACAACCATTCTACACTCAAAATCTTGTGATAATACAAAAGCCATTCTCTGACTGGTTACTTCTCAGGGAAACATCATTCAGAATTACAGAGGGAGATATTTCCACCAGCAGACACCCTCAGTTTACAACACGGCGAGTGGCTACAAAACTTAGGACTGCCTTTTCAAACCTATTTAAGTTCTCAAGTGATCATAACACAGTTAACACATCATTTACAGAAAACATGGACCAAAATAAGGAAATGAATGCTTGAACACCTAATAAATCTCACAGTCACCACAGAATAAACATGCCGTGCTTATCAACTGTAACCCACAGCCTACTTCTTCAGATTTATGCTTACAATTATGATTCAGTTGTTGTATACATTCTACTAGCTCTGTATTTACTTTTGAATGATACAGATGTGAATTTCCAAAAGATAAAGGGATTAATTGTTTTTTACCACAGATATTTACACACAGTACTATCACAGTCTAGTTCTGCAGGATAATAGCAGAAGCAGTGTGTCAGAAAGGAGGGTAAAAGCTCACCAGCCTGTAGAACATAGCACAGAGGAAGATATTCCACAGGAATAAGGGCATGGCAATGAGAGTTATTAGCCCTTGTTGAGATCTCCTCATAAGAGAGATGTTCCATTCCCTGTTGGGCTGTCCTAGTGGATTTCACAAAGGGTTTTAACTCTGAGTCAAGGTGTTTTGTTGGTTTAGCAGACAGGCTGGAGGGCAGGGATGCCATCCAGAGGGACCTGGACAGGCTGGAGAGGTGGGCACAAGCCAAGCTCAGGAGGTTCAAAAATGCCAAGTGCAGGGTCCTGCATCTGGGTTGAGGCAATCCAAAGCACAAATCCAGGCTGGGCAGTGACTGGCTGGAGAGCAGCCCTAAGGAGAGGGACTTGGGGGTGCTGGTGGACAAGAGGCTCAACATGAGCCAGCAGTGTGCACTTGCAGCCCAGAGGGACAACCAGAGCCTGGGCTGCATCAGGAGAAGTGTGGCCGGCATGTTGAAGGAGGTGGTTCTCCCCCTCTACTCCACTCTGCTGAACCCCCACCTAGAGTACTGCATCCAGTTCTGGAGCCTCTGTTACAAGAGAAGGTTCCACGAGGATGAGCAGAGGGCTGAAGCAGCTCTGCTGTGAGGACAAACTGAAAGAGTTGGGGCAGTTCAGTCTGGAGAAGAGGAGGCTCCCCGGTGACCTTCTTGTGGCCTTTCAGTATCTGAAGGGGGCCTGCAGAAAAGCTGGGGAGGGACTTTTTAGGCTCTCAGGGTGTGACAGAACCCGGGGGAATGGAGCAAAACTGGAGATGGGTAGGTTCAGACTGGATGTAAGGAGGAAGTTGTTCAGCATGAGAGTGGTGAGAGCCTGGAATGGGTTGCCCAGGGAGGTGGTTGAGGCCCTGTCCTTGGAGGTGTTTAAGGCCAGGCTGGATGAGGCTGTGGGCAGCCTGCTCTAGGGTAGGGTGTCCCTGGGCATGGCAGGGGGGGTTGGAACTGGCTGATCCTTGTGGTCCCTTCCAACCTTGCCTGATTCTCTGATTCTGTGAGTCTATGATTCTATGATACTCCTGTAAATTCCATGGACTAACAAGTCTGTTTTATGGAGGGTGCTTTCATTCAGTGATATTTTTAGGAATGCTCTGTGGTAACACGATTTAGTGAACTGTTGGATTTCCTTTGGTGTTACTGAGAATCATAGAACAAATTAGGTTGGGAGGAACCTTTAGAGGTCATCTTTCCAACCTGGTTGTTGTGGAGGCAGGGAATTAACTTGGCCAAGTTAATATATACACAATATATACACAAATAGAATTATTCTATTTTCCTGAACCCACTCCCCCAAAACTATATACCAACATTAATTTAGTTTAATTCATAGAATCATAGAATGGTTTAGGTTGGAAGGGACCTCAAGGATCATCCAGCTCCAACCCCCTGCCATAGGCAGGGACACCTCCCACTAGAGCAGGCTGCTCAAGGCCTCATCCAGCCTGGCCTTAAACGCCTCCAGGGAGGAAGCATCCACAACCTCCCTGGGCAACCTGTGCCAGTGTCTTACCACCCTCACTGTAAAGAACTTCCTCCTAATATCCAGTCTAAATCTCCCCTCCTCCAGCTTAAACCCATTCCCCCTCGTCGTCGTGACACTACTAGACCTTGTCAATAGTCCCTCCCCAGCCTTCCTGTAGGCTCCCTTCAGATACTGGAAAGCCACTCTAAGGTCTCCTCGAAGCCTTCTCTTCTCCAGGCTGCAGAGCCCCAACTCTCTCAGCCTGTCCTCATAGCAGAGCTGCTGCAGCCCTCTGATCATCTTCGTGGCTCTCCTCTGGACCCGCTCCAGCAGTTCCATGTCCTTCTTGTGCTGGGGGCTCCAGAACTGCACACAGTACTCCAGGTGCAGGCTCAGTTTGATTGAGAAGGTCTTACAAGGATAGTGTAGACAAACATGGCTATTTCAGGAGTCGGGAAATGGAATAGGCTAAGGTATAAACACAGCTTTCCCGGTATCAGTCAGGCTGAGCAGAAAGTTGTACTACTCACAAGCTAGGCTGTCTGACAGGGCGGTCCAGATGCTTGTCAGGTCTCTCCCTTTCAGAAGACATCCGAGGCTCGTTAAGCCATTCAGCTCGCACAAAAGGGATGCTTAGGGTGAGGAGCCGTTCTAAGCAGGGACGGTCCTGTTCCTTGGGAGCTTGTCCTTCGTTTCGTCAGGGGACTCCCTTTGCAGGAACTATCCAGGCCGGGGAAAAGAACCCCAAGGCGGGAAGCACCTCAGTACTTATCCCTTTGTTAGACAAAGAGTCGATTTGCCGTTTCTAGGCGCGAAGCACACAGGCAATCAGCAGGCCGCCTGCAGCGCGGCCATCTGCACTGGGCGCCCCGGAAGGGCCCTTGGCTCCGCTCCCTCCCCACGCTTCAAGCCTGCAGGGCAATGGAGCGGGGGGAAGGTGTTTCGCGCCTTTCCTCTCCTAGTCAAACCACGGAGGGAGAGGGCTTTGGGGTATCCAGGACACTGGTTAATTCTGTGGTTCTCTCTAACCCCACTCCCCACCTCCCCATGTTGAGCAGGGACATCTTCATCTGGTTGCGGTGGCTCAGAAATAGCATCTGCTGAACAGCAGTAGGGATGCTGACAGGGCCATTCTTACATGGCGTTGTTAAGACACAAGGGTCCTTATCATGAAGGACTTGTGAGCCAAGAGGAAGATAGCAGATGTGTGACTTGTCATGTGTAAGCATTTGGGTTTAGTTAGCTCCTGCTCGTAATGATAATTATTTGCACATTAATTGATTCAAATGTCTTACAATGCATTTGGATTTATGTTCCCTCTGGAAAAAAAAAAAACTACAGTCAGGGGTTGCACTTCATAGAATCATAGAATCAGTCAGGGTGGGAAGGGACCACAAGGATCAGCCAGTTCCAGCCCCCCTGCCATGCCCAGGGACACCCTACCCTAGAGCAGGCTGCCCACAGCCTCATCCAGCCTGGCCTTAAACACCTCCAGGGATGGGGCCTCAACCACCTCCCTGGGCAACCCATTCTAGGCTCTCACCACTCTCATGATGAAGTTGTTCTTCCTAACATCGAGACTTAATCTACCCATTTCTAGCTTTGTTCTATTCCCCCGAGTCCTATCACTACCTGACAGCCTAAAGAGTCCCTCCCCAGCTTTTTTGTAGGCCCCCTTCAGATACTGAAAGGCCACAATAAGGTCACCTTGGAGCCTCCTACAGCCTGAACAGGTGGAAGCCCCATCCCTGGAGGTGTTTAAGGCCAGGCTGGATGAGGCTCTAGACAGCCCGATCTAGTGTGAGGTGTCCCTGCCCATGGCAGGGGAGTTGGAACTAGATGATCCTTGTGGTCCCTTCCAACCCTGACTGAGTCTATGATTCTATAATGCTGACAGAAAAAATAATGGGCAGGGAAGCAAAGCATTTGGTAAGTTACAGTGCCATCTATGGAAGGAAACCAGCACCAGCCTGCAAACAGATCTCTGCTTTCAGAAACCTTCTTTTGTACCTCTAGCAATTGGGTTTTAACCATAGCCTGGAACTAAATGTTAAATGCAACAGAAAACTCAGAGCACTCCACCAAATCTTGAGGCACTGCTGCAATCCTTGGAAAACTTGTTCAGCTTTCCCCTCTAGTTCTCTCAGAGCAGATTTTCCCGCTGGCTTTGTCCCAGGTTTGTGTTTGTTTTTTTTCAAGTGGGACTCTCTCCTGGTGACAAAGAGCTGCTTAGTGGTCTCAGTGCAGGGCCAGGGGACTCTTGGACTTGTCCTTCTCCTTGCAAGGAGGTAGGCTAGTAAAGGTACTTCTTAGGTGAGGCTTCCTATGGCACAAAATGGACAAAAGTCTTACAATTCATGGTGTGCACATCCAGTGGCAAAGCCTCTGACTGGGAGGTCAGGGGTCTGCCTCCAGCTGCAGCTGGTGCTTCTGTATTTTAGGAGCTGGTGATCTCCAGCAGACTGTTACTGTACTCTGATGCTTTGTGTAAAGAAACTGGATACTTGGGAAGCCAAAGGAAGATGCTGACTTCATGAGAATCATAGAATGGTTTAGGTTGGAAGTGACCTCAAATATCATCTAGTTCCAACCCCCTGCCATAGGCAGGGACACCTCCCACTATAACAGGTAGAAGTTAGAAACTGGCATGGAAGATTCAGATTCAAGGCCCTATGCCAGTGACTGTTTTGTTGTGTACAAAGTGGTGGACCACTGCAGAAAAAAGAAAGAGCCCCATTCACCATAAAGTGCCAAATAACTTAGTGGTTAAACTTCATTAAACATAGAAGGCTTCAGCATATGCACTGGCAGCAGAGCAGTAGAAAAAGCTTAGCCAGAGGAGTGACATAACCTGGGAGAGGTGTCTGTCATGTCTCTTCTTTTTCTCTCATTCAAAGGGGCACCTAACATTGGGAGAGTATCTGCAAGGAGAGTATTAAACAGAGAAAAACGCCTCCTTCTTGCCATCACAACAGATTTAACTCTTTTGGACCAAGTATTTCCCATCAGCTGGTCTAAGCAATGCCCCACTCTCGGGGCTTGTTGGTTTCTGTGCTGCTCAGCTGTAAGACACTCATTCCTCCCATTGGTTTTGTAGGGGATCATGCTGCTTGCTAACTGAAAGCTGAGGTTTCCCTAAGTTACAGAGTGAGTGGCTTTGCCCCATGAAGTTTGCCTGAGAAAGCTGGTGGCAGAGTAGGGCATTTTACATAGGGCTGTGGTCATCAGAGCTGACCACTCAGCCCTCCTGCTTTTTTTTCTGTCAGCTTATCACTAGGCATCCTGATTGATGTCAGCAGTAATAGCTTTGGTTTGGAAAGTCTCTCCTTACCTTTTATAAGTCTGTAGGTTTTGGTTAGGCGAGTAAAAGAAGACACAAGATCCAATGTAGTACCAGGTACCAGCACTGGGCATTTTGCCACCAACTTCATCTGGCTTTGGAGTTGGTTTTATGACCCTGAAGGAACTGGATGAATTGTTCTTTAGATCACAGGATCACAGGATATTAGGGGTTGGAAGGGACTCACGGAGATCATCGAGTCCAACCCCCCTGCCTGAGCAGGACCACACAGTCTAGCACAGATCACAGAGGAACGCATTCACGAGGGGCCTTGAAAGTCTCCAGAGAAGAAGACTCCACAACTTCCCTGGGGAGCCTGTTCAGTGCTCTGTGACCCTTACAGTAAAGTTTCCCCTTCTGCTGAGCTGGAACTTCTTGTGCTGCAACTTACACCCATTGCTCCTTGTCCTATCACAAGGAGCAAGTGAGCAGAGTCTGTCCCCCCCACCTCTTGACCAGCCCTCAGATGTTTATAAACATTTATTAAATCCCCTCTCAGTCTTCTCTTCTCCAGACAAAAAAGCCCCAGGTCCCTCAGCCTCTCCTCATAAGATAAATGAAAGGAATGATTAACTCCAGTTACTTTTATGCTATCTTCTTGCCTGAACTTGCTTCATTCAAGCATTGATTCTGGAGGACAGAAGACAAAAAAACCCCAAACAATCCAGCTTCATTGTGCAGCTGAATTTTTTGTGCCTACCTACAGCAATGTGCTGCTATTTTCAATACTGGCAAAAACCTACTTGCAAAACACTCCTGAGAGTATGAAATCAAAAGAAATAAGAGAAAAATTCACAGCCATTTTTTAAAAAGAAACAGTTTGAAGTCTCTCACTACTGAAAATGACTTTTTTATGTTTATTTGGTATTCACAGAAAAACACAGAATCAAAGAATGGTTTGAATGGAAGAGACCTTAAAGATCATCTAGCTCCAACCCCCCTGCCTTGGGCAGGGACACCTCTCACTAGACCAAGTAGCTCAAAGTCTCATCTAGCCTGATCTTAAACATTTCCAGGGATGAGGTGTCCACAACTTCTCTGGGCAACGTTTTCAAAAGCCTTACAAATAGGTGTAGGAAACATATTTTGAATGAGCAGGGAGAATTAACATTTGTCTTCCATGCTTATGATCTTAGATCCAGAGAGGAAGCAAAATTATTGTTGAATCACAGAAGTCTGAGTAGGTGGGAGTCAGGATGCTGCCATTCCAGAAATACAGACCTGTAGTTCTTTCATCACTGACACCTTCCTTTGCCTCTCATCTAAGGGAATACCTCCTTTTGTAAAAGCTCACTAGCCTGTAGAAGGTAGCACAGAGGAAGTTATTCCACAGGAATAAGGGCATGGCAATGAGAGTCATTAGCCCTTGTGGAGAGCTCCATGGCATCTCTTGGGCAGAAGTATTCTTTGCAGGGTGGAGGGAAGCTGTCACACCTTGAGATATGGTGGGAACAGAGAGAATAACTTAGGACAAAGACCAGTCTGGAAAACAAATCCCCACATCCCTGCATGCCAGTAAAACTCCAGCACAGCTCATGCTGTGTGGCTGCTGTGAAGGAATGCAGCTGTGGGTTGCTTCTGTCTGTCTGTTGCATCCCATCCTGAAGGCTTCCCAGACTAGCACACTGAGATGTACTCAGACAAGCACATCTGGGTCAGGAGACGTCAGTGAAACTCATTACCAAGTACAAAATCTGCACGTTGGAACACAGGACATTTCTGTATGACCAGACCACTCCAGACCAGGAGCACTTTTCACTTTAGCTATAGTTTTAAATGAACTATGAAGTAAGAGGACTGCCCTGTACTGTGGGCAGCAGCTGTGTAACTGAATCACAGAACCTTAGAGGTTGGAAGAGACCTGCAGAGATCATTGAATCCAATCCCCCTGCCAAGCAGGATCCCCTAGGGTAGTCTGCACAGGAATGCATCCAGGTGGGTTTGAAAAGTTTGCAGAGAAGGAGACTCCACAAACTCTCTGGGCAGCCTGTTCCAGTGCTTTGCCATCCTCACTGTAAAGGAGTTGCAGAGCGCTTTCTTGCATTAGAGGTGATTTCTTTCTTTTCACAGCTCACAAAGCAGACACATGTTAATATTTGCAGAGATTTCCTTCAGCTAGTTCTCTTATATCATCATAGAATCATAGAATCAACCACGTTGGAAGAGACCTCCAAGATCATCCAGTCCAACCTAGCACCCAGCCCTGTCCAATCAACTAGACCATGGCACGAAGTGCCTCATCCAGGCTTTGCTTGAACACCTCCAGGGATGGTGACTCCACCACCTCCCTGGGCAGCCCATTCCAATGCCAATCACTCTCTCTGGGAAGAACTTCCTCCTAACATCCAATCTATATCTCCCCTAGCACAACTTGAGACTGTGTCCATCTATGCTGGTCAGATTTGTACACTGCATATCCTTTTGTTTTGCTATGGATTTCACCCCTCAGGCTTAATTTGCAAATAAAATAGACTTCAGCACTTATTTTGCCCCAGATAAGAATGAATATAAACAAGCAAACAAGCAAGCAAGGGACTTTCCAGTCCCTGGATCTGTGTTTCCCTCCTGAACCAGAAGGCATTCTGAAAGCTTCACTGAAAGCTTGCTTTGGAAACGATCATTTTTGCGGAGTGCTGACTGTGCTGCTACCTTTACTAAAGAGATGCAGCCAAACAATGGTTTGCTTCTGTATTATCTAGGTCACAGGCCAGAATTCTCCTGGGTGTGAACATTTTCAATGAAGCTGAATCTGTCGGTGCAGAGTGAAGCTATTTTCCCTTTTAAAGCTGGTCCTAAATGGGAATGCTGAGTGTCACGTCTGGTTTAACTGTTTTTTTGGTTCTGGGTATAGTCAGGGGGTGAAGTCCTCACCATGAGGGGCTGGTCACTCACTCTGCCCTGGCCAAGCATTAACTCAGTGGTGAATCACAGAATCAGAATGTCAAGGGCTGGAAGGGGCCTCCAAAGATTGTCTAGTCCAGTCCCCCTGCCAGAGCAGGATCACCTAGAGAAGATCACACAGGAACCCACACATCCAGGTGGGTTTTGAATACCTCCAGAGAGGGAGACTCCACAACCCCCCTGGGCAGCCTGTTGCAGTGTTCTGTCACCCTCACAGGAAAAAAAAATCCTCCTCATGTTTAAATGAAACTTCCTACGCCTCAGTTTCCACCCATTGCCCCTTGTCCTGTCATTGAGCATCAGCAAGCATAGTCTGGCTCCATCTTCCTGGCACTCACCCTGCGCATTTTTATAAACAAGGTGCATTGACTTCATCAAGGGTGGTGAGACCCTGGAATGGGTTGCCCAGGGAGGTGGTGGAAGCCCCATCCCTGGAGGTGTTTTAGGCCAGGCTGGATGAGGCTCTGTCCAGCCTGATCTAGGGTAGGGTGTCCCTGCCCATGGCAGGGGGGTTGGAACTAGATGTTCCTTGTGGTCCCTTCCAACCCTGCCTGATTCTATGATCCTATGATTCTGTGACTCGTTTGGGCTTTATGATTTCTTATTTAATCTTTAAGGTGTTAAACTAATTTAATATACTGCTATGATCTAAGTTGTATGTTGCATATTTGCACAATGTGGATAAGGTGTTACCTCTGGTACATACAAAAGAGAAAATACTGGATCTGGGTCATTGAATCAGAGAATGTTAGAGGCTGGAAGTGACCTCTAGAGATCATCAAGTCTAACCGCTCTACTAGGGGAGGATCACCTCGGGCAGGTCACACAGGACTTCATCCATGTGGGTCTTGAAAGTCTCCAGAGAAGGAGACTCCACAACCTCTCTGGGCAGCCTGTTCCAGGGCTCCATTGTTCTCACAGTAAAGAAGCTTTTCCTCATGCTGAAGTGGAACCTTCTGAGTTCCAGTTTGTGTCTGTTGTCTTTCATCCTATCACAGGACAGCATTGAAAAGAGCCTAGCCCCTTCTTCTTGACACTCCTTGACACAAGACTGGATGAGGCACTTAGTGCCATGGTCTAGTTGATTGCATGGGGCTGGATGTTAGGAGGAAGTTCTTCAGAGAGAGAAAGTGGCATTGGAATGGGCTGCCCAGGGAGGTGGTGGAGTTGCTGTCCCTGGAGGTGTTCAAGAAAAGCCTGGATGAGGCACTTAGTGTCATGGTCTGGTTCATTGGATAGGGCTGGGTGTTAGGTTGGACTGGATGATTTTGGAGGTCTCTTCCAACCTGGCTGATTCTATGATTCTATGACATCCACCCTTCAGATATTTATAAACATTAATAAGATCTCCTCAGTCTTCTCTTTTCCAGGCTAGGAAAGCCAGGAAAGCCCAGGTATCTGGTGTACCAGGGAGCCCCAGGTATCTCAGCCTTTCCTTACAAGACAGGTGTTTCAGTCCCTTAATCACTCTTGTAGCCTTCCCTTGGACACTCTCAGTATATTCCTGTCCCTCTTGAACTGGGGAGCCCAGAACCGGACACAATGCTCTAGATGTGGTAGAGGTGGGGAGGAGAACCTCCTTTGACCTGCTGGGTCCAGTCAGTGATTTGTTCATGACTGTGTACAAAAATATCATATCATAGTATCATAGTATCATCAGGGTTGGAAGAGACCTCACAGATCATCAAGTCCAACCCTTCACCACAGAGCTCAAGGCTAGACCATGGCACCAAGTGCCACATCCAACCTTGCCTTGAACAGCTCCAGGGACGGTGACTCCACCACCTCCCTGGGCAGCCCATTCCAGTGGCCAATGACTCTCTCAGTGAAGAACTTTCTCCTCACCTCAAGCCTAAACTTCCCCTGGCGCAGCCTGAGGCTGTGTCCTCTCGTTCTGGCACTGGCCACCTGAGAGAAGAGAGCAACCTCCCCCTGGCTACAACCACCCCTCAATCTGAAGATAAATTGTGAGACTAGTTCTGGCTGTCATTGCTGCCAGACTTGCTCCTTTCTCCTTTCTCTTCACCTGCTGGTTAAGTTATTCCATGGATACATCAAGAAGTATACCTTGGTCTGACTGCTGACATACTGGAAGGAAAAATATTGAGATCATAGAATCATAGAATTAACCATGTTGGAGGAGACCTCCAAGATCATCCAGTCCAACCTACATCTTGCCACAGACACAAAGAATAGTGTGGGACTGGATAAACCATCTCCAACTTGTTATTGTTTTAGTTAAGAAGCTTTAGAGAGCTTATTTCTTAAGAAGCTTTCCAGCAGCATTCTTATGAGAAAACAAAACAGCCTTGAACTGAGGGAAGTTGCTCTGTTGGTGGTCACTGCTGTTGGAAAATCCAAAGAAGTCCTGTCTGAGAATGAAGGCAGAGGCAGCCCACACAGGTCTGCGAGCTTCTAATACACACAAACGTTATCTATTACCCTGCAGCGTGCAGATATGCTAAAAATCCATCTTTTATTTATACAAACTCACATTACTGCTCTGCTCAAAAATATTTGGGGAAGCAGTTGAACTTGTGAACGCTCACACTCCAGACTGTAGTTCCATTGTTGAGGTTCACATTTTCTGCCTGCTGGTAATTTATAAACATTGGATTTAGTCAGGGGAAAGACTTCATGTAGCTTAGCTGCAATTTCCTGCAGCAAATGGGGTCTGATGAGTGAGGATATGAGATGCTGGAAAAGTGTGGTCACTCTAAGGAAAGCTGTCCTGCCTCAGTGCTGTAGTGGGGTTGGCATGATTTTGTAAGAGGGATTGGCAGGTTGCTAATTCCCTGTCCGATCCAGACTGAAAAATGCCAAGTGAGGGGCTTCCGCTTGAAAGCAAATGGGGTTTTGCCCTCCTAAGATGATGGGATCAGGCTCTGAATCTAAGCAGATGTGGAAATACCTTCAAGTCCCTGACTAAGGAAATCACATCAGCCTGTGCATAACTTGAACCATGTGCTGGAGCCTAGCTGAAGGCTTGATTTCAGCTGAAATCCTGAAGCTCTGCTATGAGGATAGGGTGACGGAGATAGGCTTGTTCAGCCTGGAGAAGAGTCTGGGAACACCTTATAGCTGCCTTCCAATCATAGTATCATAGAATCACAGAATGGTTTAGGTTGGAAGGGACCTCAAAGACCATACAGTTCCAACCCCACAGGGACACCTCCCACTGGAACAGGTCACTCAAGGCCTCATCCAACCTGGCCTTGAACACCTCCAGGGAGGGAGCAGCCACAACCTCCCTGGGCAACCTGTGCCAGTGTCTTACCACCCTCACTCTAAAGAACATCTTCCTAACATCCAGTCTAAATCTCCCCTCTTCCAGTTTAAACCCATTCCTCCTCATCCTGTCATTACAAGACCTTGTCAATAGTCCCTCCCCAGCCTTCCTGTAGGCCCCCTTCAGATACTGGAAGGCCATTCCAAGGTCTCCTCGAAGCCTTCTCTTCTCCAGGCTGCAGAGCCCAAACTCTCGTAGCCTGTTCTCATAGCAGAGCTGCTGCAGCCCTCTGAGCATCTTTGGCCTCCTCCAAACTTGCTTCAACAGTTCCATGTCCTTCTTGTGCTGGGGACTCCAGAACTGTGCACAGGAAGGCTGGAGAGGGAGTTTTCATAAGGGTGTCTAGCAACAGGACAGGAAGGACCTTTCCTATAAAGACAGGCTGAAAGAACTGGGGGCTCTTCAGCCTGGAGAAGAGAAGGCTCTAGGGAAACCTTCTAACTACATTTCAGTATTTGAATGGGACCTACAGAATGTCCATGGAAGGACTGCTTAGAAGGGCCTGTAGTGATAGGACAAGGGGCAATGGTTGGAAACTGGAGCAGGGTAGATTCAGTTTGGACATCAGGAGGATCTCTTCACAGTGAGAATGGTAAAATACTGGAACAGGTTTCTCAGGGGTGTGGTTGAGGCTCTGTCCCTGGAGCCATTCAAAATCAGCCTTGATGTGGCCCTGGGTAGCCTGATCCAGTTGGAGGTGCCCCTGCTGAGTGCAGAGGGGTTGGACAAGGTGACCTTTGACAATCCCTTCCAATCCAGTTGCAATCTATGAATCTATAAAGCTGATTTCTCCCCCTGTTTTTTTCAGTCTAGCAATGTGTGCTGCTCAGCTCACAACACAGCAAGAGTATCGCTTGGAGGGACACAGGCAGCAAGTCACAGGTTCTCCTGGGCTGCTGTCCTATTACAAGCCTCAAGAGTGGCAGCCATGAGCTAAACACATGTCCATCTCAGCTAAGCAAAGCATTCAAAGTCCCTCATCTGCCTGCCTGTGTCCCTGCAATAGCTGTGGTGTACAGGGCTGCAGAAATGAAGCATGCTTTATAGATGTGCAAGATCCCTGCCTGCATAACCAGCAGATTCTCATTGCCCTGGAACACTGCATGTTCCCAAGGAGCAACAACTTGCCTAAACCCTCCTAGCCTGATCCACAAATGTGCACCAGACAGATTCAACCCAAATAGAGGATCTTGCCACCTTTTACAAAAGGTTTGCATGCCCTTTTTTTTACAGGGAAGTTTGTTGTTGCTGCTGCCTGTGCCCATCGTTTCTCAGAACACAGCAGGAGTCACTTAATGATACTGTCAGAGGGTATGAAAAATTAATAACCAAGTCCCAGACTGTGTCTTGTGTTTAAGGGACATCACTTCCACATCTGTCTAATGCACTGGGCTGCATCAGAATCCTCTAATAGCTGCTTTCTGAACTAGGGAAAAATTAACCACCCAGTATCTAATCCCTGCCCTCACTTTGTCACCTATTTTAGGTGATCCTGCCCTGGCGGAGAGCTGAACTAGATGATCTTTTGAGGTCACTTCCAACCCCTGATCTTCTGTGATTCTGTGCCCCTGACATATATATTGTTTATTGATGTGACTTGACCTTCAGGTTCAGTGAAAGGAGAAAGAATGGTTGGTAAAGTTAGATGACTTACCAAGGCAGACAAATAATAACATGACTTTCTGAATGTTCCTTTGTCGATACTTCTTCAAATCATTCCACAAAACCACCAGGAACGTGGCCACAACTTTACCATTTGATTCCTCTGTACATCAGCAACCACTCTTACTGTTTTTCTGTAACAATCTCCACTTTAGATTTTTATGCATGTTCCACCAACTTCCCAGTGCTGCTAAACCTTTTTGTGGGAAAGGAAAAAGGAGACACTACACCTTAGCCACAACAACTCCAAGCAGTGCTACAGGCTGGGAACAGAGTGGCTGAGAGCAGCCAGGAAGAAAGGAACCTAGAGGTACTGATAGATAGTAGCTGAACATGAGCCAGCAGTGTGCCAGGATCAGGAATAGTGTGGCCAGTAGGACAAGGGAGGTTATTCTTACCCTGTGCTCAGTACTGGTCAGGCCACACCTTGAGTCGTGTGTCCAGTTCTGGGCTCCTCAATTCAAGAGAGATGTTGAGGCACTGGAATGTGTACAGAGAAGGGTGACAAAGCTGGTGAGAGGCCTGGAGCACAGCCCTATGAGGAAAGGCTGAGGGAGCTGGGAGTATTTAGCCTGGAGAAGATGAGGCTCAGGGGTGACCTCATTGCTGTCTACAACTACCTGAAGGGAGGCTGTAGCCAGGTGGGGGTTGGTCTCTTCTCCCAGGCAACCAGCAACAGGACAAGGGGACACAGTCTCAAGCTGTGATGGAGGAGGTCTAGGCTGGATGTTAGGAGGAAGTTGTTGGCAGAGCGAGTGATTGGCATTGGAATGGGCTGCCCAGGGAGGTGGTGGAGTTGCCGTGCCTGGAGGTGTTCAAGCAAAGCCTGATTGAGGCACTTAGTGCCATGGTCTAGTTGACTGGACAGGGCTGGGTGCTAGATTGAACTGGATGATCTTGGAGGTCTCTTCCAAGCTGGCTGATTCTATGATTCTATGATAAAGCAATATTTCTGGAATGGCAATACAATGCAGATCTACAGGAAGAATATCTTCAGGCATTAGAAGGGGACTCAAGAGACTCTGTCAGTAAAGACCCTTTTTTTGCAGTCAGACATGAGTTCACCTGACTGTTCTCCAAGTCAGCCAAGTTTAGGTTAGCCTAATACTCAGCTTTAGTTAATAAGCCATGCTAAGAGGTAGGACATATTAACTCAGGCCCAAAGCTAAAGTGGAGTAAATATAAGACTCTGCCTGCAAAAATCCCCAACCCGTCTGTAGTTATAAAGTCAGTTTCTATTGCAGCCCTGCCATCAGTTTCAGGCATCACCTTAGGCAAACCACAGAATCTGTTTCTCAGTTCCTTGCTTGCAAAGTGAGGACAGTAAAACTCCACTGCTCCCACTCTCCATACATTAAGAGTGGAAGCTGTTCAGGTGAGTTGTTAACATGCACATGTATAAAGACTTGAAAAGAAAACACAATTCAGCCTGGCTACAGTGCTGCAAGTAATAATACCTCTCAGAATAGTACTGAGTGCTCTTAAGCAATGGAATTGGCTGTCTTTATATTCTGTGGCACTCTGCTTGAAATGCTAAAGCCACTGAAATACCTTTGCCTGGTCTTGTTCCTGCAATGTCATGCAGATCTCTTTGCTTCTCCTGTCTTGCTGCAGGCCTTACAATATCAGCTAACCACATCTGAATCTCATCTAAGCAAAAAAGCAAAGGAGACATTTTCCAATCTGTCCTATGCAGATTGTTACTTGTGCATCAGGCTTCATCTACAGATGCACAGATTGCACTGGGGCAGAAGAGGCTCTCAAAGGTCATCTTGTCCAACCCCCCCCTGCACTCAGCAGGGACACCTCCAACTGGATCAAGCTACTCAGGGCCATATTAAGGCTGATCTTGAATGGCTCCAGGAATAGGACTTCAACCACAACCGTGGGAAACCTGTTCCGGTATTTTACCACCCTCATTGTGAAGATCCTCCTCATGATGTCCAACCTGAATCTACCCTGTTTCTAATCTCCAGTTTCTAACCCTTGCCCCTCACCCTATCACTACAGGCCCTTCTAAGCAGTCCTTCCATGGACATTCTGTAGGTCCCATTCAAATACTGAAATGTAGTTAGAAGGTTTCCCTAGAGCCTTCTCTTCTCCAGGCTGAAGAGCCCCCAGTTCTTTCAGCCTGTCTTTATAGGAAAGGTGCTCCAGCCCTCTGATCATCAGAACTGCATTTCTGACGCACAGAAATCCTTTGATGGCTTGGGAGCCTTCGCTAAGCTGTCTTATGTTACTCATGGTAGCGCTGGAAAGACAAGTGGAAAATGTGCTGCAGCTTTCTCCTTTTCCCTCTCACTCTCTCCTCTTTTTCCTGTACCTTGTTCCCAGTAGGGTTCCCTGTGGGATGTTACACACATCCTCAGGAAGGACTCCCCATACAGACGTGCTCCTGTGTGATCTGGTATAGGTGATCCTGCTCTGGCAGGGGGTTGGACTGGGTGATCTTTCGAGGTCCCTTCCAGCCCCTGACATTCTGTGATTCTGCAATTCTCTTTCTGATTCACTGACCATGGGAGAGCTTCCCCAGCTCCTTCCCATGCCTTTGCTTTCCCCAGCTCTTTGTGAAGAGACAAACCTCGCTCCTGTGACAAAACCTTCTCCTAGACTCATCGGCTGCTGTTCCTGGTGCCGTTCTTGCCCTTCCACTCCAGCCACAGCAGAACAGCAGCAGTCAGCAGCACCAGCCTCCAGCTCTTCCTTCAGGGAAGAGCTCACCCACACAAGGCAAAGAGACTCAGGATTAGTTGCTCATCAAGGAGCTCAGCACTCCATTCCCAAAGCTGTGGCGACACTGATTGCTTGTCCCATTTTTCATACCATAATGGGTAACCTGGGGCAATTCAACAGAAGCTGGTTGTTAAATCCTGATTCCTTGCAAGCTTTCAAGGATGAAGCTGCCCCTGTTTCTCTGATGCCTTGCCCCAGCACTCTGCTACCTTCCCAGTGAAGAAGTACTAACTTGTAGTCTCTGAATGTCCCAAACTGAACCTTCCAAGCTTCAATCTGTGGTTAGTGCCCTTTGATATATACCATCTCCTACTAGCAAGAAAAAGATTTGCTATGTCATCTTTGCAATTGCCCTTGAAGTAGTTGTAGGCTGCAATTAGACCCTCCCTTAGTCTCCTCTGTGCCAGACTATACACACCCTTCCCCATCATCTTCTCTGCAGGCCACATAGAATCATAGAATCAGTCAGGGTTGGAAGGGACCACAGGGATCATCCAGTTGCAACTCCCCTGCCATGGGCAGGGACACCTCACACTAGATCAGGCTGTCTGGAACCTCATCCAACCTGGCCTTAAACACCTCCAGGGATGGAGCCTTGACCATCTCCCTGGGCAACCCATTCTGGGCTCTCACCACCCTCATGATGAAGAACTTTTTCCTAACATCTAGTCTGGATCTACCCATTTCTAGCTTTGTTCTATTCCCCCCCCACCCCAGTCCTATCACTACCTGACAGCCTATAGATTCTCTCCCCAGCTTTCTTGTAGGCCCCCTTAAGATACTGAAAGCACATGCTCTGTGCTTCTGCCTGCATCAGTAGCCTTTTGCTGGACCCTCTTCAGATTCCTCCACAACCTTCTTGGTCCATAACTGAACATGCTAGTCCAGGTGCAGCCTCATCAGTGCCGAGTAGAGATGGATAATTTCCTTCCATCTGCTGGCCTTGCTCCTCCCAGAATAAGTCCCAACACAGTATATACAGTTGGCCTTATGCACAAAGAGAGCACACAGTGCATAGGCTTACAGTCAGTCTGGCACCTGCTGTAACCCCCCCGGGGTCTGTCGAGCAGGACTGCTACTCAAGAAGCAACTCATCACTTCCCAGCCCCCGCAGACATGGTGGCTCCAGCTAGGTGCCAATTCACCTCGCTATGTCGAGCTCTGTGAGATTTCCTTTAGCCCCATCCTCTCATCTTATTGACATCTTTTGGGTGTAGAGCATTTAGAATATCAGCCACTCCCTGCAACTTAATATCACCCTCTGCAAGAACTTAAAAGTGACAAAATGCAAGCCATATTTTAATCCCTTTGGTCATAAAGGGATTTTAATGTTGTTACTCAGCTTCTGGCTCTGCTTTCCCCCAGTTCTTGTTTGCTTCCCTTTGGTTCAGTCTCATTGAGCTGAGCCCTGTCATCAGCCTCTTCCTGGCTGTCAGCAGCACCAGGAGAGGGATCCTGTGACTATGAGGTTTGTTGCCTGTCTCTTGTTTTCTCCAAACACAAGCTGTTGGGACTGGCCCCTAGAACCCCTTTGCACCACAGAATCACACAATTCTTTAGATTGGAAAAGCCCTTCAAGCTCATGGAGTCCAATCATTAGTTTCACACTGATAAGTCCTTGTCTAAACCAAATCCCTCAGCACAACATCTCATCACTATGAATTGCTATGGTTGGAGAGGACCACCAGGATCATCCAGCCCAACCTTCATCCCAGCATCCTTCACCACTAGACCATAGCTTCAAGCACCACATCCTCACTCCTTTTAAGCACCTCCAGGGATGGCAACTCCACCACCTCCCTGGGCAGCCTGTTCCAGTGCCTGACCGCCCGCTCAGTAAAGAACTTCCTCCCAATATCCAACCCAAAGGCAGAAGATATTGGTATGCTTAGCTCCTTTTTTCAGGTAACTATTCCTCCACCAGGTTTGATAAATTGGTGTGTGCAACAAAACCTTGCTGCTGCTGCTGGAGTTATTCCCACTCCTTATTTCCCCCAAGAAAAATCCTATTTAGTGAGCAAATAGCAGTGCAAATGTTGTACAGTGGCAGACAGAGGACAAAGAGGTGGTGCAGTGCTGTATCAGCTGCAGATAAGCTATGGATCCAAACTGAAAGCTATTGAAGTCTGCACGAGGCTTTGGACCTGACATCATACTCAAGTTCACTTTTGACTGAGGCCTTGCTGCTGAAAGTTTCCCAATGCTGCCATCTACAGAAATAGCTCAACTACAGCTCTCAACAGCAAAGAAAACCGGGAGGGAAACAGTAAGATGGTGAACAGACTGCCCTGGATAGGTTACCCTAAAAATAGATAACTCCTATGAGGACAGGCTGAGGGAGCTGAGGATGTTCAGTCTGGAGAAGGCTCTGGGGAAATCTAATAGTAGTCTTTCAGTATTTATAGTAGGCTATGAGAAAGATAGACACTGTTTACAAAGACCTGGACTGATAGGGTGAGGGGCAATGGTTTCAAACCAGAGAAGAGCAGATGTAGATTGGATATTAGGAACAAGTTCTTTACAATGAAGGTGGTGGAACACTGGAACAGGTTGCCCAGGGAGATGGTTGAGGCCCCATCCCTGGAGATATTACCCAGGGCTCTGGGCAACCTAATCTAGTGGAGCGTGTGCCTGCTGACTGCAGGAGCATTGGGCTGAGTGACCTTTGGAGGTCACTTCCAACCCAACCCATTCTATAATTCTGTAATTTTATAGGTTGGACTTGGTGATCCCGAAGGTCTTTTCCAACCTGGATGTTTCTGTGATTCTGTGTAATTCTATGATTAGCAATGTGCAGGTCTAAAGCTAAACTTGAAATCCCACCTAAGATTCTTACATAGTCCTTAAATATTTCCAAGGCTGGTTCTATATCTTAACTGATAAACATCCACCTCTGGAAGGCTGCACAAATAAGTGGTAGGGAACTCTTCATTCAACTTCAGCAATTTGCTCAGCAGATTCCTCATATATCAGGAAGAGCAGAGGTGGCAACAGCCAGCCCCAGGTATCTTGTGTTTTACATCTGTTCTGAAAACCAGGCTCCCTGAACTCCTGCTCTTCTCACTAATTGTCACAATGAGGATTCAGGGATAAATTCAGGAAAAACACAAAGGGGATTAGGTGAGAAATGGAGAGGCTCAAAAAAGCTACTTTAATTAAGGAGGTTGCACAGGAAATCAAGGAAAGGTAACAGTTCCTTATGCATCTACAAATTTAAGAGAAAAAAAAGACAAAGAGGACACAACAGGGAGAGATAAGAAACAAAAATGAGCTTCACACTTCAGGTATTTTCCATGGGTCACATCCTCTTGAATTATTAGAAAACATCTTTTCATAAAAATCATGTGTTTTGATAGGCAGCACTAAAAATAACCTACAGGCATTTACACAGCTTGGCAACAGAATAGAAATAGCATATATATATGGCTGGAGGAGAGTTCAAAGGTCATTCAGTCCAACCCTCAACCTACCACTCAAAGGTCAACACTAAACCATGCTCCTAAGTGCACACACTATTTGAACACCCTCAAGGATGGTGACTCCACCATTGCCCTGGGCAGATCATTCCAAGGTTTGAGAACTCTCTCTATGAAGAAAACATTCCTATTATCCAGACTAAACTTCTCCTAGCTCAGCTTGTAACCATTTCCTCTAGCCCTCTCACTTGTCATCAAGAAGAGACTGCCCCCAGCTGGCTACAACCTCCTTTCAGGTAGTTGTAGAGAGCAACGAGGTCTCCCCTCAGCCTCCTCTTCTCCACAATGAACAGCCCCAGCTTCCTCAGACACTCCTCACAGGTTCTGTGCTCCAGGCCCTTCACAAGCTTCATTGCCCTTCGCTGGGTACATTCCAGCACCTCAACGTCCTTCCTGTAGTGAGGGACCCAGAACTGAACACAGCACTCAAAGTGTGGCCTCACCAGTGCTGAGTACAGGGGATAATCACCTCCCTGTTCCTGTTTACCACAGTGTTTCTAATACAAGCCAGGATGCCATTGGCTTTCTTGGCCACCTGGGCACACTGCTGATTCATGTTATGTCACAAATCAGCCAACCTCCCCCCAGGTTCCTCTCCAAGTCATAGCTCCAACTCCAAACATTCCTGCTAAAATTTGAAACATCAGGCAAGAATCAAAATTCAAGTGCCTGCAAGTGTTGCCTGCTAGCTGGAAAACCTGTGTAAGAGCCAGTTGAGATTAGACACAATTTACAATCAGGATTCTAAACCATCTTCTACCTTTTCTATTTATGGCTTCTTACTACACGATTTTGACTTGCTACTTACACACCTCATGACTCTTCTTCTGAATCATAGAATCAAGCAGGTTGCAAGAGACCTCCAAGATCATCCAGGCCAACCTAGCACCCAGCCCTGTCCAATCAACTAGACCATGGCACTAAATGCCTCAACCAGACTTTGCTTGAACACCTCCAGGGATGGCAACTCCCCTACCTCCCTGGGCAGCCCATTCCAATGCCAATCTCTCTGCCAACAACTTCCTCCTAACATCCAGCCTAGACCTTCCCCAGCAGAACTTNTGGTCAGTATAGTGCTAGAGGGGAAAAGAGGCAAAAAGAAACAAAGCCAGAAACATTTGACTGCTGCACACAGTGTTAAATACAGCAGTGTCTCAGGATCATTTTCAGGTTGCTTCAGCATGAACTGATCACTTACAGCAGGTACCCTTGCCAAGGGCGTTAAAGAAGAGTCCCCTGCCTGGATGCACTCCTGTGTGCATTACCCTAAGGCATCCTGCTTTGGCAGGGAGGTTGGAGTTGATGATCTCTGGAGGTCCTGTGGTTCTGCACAATTAAGAGTTGCTTCCTCACGGCATGGTACACAGGTGACTGGGCTCTGCTCTCGCTTGTGCTGCCTTCTCCCACCAGATCTGATTTTTATTGCTCTTCCCATCCTCCCGTGCTCACACCACATGCGCTTCCCCTTCTGCAGGCTTTGTTGCTAAGCAGCCTGAGCTGCAGGCATGGCTCTGAGCCTGCGCTGGAGCAGAAGGCTGCAGTGGAGATGCCCCAGGAGGTCTCTCCACCTTGTGACAACATCCGGTAGCAGGCAGAGCAAAATGCTGTTGTGACAGATGTAGCCTTCACCACCCTGCTACCAGAAAGAAAGAGACTGATGCTCAGAACTGAAGTACTCTGAGCTTTAGCTAAATAAAATATGTTATAGCCCCCTGCTAGCTTCAGCCATCAGGTAATTGAGCAGTAACAAAGCTCAGTACCAAACATCTTCAGCTTTAAATTAAAGCTTCTATTTTGAATTACTCATCACAAAAAGCCTGGAAGCCATCAACAATTTGTAGCATACAGCCACCACCTAAGGACCAAAGCTACCTGGCACCACAGAACACGGCTGGCAGGCAGAGCGGGACACAATGCATGAAAAGGCCCAAATTTAAGGGTGTTTAATCCCTTCTCCCAGCTACCTCTGAGGTGGCAGCAAGGAGCTGCAGGTAAACAGCAGCTACTCAGGCAAGATATTTCCTCAGTTGAGGCTGAAGAATATGTAATATATTTTTTCTTCCCCTTGAACCTCAAAATTCACCCTGCTACTAAAAATGCAACTAGTGCAGGTAACTCCTTTCTTACATCATTTCAGAAGGGACTTGCAGGAGCCTCTTTCAAGACCTAACACAATCAAATTAAGAAAGGCACACTGGTTAGCCAGAGACTGCATTCACCATTAGCCAGCAGCCTTATTTTAAACTAGAGGTAGGAAAGAGCCTGCTCTAAACCCATCTCCTGTAAGGAAAGACACCACCAACCAGTTCAGGGGAGATCCTGTTGCTTGCAGTATGAATACAAATAGCTTCTGCTTAAGAGCAGAAAGCTTTTAGTTGACCTGTGAGTGTTAATCACACCTTACCCCTCTACAAATGTGTGCAGGGTGGTGAATTGCAGCTAACAGCTTCAGCCTAGGCATTAGGAAAAGCTGTATCAGTACAGCACAGGACTGAGCTGTGCAGACAGTGCTGTAGGTCTCCATCCTTGGAGGCCTTCAAGACGCTGGAGTCCTGCTAATCTGAAGCTAACATTAACTTCATGCTCCCAGAGCTTTGAGGGTCCTTTGAAGACAGGCTCTAGAGGATGCCACACAACTCCTTTTGGTGAAAGGTACAGTAACCACTTGAGTCTGTTTAGTCTTCCAGCAGAAGTTTTTATTCTCATTAAGGACAAGGAAATATCAACCTACAGCTCAATTAACATGACAGATTAAAGAAGCCCTGTTAAGTATTTCCTACTTAACATGTGAAAAAAAGTCTAAAGACCTCTGATGTGTCCAAACTGTTCACATTAAAACTTGAGCTCATCATTTAGCACAAGCTCAGCTGATGTTGCTCCTGTGTACAGCAAAAGGTGGAAACAATTTAAGTTACCAGAACAGCTGTGTTTAACAAGTACTGAAGCACTGGAGTTTAAACTGCATTTACTGGTGTGCTATTAGACTGCTTTCCTTGCATCAATTCAGAGTGTCTCAGGCAGACTTGCAAAAAGCCACAGCAGAAAAACGAACTTCTCCTTTCTCACGTTCTGTAAATTGTCTGCAGATCTTAGCAGAGTCCTTGAAAGAAAAACAAACAAGTTCTTTAGACTACCAGAAGACACTTGTAGAGACCAAGTCTTTCCAACTCCTATCTGAGGAGTGACAAGGTCTGGTAGCACCAGCTCGTAAATACACAGAACAGATATCTCTAGCTCTGTGGCTACTTTGTTACCATGGTGTAAGCACCAACTTGACCAGCACACAGATCAGCCACCACACGCTCTTACCCTTTTATAAGCCCTGGTTTTGGGGAAACCAGCAGCAATGGAGAAGTCTTACCTTCAATAGCAAGTCATCAGAGCTTGTGCCATGGTTTACTGGAAAAGGCATACGCCCATCTGTGGAAGAAAGTCCCATCAGCGTGGGCCAAAGAAACAAGTACACATATGAAAGGTACTTGGGAGGACAGAAGCTAAGTATTGTCTGTGAGTTAGCAGGACTAAGGATTCTCAGCCTTCAGGAGATGATATACTTTACAAAAGGGCCTGGGCCTTCAATGCAACCTACCTTCAGTTTAAACCTTCCACCAAAGGTACAAAGTAAGTATTGGCCTTGAGAGCCTCAGCAAGCAAGGTAACCAACACCAAGTATCTAACCTAAGCCCCCAGTGCTGCTGTGCACAGGCCCAGTCCAACTGCAGAGTTCTCAGGACCTTACCCAATTCATACAGGTGTCCATCCACATTAACAAACAGGATGAAGTGGAAGTTCACACTGTTGTCATCAACCTTAGAAGAGACCATCAGATAAATCTGTTAGACTTACAAGTAGGATTGCCAGTAGGGTTTTTTGACTACAGGACAGAAGTCAAAGCAGTCAAAGGACTGAAAGCTTCAACTTATCTTCAAGATCTTTATAAGCTCAACCACCAGAAATCCTGATGTGAAGTCACATTTTCAGACTAGATCTAAACCCAAGTTTTCATTCCATGTTTGAGGAATGAACCCTGCACAAGCATTCACCCATCAGTCAGTCATTTCTCTTCCCTCATGAGCTATAGCAGCCATCTGCCAGACAAGACTGCATTGCTCTACAACTTTCATTAACCTCTTCTCCCAAGATGTCACACATTTGTGTCTTACCCGGCATTGTCCTTCTTGTGCAACTGAATTGTGGACATCTTGTATAGCCTTAAGAGAAAGCAAACACAGGTTACTACATCCTCAAATACCTGCCAACAGCTGTCAGCAGTTTGTTTAGTTTACATACCTTGTTATTTGCAAAATGCTTAGCTCTCTCTTCAGGAGACAGATCAGCTGTTTCATCAAGAAACTTCTTCAGGGCAGACCCCTCATCTGCACAAGATGAGCAAAGATTTTATTCAGTACAGGTAAAGCATTAGTCACAGTTTAGCTGCAGCCTCACAGTAATCAATGCTTGCTGCTTTAACTAGGAGTCACTGCATTCAGGCTGCAACCATCTCAAGCATAAATTTATTACAACTGCCAGTTCAAGTTGTTTATCCAGGAGCTATTAACAGTCTACACAAACAAGTGCTCTGGATGCTTGGCTTGCAACTCACATTCAAATGAGATGTGCTTTTCTGATTTCCCCTCCCCTTGCAGATTTGGCAAGTCCTGTTTAGAAGAAATTCATTCAAGTGCCCTTACAGCTGCCACCTTAAATATCAGCTAAGAGAAGAGGGGCAGATGAAACTTAGTTGTCTCACTGCCTTCACATGAACTCAACTTGTTCACCATAGGCTTCCTTTGGTTTTCCAGTACATAAACTAGTAGTGCAAAGCCAGGCTGAGTTCTAGTTTATGTGCTGCACTCATGTCACTTATCGAGCATGTGCTGCTTCAGAGAATCCTTCTGAAAGTAAAGCTGCTCTTATTTAGCCTTCTGTGTGTGTGTTCCTTTGGGTGGTGTGGGATTTCTCCTTCTACAGAGAGTTCAAGTTATCTTGGAACAATGAAACTAAGCTATAATTTGCAGATCTCCAAACAAAAACTTGAATCCTATTTCTGAGGAGTTCCTAGGCACCAGTTCCCTCAGCCAGTTTTATATCCTTTTCTATAGGAAGGGAACCATCAAAACTACTGCCTCTGCAGGCAAGGTCTGCTTACAGACACTTACCATCCTACAGTGTTCTCTGAGCAAATGGAAAACACTGTCTAGGCTGATTTGCAGACTACCCTGAGCAAGGCTGTTCACAGTAAACGTAAGCAGCATGAAGAATTTTATCTCTTCAGTTCACACCAACATCAGTGCCAGTAGCTACTGCTGAATGTACTTCTTAGATTTTAGTCCCTCCTCTTGCATTACCCAGCAAGGTGGTATCTCTGCAAGTACCAGACAGGAATCAATACATTCTGCTCTGTGACTGAGGCAGTAGGTGAGACCACATGGCCTTCTCCAAGAGCTGAAAGACTCACTTACCAACTGAAGCAGTACATCATGCCTTAACTTGGCTTGCATGAAAGCCTCTGGTGTCTCCAACAGCCCATACCCACTCAATCTTCCTGTCGAAAAAATCTGACACTCAGGCACACAGAACATTGATACTCACCAAGCTTCAGTTTGTCCTTATTGTTAGCAACAGCATGTATCAGACCAATAGTTCCACAGGAGTTACTGACTGTCTGCTTCAGGAAATACACTTTGGAACTGATTTCTTGGTCCTTTATTTTCTCAGTCTGTTGCTTCCTGAAGTTCTCATGCTGTAAACATGTTAACTGTTTTAAGCATTTCATCACAGTGATGCTTTTTGTTGTGCAAACTATTAGAGTTGTGCAGGCAAATCAACACCAAGACTGGACAAAGATTTGCCCAGAAACTCATCCTTCTGGCATAAGCCCAATAAAGCATGTATATGTATGCTGGATGCAGGCCAAGTCCTAATGCACTACCTACATGACTCAGTTATATCCAACAGCATCATTCTTAGCCTCTCCATCTGTTCCATACACTGGAAATAGCTTGGGGTGGGAAATCATATAATGGAGAGTCTCTTTTGTATTCCCTCTCAATTGTTTCGGTCCATCTAATGACACTACTCAGCATGTCTCTACAATAGGTTTCCTTTGTACCTTTAGGTTACTCCATAAACCCCTCCTCACCAGAACAATGTACAGACAAGTGTAAAACCACCCCTATTGAAAGGCTATAATCCTTCCTTTAAAGAACTTGTTAAATAGACTGTTTCAAAGTCTATCTCCTCATCTACTTCCTCAGCATCAATGGGACTAAATGCATTAAGCACACAGAAGTAATTTAGGCCTCTCCAGACAATGATTCAGCATGGCAATAGAACTGCCACTCTGCACACTCCAGACTGCTGATGCGTTTTTCTCAGCCCGATATACAGCAAAGTGCAAGAGGAGTACGGCAATTGTTGGCTTGTTTCGTTTCTGCGTTCACTGCAGTTTAGGCTATTTGGAGACTAAGGCCAAGCAACCAGCATGTGCTACTCACAGACCACCTACCCACCAGCGCAAGCCAAGCCCTCTCCCAGCCGATGCTTATTGAGGTGCCACAGGCACCCACCTGACAGCAGCCAGCACTACCTGCTGCCGGCCAGCGAGTACAGGCGTTGTTGCTGACACCAGCCTGCTTTTCACTCCAGAGGCACTTGGGCCTAGCTCAGGTGACAGAACCCCACACGGAGCGGGCCACCACACACAGCACTGGGACCGCCACAGGCTCGCGGCCTCTATCCAGCCCCTCTCCACCTTTTGCCACCGCTGCAGCCCAGCGGGGGCCTGCGGTGGACGGCGCCCCAGAAGGGACACAACAGCCGCCCCCTGGGCGCACCCATACCCATACCTACCTGCTCCGTGAGCGGGAAGAGCAGGAGCAGCGCACAGGCCGGGGTAGGGACGGCGCTCAGCGCATCCTCCTCGAAGCCCAGCACATCCACGAAGCGCCAGCCGGGACCTACTCCCAGGCGGGACAGCACCTGTACGGGGCACAGCGAGCGAGTGGCGGGTCCTCCCTGTCCCTGTCTCCCTCCCTGTCCCTCGTCCCCTCGCCGCCCCTGACTGCGCGGCCCGGCCGCGCTCCCCGCCGCGCCCCAGTGACACAGCACAACGCACGGCGCCGCGGCGCCATCTTCCGGCCGCCACTGCCGACGCTGCCCGTCCGAGGGGACGCCCCGAGGGAGGGCGCGGCTTCAACGGCGCTCCGCAGGTGCAGCCGCGCCCTGCGCAGCGGTACCGCTCCGCTCCTCTCCGCTGCAGCCGGCGCTGCCGAGAATGCTGCGAGGGATGAAGCGAGAACGGGCGGCACCCACCCACCCGCGGCGGCTTCGCGGCGGAGACTCACTTTATTCAGCATCTGGAAAACAAAGCGGGGGAAGAGGGGTGAGTATGCCAGAGAGAGAGAGTGCTCCACCACCCGCTCCTAGTCCCATCTCGCTGCATCAGTCCCATCTCGCTGCATCAGCCCCATCCCGCGGCCCCATCGCCGCTGCCCCTCACGCACCTCAGGGTTGATCTCCATAGGCTGCCAGGCCATGGCTGCAGGATGGCGGGGAGCTGGGAAGAAGGCAGGCTGCGCCCCAGACACAACAATGTCCCTCACAAGCGGCACTAAGCGCACGACCCCCGCTGCCGTCGACGCTGCAACGCGGAGCCGCCCACCCGGCTTTTATATAGGGGTGGGCTGGCCCACTCCGCGCCGCGGCGGGGGAAGAGGGAGGAGCAGGGCAGGACCAAAGCGCGGGGGGCGCGGCGGTGCCAGCCCTGGGCGGGGGGTGGTTGGTTGGTTGCGCGGTGGAGCGAAAGGTCCGCGGAGGACGGAGGGTAGTCCATGCTGAGGAGCCGCGGTCTTGAGGGAGAGCTCCGCCTGGGCTGTGAGGGGGTTGGGGGGACAATGCCTGGTCCCCGAGACACCCTTCTTCCAGGGTAGCGGGGCGCGACTGGCGGCAGGAGAAGCCCAGCCAGCCTTACGTCGATGTGGAGAAAGTGCTAGAAGCGGCAGGGCCGAGGTGGCGGCCGCGGCCTCGGCCTCCTGCCCTGCTCTACGCTGCCCTTCCTGGTCTTGCCCTGCCCTTGCCTTGGCTTTCCCCTGCTCTGCCTCGTCGTCCTGTGCTTTGCCCATCCCGGCTATGCCCTGCTGTGCCTGGGCACCGTCGCCGTCGGGGCAAGTGACAAACATCACTGAAGGCAACACGTTCTCGTTCTTCCAGCTCCATCAAGCCCTGCCCCAGAGCTGCGTTTATCCTGAAAGCCTGCGTCTGCATTTATGTGCCTGAGCGCTCCCGAAGCACTGGAGGCTGCTGCATGTGCAGAGAGCAGCCCATGGGGTTTGATAACGCACCCTAAGTGCTAGGGGCTTGTGTCTAAAATCTCGGGATGATTTTAGAACCATCACCAAAGTCACCTGTCAGCTGGTGACATCTCTGCAGTTTGAATCGATTCATGAACGGGTCCAGTGAAGCTGGGTATAAAATATTGGGCTTTTTCTCTTTTATTCATGACCCAACAGTTTCTCCATTCAGTGTTTTTGGAACATCTAGACTAGAGCATCTCTGAACAAGGAAACAAAACCAACCTACTTGAAATACTAGAGATCATGTGGATTCCAAACAGCCTTTCAGCTTTTACTGGTAAACAACTGGTTTACTGTCCTGAGGTACCCTGTGATCCTGTGATTCAGCTCATCACAGTAAAGGGAAGACCAGTATGCACTGCTCAAAGATTCTGGGGAGGAGGGGGGAAAGGTAGATGATAATAAGATTTATTTATGGTTTTCCCCCATTACATTTCATCTGTAAACAGTCACTGATACCTACAAGAAAGATAGAAATGCCCCAAAGTATTTATCCCACAGGTAGTATTTTTGGCTATATTTCCTTTGTGCACTGTAAGATACAAGTACAGCAAAGCAATTTGAATGAACAAGTATGATGCTAATGGTGCCTGATAGATAGGAGAGGCTCCATGCAGCTCTTCTAAGATGGCAGAGCACAGATCTTTCAGCCTACAAAAGAGATGGCTAAAATGGCAAAAAACCTCCAACTTCTGAATTGCTCAGTGGTATATGGGGGTTACAGCTTCAGCCTGTATCACAGCAGTGGCTATGCTCAGATCTTTTGTCTACAGAGTCATCCCTGGGCTGTCAAAAGGAGAGTGCAGACAGCAGTTTCAGTCTCTGCAGCACACAGGGGCCAGAGCAGGAGTCATCAATTTTAAGAGAGGCTCTGCCCTATCTATTAATGCATCAATTTAAAATAAACAGTAGAGTATAACAACACAGAACTACTAAAAACCTGCCAGAGTTGCATAAAGTTGCCTGCCTCTGCAAAGTCATCCAAAAAGGGAGTGTTGTCATACCCAATCCCCATCTACCTCCTTGCAAAGATGAAGTCTCCTATGTCTTTCTCCAGTGCAGGTAGATGCACCTAGCATATTTAACCCAATACATTGCCATTACTGCAGTAACATCAACTCACCCCAAAATGCGAATGGAAGTTATTTGTGAACTTTCTGTACTGGCCAAATATCATAATAGGTACTTGTGGTGGTCAGCTCTGTCTCTGAATAAAGCTTCTGCTCAAGGTACCTGATCTAGAAAGGGTGTACAGAAGAATCTTTGCTACATGTAGAAATATAGGGCTCATTATTAGGATTTTCTTTCTCCCTGTGTTTCAGTTGAAGATTTACATAAGGAAGAACTAGAACTACAGTGAAGGCTGTTTCTGAGTTCACAAGATCTCCTAACAAAAGCACCCATGACAAGCAGGGTGCTGAAGGAGACAAAGCTTTAGACAATGCAGAGCTCCTGAAATGAAAGCTGAGGTTGAAAATTATTCCTTAGAAGAGAATTTTCCTATTGTTCTGACAAAATCTAAGTCCTGAGGCAGTCCAAGTCCCCAACTTCAGCCGTGCTGTCTGCACCTGACTAGTAAACACCTCAGGCCTGTGCCTTTCTTCATTTTCTTATAAAATGATTCACTTCCCAAAAGAAGGATCCCAAAGCCATTCTCAGAAATCTCCTTAATTCCCTACTCTCTACCTCCGAAATAAATAATAGGTGTCCATAGCTGTCTGGTGGTGCCCAAGGCAGTGGGATGCAGGTGCACGGTGGTGCAGGCAGTGAAGCCAAAGCAACCCATTGCTGCCTGTCACCGTTCTTCTGGTGACTGCCTGTTTGCACTCACATGACAGTGAATCAAAGGTACTGGAGGTTATTGTGGTTATTTACTGTAAATACGACTGCTGGGTTGGGTAAATCTTGCCTGAGAGCAGTTATGACAGCTCAGTTATACCACACCATAGAATTTGACTTACATAGAAATGCAGCATCCTTGAAAGGTTTCAAAGACTGCTTTTGCCTTAAGGCCACTCATGACAAGTCCTAGTGTGACTAAGGTAGCAGCCATCCATCTGTGATAGAGAATTTAGGATGCCTCCACAATCAAGAGCAAGAAGAAATTAGACAGCATCAGTCAGTGGACCAAACAGAGATGTTAGCCTTGGGCTGAGGCAAAATGTGCTCTAGAAACATCAGTTTCTCTTCCTTGGCTATAAAGGGAGTCTGTGAGACCCAGTTCAGTTACAGAGGTCTGCAATGGGGAGGCCAGCTTTTAGGTGGCTGAATTAAACTCTAACTGCCTGGTGATAAGAGAAGAATGCATATTTTCCCCTTGCAGCTCACCATAACTAATGTTACAGTCATGGATGCTTCAGTATGCATTATGGCATATAGCAAGGTCAGGCTTTATTTCTGGTCTGGAAATTCCCAGTAGTCAGTAGGACAACCCACAGCCTGCTGAGGTGAGCCACAGTCCACAAGGACCACACAGGGCTAACTTTCTGGAAGCGTGACAGGCTTTTAGCCTGGTAGATACGTGGCTGTGAGGCCAGACGATTTGCCATCATTTAGCAACTAGCATGCAGTAGGTAGCTGGAAAGCTCTTCATCTCCCACCACTAATATTTTCCACACCACTGTATCTGCTCACATCTGGGTCCGCAGTATTGCAAAGCACAGATATAAGGGAATTGCTCCCAACTATTTGCATATAGGTTCCACCAAATCAGTGTATTGTATTCTCTCTCTGGCTGCTATACTACTCTCCCTGCTATTCAGCTATTTAGATAGCTTTTCCAAAATAAATCAGTGGTAGCTGAAGCAAATTGCCTTTATCCCAGATTAGATGCTGGAGAAAGTCTTACATGCTGTAGGGTTACCAAAGTAGGCAGCCAAGCTTCACTCAGCTGTTTGTTCACCACCTCCTAGCAGGATGGGGGGAGAAAATCTGAAGGGCATGAGTGAGAAAACCTGTGGGTTGAGATAAATAGAGTTTAATAAGCCAAGGGAGGGGAAGCAAGGAAAAAATATTGCAAACAATTGATGCAAAAAGCAATCATTCACCATCAGCCAACAGATGCCCAACCAGTCCCCGAGCTACAGTCCCCAGAGAAGCTGTCCTCTCTGGCATTTATTGCCTGGCACAATGCCATGCAGCTGGGGATATCTCCTGGGTCAGTTGCAGGTCAGCTGTCCTGGCTGTATCTCTCCTAGCTTCTTGTGCACCTCCAGTCTGCTGCTGCAGGGACAGCGTGAGAACAGAAACGGCCTTGATGCTGTGCAAGCACTGCTCAGCGATAGCTAAAACCTCCCTGTGTTATCAGGACTGTTCTGGTCACGGATTCACAACACAGCACCACGCCAGAAAGCTAACTCCATCCCAGCCAGAACCAGTACACTGTGTCACGAGGTACCAAACATAAAGCATGACAAACATATGTGAGGCCACCGTGGGGACAGCGGGCGTCAGGGATCTGTGTAAGGCAGCAGCATCCCCCTTCTCTTCTGGTAAATTGTCTGGAGCACAGCAGTAATTCCTGCATGTGAGTGCCTCAGCCTTTAATGAGAAGATCAGAGGGCCCCGAAGGGCAAGCACTAATGATCGCTTTTATTGAGGGCCTGGGACCATGAAAGCCTTGAGTAGGAAGAGAGGCTGCATGCTGCTGACTTGCAGCCAGGTTAGTTTAAATACTGTGAGGAGCCTCACAGTGCTGTGAAGTAACAAAAGACCAGCCACGGCTCAGCACCTGTTCTCCAGGTCCATGGGCCAAGAGCTCTGAACTAAAATGCCTCAAATGTCAAGCAGAAGGAAGACCGAGAAGTGAAAAAAGTCATAGCAGCTCAGAGCTGAGTCAGGAATGGGAGGAAAACTCTGAATCTTTCTTTGCTTAAAGGTGGAAAAGTTATATTCTCCTTACACCTTCTCCACAAGCAAGGAATGCTTTGGCTAGAAGATGTAATGACTGAGGACTGCTGAGGGGGAGACATGCCGAAGGATGTGAAGTCTGGACGGTAATGAAGCTCAGCTGGAAAGGGGTAACACTGAAATGCAGATACAAGGGTCAGGACGATCTCTGAGGACTGCCTCTGTGTGTAATGACTGTCAAGAATGACTGCAATTGCTCTGAACTACAGCCAAGTCCTCCAGCAAGTGACAAATAAACTCTGCAGAATGCTAGGGCTCTTCTGGAAAGCTGTAGGTGGACGTGTTGAAGCTTTGAAGGCTTGCCTTGACAGTCTCAGTTCTGAAGAGCATGGCCATGGTTCTCCTGAATCCAGATCTGTCTGGCAGGGTGTTTAAGATTGCTCACCTCATTCCTCTGCAAAAATCATGCCCACTGTATGGTGATGGTGTCTAGCAGAGGCACAGCAATTTGTTTTGTGGTGAAAGTAGGACAAACAAAAAGTGTCTTCTTTCTCTTCCCCCAAAGAAGGGCACAGGGACATCACTGCTGCGAAGGATGTCTTAGTTTCCAATGAAATTACCCACTATCTGCTTTCACCTGACATGAAAGCTTGCAAGGCTTGTCTTGATGGATAAGGGAGTTGGACAAGATGACCTTTGAGGGTGCCTTCCAACCCAATGCAATCTGTGATTGTATAAGCATGACAGTATATTGGCAGCTGGACAGTCAATGTGTGTCTCCATCTCCATTCCCTCAAATGCTTTCTTGGGTGATGTTAGCAAACCACTCCTTTTCCTCTGTAGGCAGGCACAATCCTGTGGGTTGTCTAGTCTAGTCGAGGAGTATCATAGCATCATTTAGGCTGCAAAAAACTTTTAAGATCATTGAGTCCAACCATTAACTTAGCACTGCCAAATCCACCGCTAAACCATGTCTCTAAGCAACACATCTACACATCTTTTAAATAACTTCAGGGATGGTGACTCCACCACTTCCTTGGGCAGCCTGTTGCAGTGCCTCATAATCCTTTCAAGGAGGAAATGTTTCCTTCTGTCCAATCTAAACTTTCCCTGGTCTTGTCACTTGTTACCTGGGAGGACACCAGCACCCACCTTGCCACAGCCTCCTTTAAGGCAGTTGTAGAAAACAGGGAGGTCTTCCCTCAGCCTCCTCCAGGCTATACAACCCCATTTCCCTCAGCTGCTCCTCGCCATCCCTGTTCTCCAGATCCTTCACCATCTTTGTTGTTCTTCTCTGGACCTGCTCCAACACCAAAATGTCTTTCTAGTAGTGAAGTCCCCAAAACTGAACCCAGTACTCTAGGTGTGGCCTCACAGTGCTGAGTACAGGGAGGGAATCACTTCCCTGCTCCTGCTGTCCACACTATTTCTGATACAAGCCAGGATACCATCTTTCCTTTCATCTCTCTTTGTTTTGTTAATTCCTGGGATCAGTGCTTTTGTCTGGAGAGGTAAAATATACATCTTTGTGGCCAAGAGAGCCAGAATTTAGAGTAGGTGACACTTGGAATCAGTGAACAACAAAGCCATCTAGTGAAAAAAACAAAGCCAAAACCAAAACAAAAACAAAGCAAAAAAGAAGCTGTTTAGCTAACTCTAATGTTTAACTAACATAATCCTGACAGATGTTTGCTTTGTTCCAGACATCTGACCTGGTCCTGTATTCTTAACTGTATCTTACTTCTGATGGAATGTTATCATCTGATTTTTACATGCATGTTCACCCCTACCCATATAAATTCTGAAATAAAGATGTGCTCAGCTCAGCATGTTCCCTAAAAACTACTTCCATAACAAACTCAAACCTCTCAGGCACTACAGGCAACCCTGAACTCCTGTACATCAACAGGGACATGTATACCACAGTATTCACACCAGCTTGTGCTAAAGGATTTGCTTCCTTCTCTATGTGTACATGCTTATGAGAAGGGTGGGGATTTTGGTTTTAATTGGACAAGCTCCCTGAAGTGATGGAGCACTGGACCAGGCTGCCCAGAGAGGTTGTAAAGTCTTCTCTGGAGATACTCTAAACCTATAGGAGTGTGATCATGGGCAGCCTGCTCTGGGTGAACCTGCTTTGGTAGGGGGAGTTGGACTTAATAATCTCCAGAGGCCTTTTCGAAGCCCTACCATTCTGTGATTCTGTGTCTGCTTGGTGTGCAGCTCTGGCAAGCTGGTGACTCAGAAGTGACTCAGAGCAGCACAGCTCTCACTCTTTCTGTGTGACCATGCTAGATATAAAGCCTCACAGACCTAGATCTGAGCTGCTCTGGCTTCTCCACTCTGCAGTAGCACTCAGAAGTCTCAAACAGATCCCTTAGTCATGCTAGTGGAATTCAGTATGTACCTTTTAGCCACCCAGACCTCCAAAGTCTTGCCTGTACCAATTCCTGTGTTAATGACAAATTAACAGTAGGTATTCTCTTGTACTTACAAGACAAGGCTTTGATTTCAAATTGGGTGAGAATGAGACTTAACCCCACATCAATAACCACTTTCCAGAAGGACATCTGGCAGAACATAACCCTTTGGTTAAGATTTCCTTCTGTCACACAGAGTGTTACATGTGGTGACCACACAGCATATGGCTAACGCAGAGCGGTTGTGTCATACGCTCTGCTTTTCCCAGCTGCTCTGGCAATGCTCTGGATGCCACTGGTGGAAGGTTCTTGGCTCAACTGTAAGCAATTTGGGAAACACAGAATCATGGCATTGTTCTGGTTGGGAAAGACCTTTAAGGTCATTGAGTCCGACCACCGTCTAAGTCTACCAAGTCTGGTGCTAAACCATGTCTCTTAGCACCACATCTCTGCCTCTTTGAAACACCTCCATGATGGGGATTCAGCTACCTCCCTGAAGAGCCTATTCTAGTGTTTGAGAATGCCTTCAGTGAAAGAGCTTCTTCTAATATCACTCCTTCCAGATTTGTCTTTGCCTTAAGCCATTCTCAGGGCCTAACTCTGCTGTGTGTGTCTTCAGAGGCTGGTCTCAGAGCATAGAATGGCTTAGGTTGGAAGAGAACTTAGAGATCATCTACTCCAACCTCTCTTGAACACCCCCAGGGAAGAGGCATCCACAGCCTTTCTGGACAACCTATTCCCGAATCTCACTACCCTTGTACTGAAGAAGTTCTTCCTAGGGTCCAGTAGCCAGGTGGAGGTTGGTCTCTTCCCAGGCAACCAGTGACAGAACAAGAGGACACAGCCTCAAGCTGTGCCAGGGCAGGTTTAAGCTGGATGTTAGGAAGAAGTTCTTCACAGAAAGAGTGATTTGCCATTGGCATGGACTGCCCAGGGAGGTGGTGAAGTCACCATCCCTGGAGGTGTTTAAAAAGAGGCTGGATGAGGCAGTTAGTGCTATGGTTTAGTTAATTAGAAGGTGTTAGGTGATAGGTTGGACTCAATGATCTTGAAGATTAATTCTGTGATTATGTGATTCTCCCTCAGCTTAAAGCCATCCCCCCCCTTGTCCTATTGCTAGACACTCTCATGAAAAGTCCCTCTCCAGCCTTCCTGTAGGATCCCTTCAGGTATTTAAAAGCAGCTATAAGGCCCCACCAGAGTCTTCTCCAGGCTGAACAACCCCAACTCCCTCAGCCTGTGCTCATAGCAGAGGTGTTCCAACCCTTAGCTTGTTTTTGTGGCTCTCTTCTGGACTTGCTCCAACAGCTCTGTGTCCTTAGGATGGGGACACCAGAACTGGATGCTTTATTTGAAGTGGGGTCTCAGAAGAACAGAGTAAATGGGCAGAATCCTCTCTCTTGACCTGCTGGCCATACTCCTCTTGATGCAGCCTAGGATAGGCATCAGTAGCGGGGAAAAAGAGAGGCTTTTCTTCCTCTCTGCTTGAGGGATTCTTCCATGCTATAGAATGAGGAATTCCCAATCCTCTACCTTCAGATATGTATTTAGACAGTGCTTGTCAGTGATGGGGAAACTGTTGCTCTGAGGATCAGTTCAGCAAGCACTGTTCTGAAGAGTTCATGCAAAGCACATGCGGGTATGAACACCACCATTGTTTGGCCCTTGAGCCTTATTGTTACAGCAGAGGTGTTTAGCCTGTGAATGTGCAGACTGAAACAAATCCCTGTGTCAGTGGAGAAAAATATTTAGATGGTGAAGGGAGCTACACTATGGATCAGAAAAACAATTGGACTGTATCACATTCTGTAGCTGTAAATATAAACACAAAACAGACTGCTCTTTCCAGTGTATGTTTATACACATAGGGGAAAATTCCCATTGAGTGCATTTGCAGCCTGGGCTTTTCTAGCTGTGTTTAGGGCATTAGACACTGGACTTTTGTCTCTCTTGTTTTGGAGACAAAGCATTGGCCTTCTGCTGTTAGTAAACCTAGTGTTTCCAACTTTATCTTAGCCTTCTACACCTCTTCATTAATGTGTATTAGTGGATGTGAATGTGTACATACACATATAGCATATGAGTGGGCTGGGATGCTGGCTCAAGATGCGGGTTTCCTGACTGCATCCCAGGGAGCTGCACTGCTGCACCATGCTTGGCTGCTCAGCAGGAACCAGAACCAGCAGTGCACCACTTCCAGGGAGTCACAGAATCACAAAGTGAGATTCAAGGGACCTTGAAAGACCATCGAGTCCAACTTCTCTGCCAAAACAGGATCACCTAGAGTAGGCCACACAGGAACACATCCAGGTGGGTTTTGAATGTCTCCAGAGAGGGAGACTCCACAACCTCTCTGAGCAGTGTTTTGTCACCCTCACAGTGAAAATGTTTTCCCTTGTGTTGATGTGGAACCTCTTTTGCTCCAGCTTGCACCCATTGCCCCTTGTCCTATCACTGGACATCACTGAGCAGAGCCTGACACTGCCCTTCACATCTTTATAAACATGAATGAAGTCACCCCTCAGTCTCCTCCAAGCTAAAGAGCCCCAGCTCCCTCAGCCTTCCATTATAAAGGAGATGTTCCACTCCTTTCAACATCTTTGTGGCTCTACATTGGCCTCTGTCAAGCAGCTCCCTGAGGTCCTTCTTGAATGGAAGGGCTCAGAACTGGACACTATATTCCAGATACAGCCTCACCAGGGCAGAGTAGAAGGGGAGGAGAACCTCTGTTGGCCTACTACACACCCCTTCTAATACACCCCAGGATGGCAATGGCCTTCTTGAGCACAAAGGCACATTGCTGGCTTGTGGCCATCCTTCTATCCACCAGGACCCCCAGGTCCCTCTCTTCTGCGCTGCTCCAAGGTGCAAGAGTGCCAGGACTGAAATACAACAACTGCCAGCAGAGATGCTGGCCTAAAACTTCCAAGCTGTGCTTTATTTTGTGCTGTTTGAACAATGGCCCTCTCAAAATATTTGTAGCCTCACAGACAATCACTTGAGTGCCCCTCAGAAAGCAGGGCTACACCTGCTGTCTGAAGCAGTGAAGGCAAGAAAATCTACCCATCAGCTTTGCAAGTGCGAGCTATTCTGATTATTTGGCTACCCATAACTGCAAGCCTTGCTCTTTGGCAGCTTTTCAGCAGTTTTGTTCACCAGAGCCACTTGAAATAGTAAAGAGAGTTTGCTGAAAAGTCAGCTCTAATAGCACCCACTGCCTTCCAGCGGAGTGCCTGAGCAGCTACTGTAGCATTTAGAAACTGCATTAATAGCAGCTTTTCCTTACCAACAGCAGCTTTCCCTTGCCTGCCCCCTCCAGCTAGAAGGAGGTCCAACATGGGCTGTTTGCCTGTAGTGACCAGTTGGTATAGAATCACAGAATGTCAGGGGCTGGAAAGGACCTTGAAAGATCATAGAATCAATCAGGTTGGAAGAGACCTCCAAGATTATCCAGTCCAACTTAACCACCCAGCCCTATCCAATCATCTGGTCCAGCCCCTCCTGACAGAGCAGGATCACCTAGAGCAGATCATCCAGATGGTTCTTGAATATCTCCAGAGAGGGAGATTCCACAACCTCCCTGGGCAGCCTGTTCAAGTGCTTTGTTACTCTCACAGGGAAAAAAAAATCTTCCTCAGGTTCACATGGAACCTCCTATGCCTCGACTTCCACCCACTGTCCCTTGTCATGTCACTGGGCATCACCCAGCAGAGCCTGGCTCCATCCTCCTGGCACTCACCCTTTACATGTTTATAAGCATGAATGAGGTCACCTCTCAGCCTCTTCCTCTCCAAGCTAAAAAGCCCCAGCTGTTCTCCTCTCTCCTATTTCAAATACTGTGACTGTTTGCAAGCTAACTTAGTCACCCTCTCACCTGGCCCACAACTTGGCCTATAGTGATAAAAAAAAACCAAGAACGGAGATGCCCCTGTGTAGATGAGTGGCTGGACAAGTGCATGGACTGGGTAAGTGCATCGCATAGTCAAGGAGCTGATATGCCTGGGGGGCAGGCCAGGCCACCTTTCCTACACCCCACCCAAAGGAAATCTCAGTATACTGCTGGATAGCAGGCATGGAAAGGAGAGATCAGAAAATCTCATCTAGTCAGATGTCTAAGAAGAACATTTATAACTTACTTTACAACTATTCCTGGTTGCAAGGCTTTGCATTTCAGAAGAGTTAGGGAGAAACTTCAAAACTGTCATTCTGCCTTGCTTGGCATGCCAAGAAAGAAACAAATTGCTGGCCTGAAAATTGCTCCAGATTGCAGTTACTCCTATATAGCCTTCATTAAGGTAGCAGTAACATGCCCCAGATAGCTAATGCAGTGGATGGGAGAGAGGGCCACTTGAGCATAACAAGAGGCCTTGATTTAGTTCCTGGTTTAATTATACTACTGGAGTAATCTTGTCTACTACTGATGTCTTGCAGTCTTTGCTTCTCCATAAATACCACAGGGAAGTTGCTCCGTGGCAGAATTAGTCTTTCACTACATGCTTGCCCAGGCAGCACTGAGCAATGAGACAGGAACTCAACGGGAGCAATAAGTTGCACAGGTCCTGGGACGCAATGCAGCAGGGGGCTTGAACTCCCTGTAATGAGGAATTACATGCTACAAGTCTACTTCTTAAATCTCCTGCCTGCCTGTGCAATGTGCTTGGTGGGTTTTGTGCTTTCTGGAAAATGATTTGGTTTGGTATTTAAGGATGGAGACTTAATGTCACAGCGAGCTGTGTAAGTATGTTAAAGGAAGAGTTCCAAAGAAAATTACTATTCTGCTAAAGCTAAATGTTTCTAAAGCTAAATGTTTCTAATTAAAGTCCTATATTAAGCTTGGGTTTAGCATCAGTATATCCAGCAAAAGTGATTTGATGGTGTAGGCTCCTCTGAAAAGGGGAAGTGGAGCTGTGCCACTAGATGGTAGCCTTGCTTATTTCATACTCACCTCCTCCTTACTTTGCAGTGAGACTCTCGAGAAATGAGATCTTTGTGTACTTTATCCCCCCACATGGACTTGAATAAAAAGCTGGTATACAGAAGAAAACAGAGGGAGGAACTACGAACTTCTCCTGCGAGCATTCAGAGACAGTCGGTCCTGAAGTAGGGTCTGTAGAGCTGTGTTGCGCTGGTCAAGTGCAGAGGGTTACCTGCCAGTGGAGACTCCTACAGGCATCCATTTGTTGTAAAGTCGGGTGGACTTTGTTCAAAACAAATTTGCAGACACAGTTCAAACATAGATATAGCAAGATGATGATTAAATGATTTTGGTGTGAGCTGATAGTATAGAAAGGCTGCCTTCCCCCCCCACACACACTCTTTTCCCCCTCCTCTGTTACATTTATAAACAGTGTTGAGATTCACAGATTGCACTGGGCTGGAAAGGACCCTCAAAGGTCATCTTGTCCAACCCCCTTGCAGTCAGCAGCAACACCTCCAACTAAATCAGGCTGCCCAGGGCCATGTCAAGTCTGATCTTGAATATCTGCAGGGACAGAGCCTCAACTACATCCCTGGGCAACCTGTTCCAGTATTTTACGACTCTCATTGCAAAGATGTTTGTCTTACGCACAACTCCTGCTGGCCACAACTGCAGGAACTATTTCACTGTAGTTGGAAAGTTAACACATCAGATTGCTCTGAACCAAGAGATCTATATTTGATGAACCTGGCTGTGCCTATGCCACCAGCACATCCACCTGGAAATGTTTTTTGAGAAGCCTGAAGTGTATTGAGCTGCTGTCCATTTAGGAGAGATATGAAATTACTTACTTTCCCCAACACTTCACTTTGATGACTGCTTTCTACACTGCAATGCAAAGTGCATTATATAGGCTGTGTAACTAAATGCTAAGCATCATTTTTAACTGCACGGTGAAAACCACAATGCACTGCTTTTAGACTTCTCATCAAAGGAACAAGGATTTATTAGTACCTTGCCTGCCCATTTCTGTCAGGGAAATATATTAACAGGCTATTCACTAATAATCATGGGTAACCTGATACTTGTCTTGCATCTTTCCAAGAGATGAAGTGCAAATTCCAAGGAGAGTTCTGCTCCAGGATGCTGTCATAGCCTAAAAGCTTTCCATCCTTGCTGGAGGATGTGCTTTGTTGAGGAGGGAAGCAGCCTCATCTGCAAACCCTGAGATCTGATGAATCCCCTTTGGATGTCTCAAGAGGTCTTTGGTCAGTCTTTCTGGAGCTGACCATGATAACACGTTTCTATTACAGATCATTAGAACTATGTGGAGGCTTCTTTTGGAGATTCATTATAGGTCTGCATCTAAAAATATTAATTAAATGATGAGTTTTAGCCTAAAAAAGTGTTGCTCTTTTTAAACCAATTAGAAGATTAAATCATGTCCATTTTCAAGACAAATGCAAAAATGTGGGGACCACTGCAAACAGGGACGATACAGTTAAGAATAAATTGTTAAATCTTAAAAGACAGCTTCCAGAACCATAGATTCATAGAATGGTTTGAGTTGGAAGGGACCTTAAAGATCAATTTTCAATCTCCCTGGGGCACCTTCTACTAGCCCAGGTTACTCAATGCTTCATCCAACCTGGCCTTGAACACCTCCAAGGAGGGGGCATCCACAACATCCCTGGGCAACCTCTTCCAGTGTCTAACAAAATAACCTGTCTCAGGAGGCTCTAGCAATGGTCCTGGTTTGCCTCAGGTGCTTTGTTCCGAATTATTACATCTTTGCCTAATTTTTGCTTCTTTTTGATCATCATTGTACTGCTTATAATTGCAATTTAAGATTCTTTCCTATTTTTTTAGGCTGGTGAATGTCAACATGTTCTTCTAAAACCATAAATATATCTAATTCAAGATTCTATCTTCCTATTCATCTTAGTGATGCCCTTAGTTGTGCTCAGTTCATGAACATTCTGCTGTTAGCAGGAGGAGCACAGTTGTAAAGCCAGGGAACAAAATACTGAAGAAGGTTCTGGAATGCACAGAGAAAGTAATTTCTTCCAGATAAGCATTATAAATGCTATGATATATTTTAAGGTAGACTTGAACACTTCAGTAGGATTGCTAAATGTGTTTTCATTTAAGAGAAAATGAGACTGGTCATGTTATTAATTTAATATCCTTTTTGATCTCTGTGTGGTTATGGTCACTCCAGTATGACACTGTATTTTTATTCTGATTGTTTTGCATCTGCTGTTCCAGGGGGTTCCTAAGATTGTTAGAAGGTGTAGGAGTCAAGAGTCTGTTAACACTTCCATGCCTTCCACCATGCTACCATCCCATGTTGAATTTTTTTTTTTGCTTTAGCAAGGAGCATTTTCATGATAGAACAGACAAAATCCCCCATATTTGGAGGCATCTTCTGAAGGATCGTCCAACAAGAGTGTTCTTTGAAGCTTGTCCAGGATGCTGTTGTGATTCTCTACTCATCCATCTCAAGATGTGCCTAGGGATTTACTCTCAACCTTAACCCATTGTAGTGCAAGCAGGTTAGAGCAGTGAAACTACCAGAAATGGTCCTGTCACTGGTTTGGGTTCCTCACTTGAGGACACACTGTTTCTTTCCATTCAAGATGGTCACTTAACTTTTGAGGCTCAGGAGAACACTGCTGCCTGGAGTGCTATCCTGGCATCAAGCACCCTCCCTTAGTCCATGATTAGAGGAGTTGCATTAATCACAGAATCCTTTTGGTTGGAAAAGACCTTTAAGATCAGTAAGTCCAACATTATCTAACTCTGTGTCTTTTAAAAACCTCCAGGGACAGGGATTCAGCCACCTCCCTGAAGAGCCTGTTCCAGTGTTTGAGAACCCTTTCAGTCATTTTGTTTCTAATATCCAACCTAAACTTACCCTAGTGCAACTTGAGGCCATTTTCTGTCTTCCTCTCACCTGTTACTAGGGAGAAGAGATTATCACCCACCTGGCTCCAACCTCTTTTCATGTACTTGTAGAGAGCAATGAGGACTCCCCTTAGCCTCTATTTCTCCAGACTAAACAACCCCAGTTCCTCAGCCTCTCCTCATCAGCTCTGTTCTCCAGACCCTTCACCATTTCTCCAGCAGCTCAATGTCCTTCTTGTAGTGAGGGCTCCCAAACTGAACCCACTACTCTATATGTGACCTCATGAGTGCTGGGTGTAGAGTGCTGGAGCGCTGTAACTAGAGGAGTTCCCTAGGAATCAGTGCTGGGTTCAGTGCTGTTCAACATCTTCATCAATGACATTGATGAGGGGACACACAGACAGAGGCTGCTCAGCCAGTTTGCTGATGACACCAAACTGGGAGGCTTGGCTGATACAGCAGAAAGCTGTGCAGCCATCCAGCAAGACTTGGACAGATTGAAGAGCTGGACAGAGAGGAACCAAATGAGGTTCAACAAGGACAGGTGCAGAGTCCTGCACCTGAGGAGGAATAATAAACTGCAGTAGTACAGGTTGGGAGGTGATCTCCTGGAGAGCAGCCCTGTGGAGAGGGATCTGGGAGTGCTGGTGGATGACATCCATGGCACAGCAATGTGCCCTTGTGGCCAAGGCCAGTGGGATCCTGAGGTGTCTCAAGCAGATCAAGGGAGGTTCTCCTCTCCCTCTACTCTGCCCTGGTGAGACGTCATCTTGAATACTGTGTTCAGTTCTGGGCTCCTCAGTTGAAGAGGGACAGGGATCTGCTGGAGAGGGTCCAGTGGAGAGCTACAAGGATGATTAGGGGACTGGAGCACTGCCTGATGAGGAGCGGCTGAGGGACCTGGGGCTGTTTAGTCTTAGAAGACTGAGAGGAGTTTTAATAAATGTCTATAAATATCTGAGGGCTGGGGGCCAGAAGTGTGGGGGGACGACAGGCTCTGCTCACTTGCTCCCTGGGATAAGACAAGGAGCCATGAAAGTTAATTTGCAGCACAAGAGGTTTCACCTCAACACAAGGTGGAACTTCTTTCTTGTTAAGGGTCACAGAGCACTGGAACAGGCTTCCCAGAGAGGTTATGGAGTCTCTCTCTGGAGACTTTCAACGCCTATCTGGATGTGTTCCTCTGTGATCTGTGCTAGATTGTATGGTCCTGCTCTGGCAGGGTATTGGACTCGACGATCTCTTTGGGTTCCTTCCAACCCCTGACATCTGTGATCCTGTGAGAAAGGCGTTTGCAAATGGTTGTGTTTGACTGAGCCCCTACATTGCTACTGGAATCCATCCGTGTTCTCCTAGATGGGCTTCCAAAGCTCCTTAGCTGACTACCTCTTCAGCTTTCACTGCCGGAGGCGTTTTGGCAGTGTTATTGCTACTGCCTCACCTTGCTCAGGGCATTATTACACTTGCCAAGCACAAGCCTGATTCTTCTATTTTCCCTTAAAGAGGACCACAAAAAAAAAAAGAGAGAGATTTGGCCATGTTTTTGAGGGATACACCTGCCTGCACACCCAAACTCTACCCCGCGGTGGAAGAACATCAGCTCTGGAGGCTACCGACTTGATGCTGACTAACAGCCGCACAGCCCCGCAGCGCAGAGCGGACAACGGCCGCAGTCCGGGGCCAGCCGGGGCGGGGGCGAGAGCGAGCCGCGGGGCCACACCTCGCGCCCCGGCCCCTCAGCGGGCACACAACATGGCGGCGCAGGCCCCCGCCTCGCCTCGCCTCGCCTCGCTCCGCCCGGCCCCACTTGGGCCGCGGCTCTGGGCGGCGGCCGGGGCGGAGGGAGAGGAGGAGGGGCGGCGGCGGCCGGCGGCCGGAATCGTTTCCTGGGTAAGCGCAGCGGGCTGGGAAGCGTTTCCGGAAGGCTGGCCGCATCCCGCAGCGGCTCTACGGACGCTTCTGGGGCGGGCAGGTGCGTTCCGCGGCGGGCCGGGAGAGAGGGAGGGGAAAAAGCAGCGCAGCGAGTCCCGCGGCAGGGTCCCCGGCGTGCGGCCGTCTGCGGTGCTGTCGTTCTGTCCGGCCCGCTGCCGGTGCGAGCCGGCAGGAGGCCGGAGGAGGGTCCCGCTGCCCTTGCCCGGGGCGGCTCCGGCGCATCCCGGCTACGGGCGTGAGGGGCCGGCCTGCGGCTCTCGGGTGCTGCCGCTCCCGCTGCTGTTCCTTGTCGCGTATGAGTGCTGCGGTACCGCGGCCGCTGCTGCAGGGAGCTCGCCGGAGCCGCGGAGCCAGCGTAGGCTTTCCTCCCGCAGGCAGCGGGTAGGAGCGGCGGCGGCAGCGCTTCTTCTGCTGTGCCTGAGGTAAAAAATAAGGGAAAGTGGCAAAGGGGCCTCTAGGAAGTGGCTTATTTTTTTTTTTCCAATTTGTTGATTATTGAATTGGGATTTGCGGGCTCAGCGCTATTAAATCGTACCTGTGAATTGCATGCGGGGTTGCCAGTAGGTGTGTGCGGAGATAGGGAACTGGGAACAAAACCTGCATCCCATTTAACCCCACTTGGAGTTCTCAGGGTTTGCCTGGGTCCCATGACAGCAGCAGAGCTACTTCTTGTTACAACTGGAGAAAGAATGAGTTCCCACAGATGAAATGAAATGGAGATTGAATTGGTTCGTATTTGTACTTCGTTGCTTTACCTGCTGTTTGGTGATGCTCTGTAATTCTTGTCTGGTCTAGAGAGGATAAGCATCATTCTGTGCTTTAAACACAAAATAACTAACACCAAGAGAAAAAAAACACCAACCCAGCACTAGTGATGGCCAGGTAGGCTTTGTGCATCGCAGGTGCAGGTGGTGGCCGTGCAGGTTATCTGTAGTGAGTTGTGCAGGATAATAGTGTCTGCAGCAAGTTTCAGTGCTTCGGTTGAGATCTGCTGTCTTGCCCCAGCAGCAGAGATACGACTTGCTGCTGAGCCGCTGCAGGCTTGCTGTGTCCTTTGGCTCATCAGTGTGTTCCTCCAGTTGGTTCTAGATCTGACATGTCATCAGCCTGCTTTCTCAAAGCCTGAGTTCTTTGTCTTGTCTTTTAAACTGTTTTCTGCCTGCATAATTGTATTTCCTTAAAATAACTGTGCAGATGTCCTAGCACTTAAAAGGAGGGACATCCTCTTATGGTGACCTTGGGACAAAATCTTGCCTGATTAACTTCCTTCCCTGGAACAGACATTCTTGAGTGTGGGTATTTTTGTTCTTCCTTTACAGTGATGAAGGTTCGATGGAATGCTTTTTGGGTTTTTTTTTTTTGGCTGCTTAAGGGAAATCGAGGTTTGGAGAGAACTTCTCAGGAAGAAGAATGGTTATAAAATATACATGACTTGGTTGTAACGAGGGAGAAGATTCTTGGCTCTGAAGTGGTGCAAGTGTATGTGTCCTGCCTGGCAAAAGAGACATCTCGGCAGTAGGGTTCATTTCCTAGGCGAGAGGATGCATGACTTGGAAACCTGGATTGTGTTTTTGGTTTTCAGTTCTGCAACGAAGACAAAACTGGTGGTGTTTGGTGAGGGTTGAGTGTTGTGCCCTCTGTGAGCAGGGATGATGACTCCTTAAGAAATTCCTTGGGATCCTGGGGCTGTAGAGTTTGAGCTGAAAAGATCGAAGGAGCTAGTTACAGAGGAATTTCAGTACTTGAGGTTGCTGACTGCAAGGATTCTTTAGCAGAGGCTGAAAAAAACTAAGGTGAATCCGATGGTTGGTAGGTAATCAACTGAAAACACCTCATTCGGATGGCAGCTCTGTGCACTTTGAAAGCTCTGACCTAGGCTGTGCAGTCCCACTCGAACAAATCACCCACACTGAAAACAAGTTACAGCATATGCACAGCACTTGCTAGTGGAAGACAAAGTCTTGCTTTTGTTCCTTGCTGTGAGCAAGGACCTCCACTGCTGGAACAGCAGAGCAGATGTGCTGGGTGCATTAGCTCATCACCACCAAGCTGCTGCTGTCCTGCTGCCATGGAGAAAGTAAAAGCGATGATGAAACGTGCTAAGCCGGGAGACTGGCAGAAGGGATGGTGGGATGGGTAAGAGCTCCTGGGGAGTGCCAGGCATGGGTGCCCTCACCTGTGCTGTGATAGGGACAGATTCTGAGAGTGGCTGGGGAGCAGCAATGCCAGTTTTTCTGGAGAAAAGCCTGGCTTGTCTAGCTTAGCAAATGAGGCCTGAGAGAGGATATGATTGAAATCTGCAAATACAGCAGAGATACAAACACTGGGAAGGGAGAAGAACTATTTAAGCTAAGAACAATGTTGGCACAAGAACAAACGGATATCAACTGGCATGAATAAACTTCAGCTGGAATTTAGACAGATTCTTCCCTGAGTGGTGTGAGGTTCTAGAACAACCTTCAAATGGGAGAAGTGGGAGCAAGCCCCTAACTGGCTCTGGAGGATGCATTGAGGAAGTTTGTTGTGTGCTGGGCTATGACAGTAGGAGGTGATTCTTGGTGACTCAGGAAAAGCCTTTCTGTACGTCTGAGTTCACTGAGTATAGATTTTATGTGCTAGTGTTTCTTATTTTACAAACCTGACATTCAGAATGACATAAAAATAAAATGCTTTTTGTGCCTCCACTTAGAAAGGATTTCAGTGTGCCTAGTGGCCACTTTCTGAAATGTTTTGCAAGTTTTTTGGTGGTGGAGATGGTTTTTTTTTTTGTTCCCTCCAAAATGTTAAGTGTTGGCTCACAGCTGCATCTAATTGTGTGGAAGTTCCTTTAGCTTTAAGTCAAAGCTGCAAAAGGAGATGATCATGTGTTAGTGTGTGTGAGCTTATTGTCCTTCAGGTTAAAAAATGACTGCAGAAAACCTCAGTGTTCTTTTTTTTCTTCTGTTGAAGTAAATTGTGAATCCTCTCAAAAAAAAAGGAGGTTATTGAGCTGTATGGCAGACCCAGATGGTATGCACCGAGACCAGTGCTGCAAGCTGTGCTGTGACGACTGGAGGACTGGCATGAACAAAGTTTAAAGCAATAAGCAAGGGGTTTACGTCTCTAGCCTGGTGTACTGTGCAGGACTTAAGCAATCACCTTGGTGGCTGGTTTCACCTCCAACCAGCACCTCAGAGATACCTCTGAAGGCTTCTGAATTGTTTTCTTGCTCTGTGACAGAAAGTGGTCTCTTGCCACCAAAAGGAATGAGGATGTCTTGCAGGCTGACATACTTTAGGCTAATCAATTGCTGCTGAACTCAAACGTGAGAAAACGCATTCAAGAAGGGTGAAAATGGATACATTGACTGTGACTTGCATCCCTTTTGCAGGGAAAAGGAGTCTGTGGGACATGTACATCTGATGCATGAGGCTGTGGTTCCTCTTCTGGCTCCTCTGAAGCCTCTTCCTGAGCTTATGGTTGGATTTTCAATTTATAGCTTTCCTATCTGCCACCCTACAAAAGGACAGGATCTTCTTGCCAGCCTCCTCCCACCCCTGCTTCAGCTGGCCACAGCTCCGTGGGCTGATGGGCTCCAGACTTGATAGGCAGGATCTCAGCACCTCTGTGCCTGTTTCTCTTTCCTGGTCTGGTTATGAGTCTGGGCAGAAGAAAAATATCTGCTATCCCAAGAGCTTTAAGGAGCTGTTGGGATCTTCTGTGTAGTGTCCTGCTTTAGGGTTTTTTTTAACCCTTCACCTTCAGCTTGCTCCTTTTGTGGTTCTGTCTTCTGCAACCTGTTTTCTTTTTCTTCTCTTTTCTTCTCAGAAGCAGATGCCCAAGGCAAAATAAGAACAGGGTGACCTTGTTCAAAGCCTCCTCTGTAGATGCCTTCTGAGCCTCTGGCTGTTCTCAGCTTGGGTTTGTCAGAGCTGGTTGCAACCTTTCCCTGCTTCAAAACGTTTGTTGACATTCAGTTCCAAAAGCTTCTCTGGTCTCTTAGCAGCCTCCAGGGATCTCACTGCAGCCTGCATGGCCTTTAGCCAGTAGTGCTGCATGTCTCTGTGTCTCTTTCTGGCTGGTTAAAGAATTCTCTCCTTCAGCCTGTTCTCAGCTGGCTTCCATCATTTGGTGGCTCTTAGCTTTTTTGTGGCAGATATGGTTAGTGATCCTGTCTTATGCCATTCATGGCTTTGTAGGCCTCCCTCTTGACTTTTGACCTGCCAGAAGAGTTGTCTACTCTGATATTCTTCTTAAGTCATTCCTGACTGTGAGCATCCTTTTCCAGGAGCCTGTATTGGCTCTTTGTGTTCTTTTAGGGTGAGAAGATCAGGGCTATATACAGTTCTCAACATGTAGGTGAGCTTTGGGACTATACAGTGGCACAATTGTGTTTTGCTTTGTGATTTGCTTTCTGGACTGCTGGTGAATTCAGCTCATGAATTGTAATGTCAAGATGTTACTGGGTTTGGAATCCCTCAGTTATCTACAGCCATGGCTTTACCTGTCCCATGTGCATCTTCTTACACGTATGGTGTTTGTTTGCATTAGCTTTTCTCTGCAGCATTACTGACTCAGTCTCCTAGGAGTGTCTGGAATTCCTCACATCCTGTCCCTGCTACCACAATACCTTGTTTTATCATCAGCAAACTTCCTCTACTTGCTGCTCATTCCCCTTTGCCTGTCTTACATGAGGATGTCAAACAACCATGGACTGAGTGCGGATCTGTGCCGAGCTTCATTGGTGAAGAAACTGTTTACCCTTATCCTTACCCTCTTTCTATTTTTCAACTATCTCTTTCTACAGAGAGTGTTTCCTCTTGCTTCTGTCAGCTTAGTTTCCTCAAGAAAGCCCTTGGGTTTTGGTAAGGGACTTGGTTGAAGTCCTTTTGGAAATTCAGGTAGGTCAGAATGAATGGATGTGCTTTGCCCACGTTTGGCACCTTTGAATAACTCCTAAAGGTTTGTTAGGCAGGGTTTCTCTTCCTACAAACCCTACTGACTCTTCTCTAGCAGACTATTTATCCAGGTGACAAAATTCTCTCATTTTTATCAATACCATCAGCTAATTATTAGCCCCATAGAGGTGTTAAACGTTGGAGCTTGGAACTTCCCTGGATCCCTACTGAGATTGTTGAATCTTTTGCCACTTTCCTTTCATCTTCTGCAATGGATGTATCAAGCAGGATGGTTGTAAAGCTTCCAGCATAAGAAAAAGTGCTGAGAGTGCTTTGGGATTCTGGGATCTTGTCTGGGAGGTCTTGGTTGTGTAAGCCTGTTACAGACCCAGCAGCAAGGTGACTGTATCAGAGTGCAGGAGTCTGCCTTGACCAAGGCAGCAGACACTTGGCCTCTGTCACCTGCAGGACAATGAGCAGACCTTGTACCGTGGGGATTTTTTGTGCTTTAAAAAGCTCAAACTCTGCTTAGCTTAAGATCTAAGGTGAACCTCTTAAGTTCTGTCTCTTGCTGTCAAATCCGTTTTCTTTTTTTAACTAAAATGAGCTGAGCTTCTGTCTCTCCTGAAAATGTGGCATTTGTTTGGGTAAGCATTTAGATAGTGATTTTAAAAAAAATATTTTTTTTACTGCTGAACAAACTTTGCATCTGTGTATAGCACTGATTAGTGCCTTTTAAAGCTGTCTGCATAACAATGAGAATGATTAACTAGATGCAGATTTCTGCCTTTATCAGTAGTCTGCGCTGCATTTGATACTGAAAGCTGATCTCAGATGAATGAAGTCAGATGCGGTTTACTCTGGGATAATTCATGAATGCAAACTACTAACTCGAGTAGTAGTGCCTTAAGTGTAATAATATGCGACAGAGGAAGGGTTGCTACAAACCGAAGTACAGGCTCACAGGATGTTAGGGGTTGGAAGGGACCCAAGCAGATCATCGAGTCCAACCCCCCTGCCTGAGCAGGACAATATTATCTAACACAGATCACAGAGGAACACATCCAGACAGGTCTTGAAAGGCTCCAGAGAAGGAGACTCCACAACCTCTCTGGGGAGCCTGTTCCAGTGCTCTGTGACCCTTACAGTAAAGAAGTTCCCCTTTCTGTTTAGGTGGAACCTCTTGGGCTGCAACTTACACCCGTTGCTGCTTGTCCTATCCCAGGGAGCAAGTGAGCAGAGCCTGTCTCCCCTGCTCCTGACCAGCCTTCAAATACTTATAAACATTTATCAAATCTCCTCTAAGTCTTCTCTTCTCCAGACTAAACAGCCCCAGGTCCCTCAGCCTCTCCTCATAGGCCATGCCCTCCGGTCCCCTGATCATCCTCATAGCCCTCCACTGGACCCTCTCCAGCAGATCCCTGTCCTTCTTAAACTGGGGAGCCAAAAACTGAACACAGTATTCAAGATGAGGTCTCACCAGGGCAGAGTAGAGGGGTAGGAGAACCTCCCTTGACCTGCTGGACAGACTCTTCCTAATACACTCCAGGATGCCATTGGCCTTCTTGGCCGCAAGGGCACATTGCTGTGCCATGGTTAACTTGTTATCCACCAGGACCCCCAGGTCCCTCTCCATAGGACTACTTTCCAGCAGATCACCTCCCAGCCTGTACTGGTGCAGTTTATTATTCCTCCACCTGCTCAAATACATACATTTTTTATTTCTGATCTCTGCCATTCTGGTTTGCTTTACTTAATGGTTTGTGCTCCTGCTGTGAAGTACTTGAAGCAAACTCCTGCCAGACCTACATTGGACATTTTCAATCTTTTGGACTTCACAATTTACAAACCTCTGCTGAAATCTCAATGGTGTCCTCCTGTAGCTGTGCCAAAATAGTTATAACCCACTGACTTAGTCATCCATTTCTAATTGTTTGGCTGGCCTTTTGAAATGATTTTTTTGTAGGAGTCTAACAGAAATCTTTCTCTCTTTCCTTTGTCTTCCTTGCTGGATTATATTGCACCCTTAGGTAATATATCCTGACAGACAAGCATCAGCCCTGCCTCCCCTTGGGAAATCCCTCCTGGAAGTAGTAGACATTCTTTTTATGAGATGCTTTTAAGCAGTTTTGTGGTGTGTTTAGTTCTTTTGTTGAGGGTTGGGTTGTTGATAGTGTTGCTTTTTTTTTTCCCTTTAGTACAAATGCAGTTTAATTTTTCAAAGGCACCAAAAGGGGCATTTTTAAACCTCTGCAGATTTCAAGTGTAGAATGTGTGTTTAGAAAGTACCCCTTGGGCTTGATGTCAGTGCTGAGATGTGTTTCATACAAGGCTCTGTTAGTCACAACTGTTTTTTTTCACTAGTTGTGAAGGGAGGTTTCATGCTATAATTATTGTGTGTAAGGGACAGATTCCAAAGGGAAGGAAGCTGGCAGGCACTAAATGTTCTCTACCTTTATGAATGACTTGTTTGAACAGAAGAAACTGCCACAAACTTTACATATTTTATTGTCTGTTGTAGAAACATGTCACTCCTTTGCAGCATTCTCAAGGTAGAAAGCTCTCCAAACTGTTACTGAATGACAATAATTTGGTGTGATGACTATTGACACAATTTAGTTGAGCCTTTATCAGAAACCTTGTAAGTATAATTTCTCAGATAGGTTGGAGGGAAATACTGCAGGGTGCTTACTGGCCAGCTGCCTAATTTGACAGATGAGGAGTTTGACATTAAGTTATCCTGTGTATTTAATATAGGATTTTGTTGTGAGGAACTGGAAGAAGTAGTTGGGAGCAATGAATTAATTGTCATATTTACCCTGTGTTTACATTTACCTTCTGAATTCTGTTTGTAAAGAGGATTATTGCTGCGAAGGCAAGTTACATAGGGAGGTATTGAGCTGTGAAGGAAGCTGCACAGAGAACCAGTGTGGAAAATGAAGGGGAGATTCAAGGAAGAGGATCGTAGAATTGCAGAATGGTTTGAGTTGGAAAGGACCTCCAAGGGTCATGTAGTCCAACGCCCCCACACTGAGCAGGGGCATCTTCCACTAGATCGGGTTGCTCAGAGCCTTGTAAAGCCTGACCTTGAATATCTCCAGGAATGGGGCCTCAACTACCTTCATGGGCAACCCGTTCCAGTGTTCCACCACCCACATGGTGCAGAACTTGTTCTTAACATCCAATCTAAATCTCCTCTTCTCTAATTTCAAACCATTGCCCTTGTCCTGTCACTCCAGACCTTTGTGAACAGTCCTTCTGCAGCCTTCTGGTAGGCTCCCTTCAGGTTACTATTAAGTTTCCCTGGAGCCTTCTCCAGGCTGAGTAAACCCATCTCCTTCAGCTTGTCCTCCTAGGAGATGTGTTTCAGCACGCCTGTAAATTTCATGTCCTTTCAGTGGACCTACTCCAACAGGTCCGTGTCCTTGCTGTGTTGAGGACTCCAGAGATGGACACAGTACTCCAGGTGAGGTCTCAAAGTGGCAGAATCACCTCTCTGAATCTATGCACAATCTATGAATTTATGGAAAGGTGCATCTGGAAGTACAGAAGGGAACCTGGGTGTTTATGATACATTACGAAGGAAATCTCCAGCGCTATGTGATGACCTAATGGCATCCTGCATGCCTTGTGTATGAGTAGGAAAGGCAGGATCTCCATGTAATCATTTTGCTGATGTCTACCTGGGTGTAAAACTGTGCTCTTTGAGGGGTGTGTGGTCTCCCCAAAAGCCAGACACCCAGGTGAAGTGGCACGTCGGTGGTGTCCCAGCAGCTTTGCCATGGGAATCTTCTGTTTGCCTGTGAAATGCATGCTGTCAAAATCACGAGAGTGATGCTGGTCAGCAGAAAGAGGCACAAGGGTAAAAGTATTAGAACTGAGTTAAATTTGTGTCACTCTCTTTAATAGGGTGATGTAAACTATTTCAAAGGAATGGCAGTAATTTATGCAAAAGTTTTCTGCTATTTTTCCATAGAACTATAGAATCATTAAGTTGGAAAAGGCCTCTTAAGGTCATCAGGTCCAAATGTCAACCCAGCACCACCATGCCCACTAAACCCATGTCCCCAGGTGCCATGTCTACATGTTGTTTTTGAACACTTCCAAGGACAGTGACTCCACCACCTATCTGGGCAGCTTGTTCCCATGCCTGACCACTCTTTCAGTAAAGAAATTGTCCCTAATATCCAATCTAAACCACCCATGGAGCTTTTTTTCCCTCTTGAAAGCCTTAATGACTGATTTTTTTGTAGTTGTATAAACTGTTTGACACAGGAAAATGTAGGAAATGGACAACAACAAAAACCTGCATTGCCACAAAAAGAAAGTGTGAGGTCTTTTTTAAGGTCTTAAAACATCTGGGGAGAAGCCCTGCTGCTAGGACAGGAGGAGTCCTATGCTGCACTGCTGCATTGGATTCCCAATTTCCAGGGTGGCAGCAGAGGAGTGTGGAGCTGATGTAGCTTGGAAAAGGAAGTCCAGTGCTAGTAGAAGGACAGTTCTGCAGCACTGGCCCTCATCCTGCCTTCACCTCTTTCCTTTCTTGCTCTATCTCTTCCCTCTCCTCTGCCATACCTCACAGACCTCTGTACACTGGTGCTTGCCACCCATAATGGTCCTGTATTACTTCAGACGTGTTGCAGAGTGCCGTGGTGTGGGAGAGGAGCATTCACCCCAGGGGTAGAGGAGGCAGGGTATGATACATCACCAGTCTGCTCCTTGCCATCACAGTGGCTGGAGCAACAGAGGTCTGAATAACTGTAGGCTTTGGAGCCTATTTAAAATGTTTCTAGATGAAAACCCCATCTGGGTGATGTGTAATTTCACAGGAGAGCAGTGTGTGTGGGGAGTGTGCTTGTGGGAAATGCCAATACCCCACCCAGATTTTCTGTTAATCCAAGCTAATAAAACAGCACTGTGCTCTCCATTACTTACTATTAAATTCTCTTTTTCCTTTAAGGAGTTAAGTTTTCCTCTGGTAATATCTTTTCCTAACAGTATAGATATAAAAGTAATCTTAAAAACACAAAAGAAATTGAGTATTTACTGATAGGAAAAGAGAAAGGGAAAGAGTATAAAGATAATTTCACTTGGCTCTGAAAGATAGTGAGACTTGGCTGCTAATTTTCAGTGTTTGTACATTTTCACTCATAAGATGTTCTTACAGGTGGGTTGCATAGTTAATATATTTTCTTGATAAATGCAGAATGTGGATACTCAGAGATTGGAGCATGGAAAGAGAGGATTGTGTTAGAAATAAATGATATTTTTAGTGTCCTGTGGGAGCCTGCTTGTCTGTTTTTATTTTTTTTCCCCTTTCTGTTTTTTTCCTACCACACTTCATGAAAACAGAAAAAATACAGGCTGGGCAAGGAGTGGCTTGAGAGCAGTCTTAAGGAGAAGGACTCGGGGGCATCAGTTAATGATAAACTCAACATGAGCTGGCAATGTGAGCTTGCAGAAGGCAAGCGTGTGCTGGGCTGCATCAAAAGAAGTGTGGCCAGCAGGACAAGGGAAGTGATTCTGCCCCTTTACTCTGCTCTTGTGTGACTCCCCCTGGAGCACTGCATCCAGTTCTGGTGCCCACAGCACCAGAGGGACGTGGAGCTGCTGGGGCAGGTCCAGAGGGGGCAACAAAGATGATTAGAGGGCTCGAGAACCTCCCCTTTGGGGCAGGTTGTTAGAGTTGGGGCGGTTGTTCAGTCTGGAGAAAAGAAGGATCCAGGGAAACCCGATAGAGGCCTCCCAGTACTTGAAAGGGACCTACAAGAAAGCTGGGAAGGGACTTTTTACAAGAGTGATGGGATGAGAGGGAATGGATTGAAGCTGGAGGAGGGCAGATTTAGACTGGAGATTAGGAAGATATTTTTTGCAGTGAGAGTGGTGAGACACTGGAACAGGTTGCCCAAGGAGGTTGTGGATGTGTGTTGATCCCTCTGGAGCTGTTCAAGGCCAGGTTAGATGAGGTTTAATCAGCCTCGTCTAGTGGAAGGTGTCCCTGCCCATGGCAGGGAGGTGGAACTAGATGATCTTCAAGGTCGCTTCCAATCTAAACCATTCTATGAATCAATGAACATGAGAACCATCAGTGAAGGGAGTGGTTTAACCAACACATCCCTATTTGAAAAGCTGGCTGTATTTGGACAAATCAGATAGTGAAACTTTTACATTTATTAGCTTTAAATTATCAAATTTAGGAAAAATATTGATGATACCTTTTGTATTTGAAAATAGAAGCATTAAAAAAGAAAAATATACTTTTAGTCGTTTAATGTTTGCCTCCCAAAACCATTTAAGATTGGACTTCTTAGGTAAGTTTGTAGACTGATGACTACCTAAGGATACCGAAATGATTCGGTGACAAAGTAGTGTTGGCCTGAAGCATGTGCTGTTGTCTAAGCATATGCAAGAGTTGCTAGCCAACCATTCTTGACTCTATAAATGTGTTTAAAGCTTATTTTTATGATCTTTGCATACTGTTACATCAGCATTCATCCAACTCCTTTTTTTTTCTTTTTTGCTAATTCTTAGCAGGTTCAAAGTTTTGAATTGTTAAAGTAATTCATCCTGCATGTTTCCCTTTGCAGGTATGGATTTAAACTGGGATTAACTTAATGGTCCTCTATAGAGTCCTAGAATCTGATCTAGGGTAGAATCGTAGGATCAACCAGGTTGGAAGAGACCTCCAAGATCATCCAATCCAACCTATCACCCAGCCCTGTCCAGTCAACTAGACCATGGCACTGAGTGCCTCATCCAGTCTTTGCTTGAACACTTCCAGGGACAGCAAATCCACCACCTCCCTGGACAGCCCATTCCAATGGCAAATCACTCTTTCTGTCAAGAACCTCCTCCTAACATCCAGCCTAGACCTCCCCTGGCACAACTTGAGCCTGTGTCCCCTTGTTCTATTGCTGGTTGCCTGGGAGAAGAGACCAACCCCCACCTGGGTAGGGTGTCCCTGCCCATAGCAGGGGGGGTTGGAACTAGATGATCCTTGTAGTCCCTTCCAACCCTGACTGATTCTATGATTCTGTAAATCATTAAGGTTAGAAAAGACCTCTAAGGTCATCAAGTCCAACTATCTCCCCAACATCGCCATGACCACTAGATCATGCCGGGAAGCTGCACACCTCCAGTAATAGTGATTTCACCACCTCCCTGTGTAGCCTCTCCCAATGCCCCAAAATACATTCCAAAATATAAGAAGCTCTCTGATGGAGACTGTCTTTAGGGAGGGATATTTTAGGGACCAATAAGCTTTCTGAAAACCAATGTAGGCATGTCCAAATGTGATAAAGATTGTGCTGTTTGTCAGGGTAACCGTGTAAGTGGTTCCTGGGAAATATGTCTCTGCAGCTTGACACCATGATGCTGTTGTGATGCTATTGCACTGAAGTGTAACTGTCATGGAAGACCACAGGAAATTCAGGTGTTCCCAGTGAGGGATCTGTGCAGGAAAGGGCAGCTCTCAGGGACATCAGTGAGGATTAATACCAAGAAGATCTAGGGTGATGGGACCCTCAGAATATCGTTAAGGGTTTGTACTCTGATTTGCAACAGCTAGGGCTCTTTAGCTTGGAGGAGAGGAGCCTGAGGGGTGACCTCATTCATAGTTATAAAGATGTGAAGGGCAGTGTCAGGAGGATGGAGCCAGGCTCTGCTCAGTGACAGGACAAGGGACAATGGGTGCAAGCTATGACAGAGAAAGTTCCATGTAAACGTAAGGAAAAACTTTTTCACTGTGAGGGTGACAGAGCACTGGAACAGGCTGCCCAGAGAGGTTGTGGAGTCTCCTTCTCTGGAGACATTCAAAACCCACCTGGATATGTTCCTGAGTGACCTGCCCTAAGTGACCCTGCCCTGGCGGGGCATTAGACTGGATGATCTTTGGAAGTCCCTTCCAACTGCTAACATGCTGTGATTCAGGCAGAAGTAATGTTTCAGTATCTCTGGTGATGGTGAGATCCCCAGAGATGCAGCAGCCAAGAGCTGCCTTGGTCCTTGCCTTGCAGTAACCCAGAGGCTTTATAAGCAGAGCTACCTTCCCAGTCTCCGAAAAAGCAGAGGAGTCGGCGACTGGCTGCCTGCCATCCTGCAGTGCAGCCTTTTGGGTCGCTGCTGCTAAGCCAGCAGGTAGGAGTGCTGGCTGAGTGGAAAACATTTTGTGGGATTTATCCAAAATAAATAGCTAATTTTGCATGGGTGAGGCTGGAATTCTTCAGCTGCACCTCCTTCCGTGGCTGAAGAGAAACTCTCCTCCTTCACAATGCTTACCAAGTTTCTGTGCCTGTGCAAGATCAAATTATTATTTTGCTAAATTTAAAGCTTGGATTCTCCTTCTTTGAATTTTCATGGGTAGATCTACACCACTTTGAATACCCCTTTGAAGATAGATAACCCAAGCTTCTGCAGAAGGTTCACGTTTTAGGCATTTGGCTGGCTTCTCTGCTTCTGCACAATCCCTGAAGTGTAAATATAGAGCTGGAAAAAAACCCACTTGATCTGGTTGACAGTATTCCAGCTTGCACTAGAACTTAAGTGAAGAAATACGAACTCCTGCTATATGTCAGAAATCTGAGTTTGTAGCCTCTGAAATTTTGGCCCAATAAACCTTATTAGCCTCAGAAAGCTGGTAAGGTTCATCTCTGTTAAGTCCTGAGCATGTTTTAAAGCTGTGGATTATTTCAGTAAGGAGTGTGCCAAGGTTTAAAATAAGACTGCTAACCCACACAGCCTGCTGGTGGTAAAACCAGGAGTGGACGCCATGGAGCTGGCTCAGGAGACACTGAGTGATCCAGCTTCAAACCAAGCTAGTCTCAAGCTTGGGCTCCTGCTGCCTGTACTGCTTTTGCTGCTGACAATTGATGAGATGCTGATGTGTGTTCTGGCATCATTAGCTCTCTCACAACCAGTGGATGCTAGTTGCACAGTGATGTTCAGCTCTATTAGGTTGTTCTTGCTTGGCATGTGGTATTTGCACATCTGAGTTTTCCCTCCTGCTGTTTAGGAATCACAGAATTGCCTCTAAAAGTCATCTAGTCCAACTCCCTTGCAGTCAGCAGAGACATCCGCAACTAGATCAGGTTGCTCAGAGCCCTATCGAGCTTGACCTTAAATATCTCCAGGGATGAGGCCTCAGCCACCTCCCTGGGCAACCTGTTCTGGTGCTCATCTACCCTCATGGTAAAGAACTTGTCCCTAACACCCAGACTGCTCTTCTCTCGTTTCAGAATGCTTGAGAACTTCCTCAAGCAGCCAGCATTCAAGTTGGGAACTGAGTTTGCAAGCAAGTGTTTTTGGCATATCTTGCTGTTATGCCTTCTTGCAGCAGGTGAGCTTGAAAGGAGGTGTTGAAATTCTAGATCCTTTGTGGTAGAGTATTAAGCTGAATTTCCTTGGATGTTAAAAACAGAGGAGAAGCTCTGGTGAGAGTGGTGCACATCCCCTGTGAGGCCAAAATGAAGATGCTGATGCTCCTAAAGGCTGTCTTAAGAACAGCACTTGCCAGGGGCTTCAGATGAAGGCAGGAGCTTAGCACATCAATAAATGAAGAGAAATTTTAATTACACAGAGGAGTTAGATGATGAAATGGGCTGCAAAATGCAGCAGTTATAGAATAAGCCCAAATCACCGAATTAGGCACTAAACTGGAAATAGAACTCTGCAGTGGAGCAGCATACTGTGTGCTAGGTACGATATAAAACACAATTCACAATGTATTCTAGTTTGCTTTTGTTCCTCCCTTTGCCTCTTTTAAGGATTTATCCTGAAGGAGTCTAAAAGTAGCTGAATTTGAGAATGATTGTGATTTGTTTCATAGGAATTGAAGTTTGGGTCTTGAATTCTCACACACAGGCTATGTTCCTTTTCTTTCTTGACCATTCCTCATGCAGTAGCATCTGTAACTTTTATTTCCAATTCAGAAGTGTTAGGTAACTCAAATGTTGTCAGAGTGCAGCAGGGAGTTTTAAAACACCTTAAGAGACCCTCTGAAAAGCTTGTCAGGTGGCCACAGCTGGTCCTTAAAAATGGATTATTAAAAGCTAGTGTTCTCCTAAGGGCTGTCACTGGAATGTGGCAGGCACATGGTGTTTCTGCCTCTCAAAAGCTGCGGATGAAAGAACTTTTTCTTCCAAGCAGAGCAGTGCACATTTGAACACTTGACTCTTCTGGAAGTTAATGCAGTGTGAGGTGGAAAGCGTCTCCATACACACATGGGAAACAGTAATAGAATTATTAATGCTTCTAGAGGAGATGGTTTTGTAGTTGGTAAATATAACTACAGAACTACAGTATCTTCAGCTCAATAAAATGTTTAAAACAAACCAGTTCCTTTTAAAGGACCTTCACCTGCAGAAAACCTCTCTCAGTTTTGCAAGGTGAGAGTCATGCAGATAGAGCAGGTTTGTTTTAGTGTCTGCTGAAGATGGGCAGAGGCAAAGCATTGCAATGAAATGAATGTGGGTTTGAGCTGCTCTGATGGAGGAAAGGTATTTTTTATTTGTGGTAGTGTTTGGTTTGGGGGCTTTTGGGGGGATTACTCTGTCTTTTATTTATTTGCTTTAAAAAAAAGGGAATTCTCTTGGGAAGATTAATTCTCATCCTGTTACCTTAAGGGACAAAAATGATGGTTTGAGAAATGGAGCTGTTACTGTGGAAAGGCAGCTCATTGTAGGAATTGAGGTAAGGAAACTTATTTGCCTTCTTCTGAACAGGAGTAGTCTTAGGAGACTTTTACATACCCATTTCACAGATTACATCTGGTTGAAGTGACCCTCAAAGGTCATCTTGTCCAACTCCCTTGAGCTCAGCAGGGACACCTCCCAACTAGATCAGACTGCCCACAGCAGTCCTATTTTTAATATTGTCAGGAATGGGGCCTCAACCAGGTCCCTGGGCCACTTGTTCCAGTATTTTACCCTTCAAAGAATCATAGAATCAACCAGGTTGGAAGAGACCTCCAAGATCATCCAGTCCAACCTAGCACCCAGCCCTGTCCAATCAACTAGACCATGGCACAAAGTGCCTCATCCAGTCTTTGCTTGAACACCTCCAGGGATGGCGACTCCACCACCTCCCTGGGCAGCCCATTCCGATACCAATCACTCTCTCTGTGAAGAACTTCCTCCTCACATCCAGCCTAGACCTTCCCTGGCACAACTTGAGACTGTGTCCTCTTGTTCTGTTACTGTTTGCCTGGGAGAAGAGACCAACCCCACCTGGCTACAGCCTCCCTTCAGGTAGTTGTAGACAGCAATGAGGTCTGCCCTGAGCCTCCTCTTCTGCAGGCTGCACACCCCCAGCTCCCTCAGCCTCTCCTCACAGGGCTGTGCTCCAGGCCCCTCACCAGCTTTGTCACCCTTCTCTGGACACCTTCCAGTATCTCAGCATCTCTCTTGAATTGAGTAGCCCAGAACTGGACACAGTACTCAAGGTGTGGCCTGACCAGTGTTGAGTACAGGGGAAGACTAACCTCCCTTGTCCTACTGGCCACACTATTCCTGATCCAGGCCAGGATGCCACTGGCTGTCTTGGCCACCTGGGCATACTGCTGGCTCATGTTCAGCTATTATCTACCATTCTGATTGCACAGAGCTTCCTCCTAACATCCAGCTTACATCTGCCCTGCTGTAGTTTCAAACCATTGTCCCTTGTCCTGTCACTGCAGTCCTATCACAGATAGGCCTTTCCCAGCCTTCCTGTAGGTCCTCTTCAGATACTGAAGGATAGCTGTTAGATCTCTCCGGAGCCTTCTCTTCAGGCTGAACAGCCCTAATTCTTTCAGCCTGCCTTCACAGGAAGGGTGCTCCAGACCTCTTATCATCTTTGTGGTCCTCCTCTGGACCCACTCCAGCAGGTCAAACAAGACAAATTCATACAGCCAAAGAAATGCAACATCTCACAACCAGTATTTTGGGAGGACACAGCCTGTCTTTACATCTCTTGTGCAAAGCTACTCCTGGTGTCATCTAAGGGTGAATAGCACCTCACCAGAGAAGATTCCAAGGAGCAAGCTTAACATAGTATCACAGAATCATTCAGGGTTGGAAGGAACCACAAATATCATCTAGTTTCAACCTCCCCCTGCCATGGGCAGGGACAGCTCACATCAGTCTGTCTAGTCTTTCATCCAGCCTGGCCTTAAACATCTCCAGGGATGGGGCTTCCACCACCTTCCTGGGTAACCCATTCCAGGGTCTCACCACTCTCGTGGTGAAGAATTTCTTCCTAACATCCAGTCTGAATCTACCCATTTCTAGCTTTCTTCCATTCCCTCTAGTCCTATTGTTACCTGACATCCTAAAAAGTCGCCCCCCCCTCCCCCCCATCTTTCTTGTAGCCCCACTTAAGATAAGGACCATGGAGTAGTCAGGAAATTGTAATCCTGAGGTTATTTCATTCCCATGAATGCTTTTGTCTTACTTTATTTAGGCTGGCAGTAAAGCCAGGTCTCTCTTTTCCTCCCCTCTTGTCCCAGAGAGATTCACTCTCCTATCTGGTAAGTGTGAAGGAGTATGATAGCCTGCTTGGCATGACTAAAGGTGGGGGCAGTTTGGGCCCCTAACAGTAGTGGGGGGAAAGAGTGAGCACTGGGGCTTATGGTGAACCTCAGGTAGAAGAAGGAAAGAAGTACTGAGGTTTTGGGTTTGATCTGTTTGGAGATCGTTTGGGCTTGAAGGGATTCTGTGTCTATTTCATATGCTTCTGCACTGCTTTGCATTGTAGTTTGTAGTTCCTAGTAGCACCTCCAGTTTAATCTTTGAATATATTCTGTGTTTCTAGCCAATCCTAGGGGAGTGGGGGTCCTTTAATTACTTTGAAAGTAATTTTAGAGTTCTGTCTTCCCCCACTGGCCATTTAAACAAAGACACTCTCGTGGTAGTAGGAGGCACCTTAAGAGACAAGATTGCTGTGAACTTCAGGTAGTCATCTGGGCAGTTCTGACCTCAGCTGATCCACTCCTAAAGCCAAATTCTGCATTTCTCCAGTTCTGTTTGGTCCCCACAAGCATTTATCATCGTAGCTCACACTTCTGAGCAACCAAACCATTAAGTGATGAAGCTTTCTTCAGGGACAGCTCAAAGAGCATAAACCCATTGACAGCAGCAGGGCCTAAAGACAGCATCTACACACACAAATTCACTGAGGATGCAGGGAGAAGACAAGACTTGCTGCTCTCCTTTCTCTCCTTCTACAAGAGCTTGCAATTAACTTCTGAAGATAAAACTTCTCATTTCTAATATACATGAAATGCTTTTATTTACCTAACTCAGTGCAGAAAGGACAGCATAAAAATGAGTACCTGGGCCAGAGCAGCAATTATCAGCAGTTAGATTAATGTGGAGAAATCCATGTGACAGCAGGAAAACCAGGAGTTCTAAAAATTCCTGTTGGCATGCTATTTCTTCAGGTTTAAAACTGCTAATTAAAAGCTGCCAACCCAATGCCAACGTTATAAATACTTTGGTGTTTATCTTTGGTTTTAAGAAAAAGGTTGTTTTAAACAGGGAAATTCTTATGCCATAAAAGAGCAACTGTGTCCAGCTCTGGAAGTCCCAACACAGGAGAGAAACTGGATGTTTGCAGTTGTTGATTCCTTCCACCCTTAGAAACAAGAGTAGATTTTTATTAATGAGGCATAATTAACCAATCTCATTTTCTGAGTGGGGTCATTAGCAAGATAAAAGCCACTAGTCAATCCTTTTGGATCCTAGGAGGTAGGAGTGATGATAGTATAGCAGACTATCAGGTTGCTTTTGTCAGCAGAGATGTTTGCTTGAATTTAGGCCTTCTGTCTTTAGAGGTCCTTCTGTCTAGGGAAAACAAATCTTACTTTTAGGCTGCATCCTTCGTTTGTGTACATCTGTAATTTGTCTTCTGTTCTCTAAGCTGCAGCCAGCTACCAGGTTTGGGATTGTGCTAGTTTGAGCCTAGCTAGAATGTTTTGGTGAGAAGAACTAGATTATAGGCTGTGAAAGGAAAACAAGGCTGATGTCTACCTCACTCATGGGTTTGCTGAGATATATAAAACCAAAAATCAAAATACAGATAAAGGCACTCCTGCTGGAGAGCTCTGAGCTGTACCTTTCTGACCTCACCCTCCCTTTCTTTGACTAATCCACTTTGCTTCCTAACCCCCTGGCTGAACCTCCATTCTTCCTTCTGACTGGGGTAAGGTTGAGAGGGGTAGGGGGAAGGTGAAGGGGTGGTTGGGAGCTTCTTCTGGGGAATCAGGTTTCTGGGAGGGCTGTTGTGTTTCTGTATTATCTTTTACCTTGTCTATTTCTGTGTCTAACTGTATATACTGTAAATATCTGCTTGTATATTGTGCTAGCTGTAAATAATAAGCTTCATTCAAATTTCCAGAGCTGTCTGAGTCTAGTCTGGGTGATTTCCAAAGTTGGGGGGGGGAGGGGGGCAGGGAACACCCAAACCATCACAGGGATGATGTTATTATTGTTGTTATTATTCTTCTTATTATTTAAATAATTATTATTGCAAGCTTCTGTTTTAATTCTATTCATTTTTTTATTGTGATGGTGGCGAAGAAACACTCTTGGTGTCCCTGTGTTTAGTCCATGGCTAATTGCCAGCATTGGTGGGTGTGCAGGTGTTGGTTCCATTGCTCTGTCTTAGGCACTGCATAAAAAAAAGAGAAATGAATGGCTACATTTTGTTAAGGAAAACTTGGCTTTTAGAATCATAGAATCAACCAGGTTTGAAAAGACCACCAAGATCATTCAGTCTAACCTATCACCCAGCCCTATCCAGTCAAGTAGACCATGGCGCTAAGTCTTTGCTTGAACACCTCCAGGGACAGTGACTCCACTACCTCCCTGGGCAGCCCATTCCAATGCCCAATCTGTGAAGAACTTCCTCCTAACATCCAGCCTAGACTTCCCCTGGCACAACTTGAGACTGTGTCCCCTTGTTCTGTTGCTGGTTGCCTGGGAGAAGAGACCAACCCCACCTGGCTACAGCCTGCCTTCAGGTAGTTGTGGGTTTGCTGTTGGGAGGGCAAATAGAAACTTTGAATTCCTGTTTCTCAGCAGACTGCCACTTGGGGTAAGTGAAGGAGAAGCTGGTAGGCAAAGCTTTTATTGGGTGACTAAACAGTGTTTATTCTCCACATACATATCAGGCCTGTTTGTACTAAAAGAGAACTTGATGCGATTTTGAGTGTGACTGATTTTGTGGTTTTTGTTTTTCTCAAAGATCTCAGAATTTAAACTTCTGCCCTGAGCAGTAAAATACTGTATTTTCATTCCCTGCATATTTCTTGGGTTTGGTTCTAATAGAATGTGAACATGTGCAGAAGTTTATTTTCCTAAATGGTAACAGCCCTGGTGTGTTTGCAGCTCTGTGTTGCGTGTTTACAGAAGAAACAGACAGTCTTTTGATATGTAAAGTAGTAAAACATATTAAAGGAAAGAGTAATTTAAACCGTGGGTGGAAAATAGGACAAAATGCAACAAAAGGTTATGCAGAGGTGAATTGTGCTAGAGTAAATGACCTCCGTTCTTTTCTTCCACCTGAAAATGTGAGTTAGGAGAAATATATTGATTTGATCTGATCTTTATGAAACATTGATTATGGCATGAAGTGGCAGACTCTAAATTAGAAGAATGAATTATTGACATTACAAAGCTGCTAAAGGTCTGGCTAAAGAGGAAATAAGAAGAACCAAGGAGACCTCTAAACTGGGGAAGAATATGGGATGTTGCCATAAAAAACTTTGGCAATCAGAAGTTGGGAGTGTGCATAAGACACTAAATTAATCTTAGCAGTATTAAATGAGAAGTTGTAGACATGTAGATGTATAAATCCATTATATACTGTGCTACGGAAGGATTGTCAGGAAGAAATTAGTAATTTTCATAATGAGAAGTGAGAAAGATAATTTTAAACACAACTTGGTCCAAGAAAGCTCATCCTGAACGTGCACATGGTCTTTGTCCTCGGTGGACCCAGCATTTTGTGGGAACATGCTCTGGGGTTTCTTGTCTCTTGTTTTCTCTGGTCTTTCCCAGTTTCCCTTTCAGCTCTGCCTCAGTTTGCCTTTTTTGTCACATCTCTTATTTCTGAAGTTGGACAGTAGTATTCTTTATGCTCATGGCTCTGCAAAACGTAATTGGCACAAGACTTTGTTCTTTGTCTTTGGAATTGACACTAAGGGTGACTGTGCTGGTTTACTCAGCCTGGGAAAGGGGAAAAGTGCTCCATAGTTTCTGGAATTTGGACTGCTTGTGGTTTTGCAGTTTCCCAGACTGTTGGTGCAGCTTCCTATTTGGCCTCTCACATTTTACCAGGAGATGGATTCAAAAAACAGCAGCAGAGTTCTGACTTTTGTTTGCTTGCTGCAAAGTCTTTGGCAAGGACTTTGCTGCATACATAATCATTATAATAGTATGTTAAGCACAGAAGGTTGCATAATACCTATTTAATGCTATCTTTATCTGAATTGAGTTCATAATCGGGTTGTGTGTAACCTGAAGCTCCCCAGGTTTAGGGCTCAGTTTATGGTTTATAGTTGTCCTTACTTAAAGATACCAAACATCTCCCCTCTCTGACTTTTTTTAAATGACAATGTAGCCCTGAAGTGATCATATCTTTGAAAGTAGTGCTGAAGAAGAGTCCAACAGTCCTAGGAGCAGTGTTGAGAGTTTCTTGCTACCAGTCTTCCCCAGTTTGTGGTAGGTAAGCTAGGAGCTGCCTGTTCTTGTTCCTTGCAGACCTGCATAGGAAGTGAAGGTGACTGTGAAGTGGACAGGAATGATATTAGAGCACGGATGAGGGATGGCTTCTTGGAATACTTTGCTGTATTTGAAATCTGCATCTCAGCAATTCGAAGTTTTATATGTAGTCTTTGGTGAAGCTTTTATTCAAGTAGTAAGCTCAATCCTGTGTTAGTCAAAAATTCTTCCATAAAGGAAGGATTTTGCCACCCTTGTTGATGATGGGAGGGACGATTTACAAGGTCTTGTAATGACAGGACAAGGAGTAATGGGTTTAAACTGGCAGAGGGAAGATTTAAACTAGGTGTTAGGAAAGGGTTCTTTCCAGTGAGAGTGGTGAAACACTGGCACAGGTTGCCCAGGGAGGCTATGGATGTTCCCTTCCTGGAAGTGTTCAAGGCTAGGTTGGATGAAGCCTTGAGCAACCTGTTCTAATGGGAGATGTTCCTGCCTACAGCAGGGGGAGATGGAACTAGGTCATCTTTGAGGTCCCTTCCAACCTAAACCATTCTGTGATTCCATGATATGATGTTTGGAATGCTGCTTCTGAGTATGCTGTTGAAATTGGTGAGAGAAGACTGACTGAGGAGGAATGGTAACTTTTGGTCACCCATGGTCAGAACTTATATATGACATTGTATGTGCTTAATTCTGTAGAAGATGTTGTTTCCAACATCCTCTAAGACCTTTGGATCTGAATAACTTGGAATGCTGCCATTAAGTTCTGATATTCAGGGAAAACATTTTTACCTGCCAGAAAAATATTTTTGTCTGTTTTGCTTAGCAATGTCTGATTGATCTGTTTCGCTTTTGTATTCTAAACAGTGCTTTAATGCCTGCAGGACTTTGCTTTTGACCCACTGATGCTAATGGGATAAATGGGCTGAAGTGTTACACACCTTGAATACTGTGTCCAGATCCAGGCCTCTCAATTTAAGAAGGATGCTGAGATGCTCAAACATGTCCAGAGAAGGGCAACAAGGCTGAGGAGGGGGCTGGAGCACAGCCCTGTGAGGAGAGGCTGAGGGAGCTGAGGTTGTTCAGATTGGAGAAGAGGAGGCTCAGGAGGGACCTTGTTGCTGTCTACAGCTACCTGAAAGGAAGTTGTAAATAGGTGAGAGTTGATCTCTTCTCTCAGGCAACCAGTGACAGAACAAGGAGACTGGACCCAGACTCAAACTATGCTAGGGCAGGTTTAGGCTGCATGTTAGGAAGAAATTCTGGAAAGAGAGAGTGATTGGCATTGGAATGGGCTGCCCAGGGAGATGGTGGAGTCACCATCCCTGGAGGTATTCAAGAACAGACTGAATGTGGCACTTGGTGCCATGGTTTAGTTGATTAGATAATGTTGGGTGATAGGTTGGACTTGATGATCTCGAAGGTCTTTTCCAACCTGATTAATTCTGTGATTCCATGAAGTGCTTCCCTCTGATGTTAGTGAGGCATGAATCACATTTGAAAAGCTTGTCACATTGTTCGTCTAAATTCATTCTGTCTCCTCCAAATACTACAACATCTTGACATTGGCTTGTTTGGATCCTGAAGAGCAGAAGCCAGAGACATCTTTGCTTTTGCTTGAAGAATCTGACTCTCAACCACTTTGGCTTTAGGCTGACAGTGTCTGAGGACCAGCCAAGTTGGAGCAGGTGTTTGATGCTCTTTCCTGGCAGACTGTGCGACCTTTATAGTTTCAGGATATTGCTTTTCAGATGTGCACTTTTACTGCTAATGGCTCAGCTGATACTTCTTTAAAATATATATATCCAAGAATCAACGGAAAAACTACTTGTCTTATGAGGGGAAACTGGAGACTGAATTAGACTGGTGAAATACTGAGGTCAAAATATTCTTCAGTTGATAACATTCACTCTTGACAAGTAGTGCATGTTTATAGCAAGAATTATAGAAGCTGTGGAACACGAGGCAAAATTACCCAAAGCTAAGGATTTTTTGTCTTTGTTATGTTTTTTTTTCCCTTCCCCAAACAGGCTGCAGTATACTGTAAAGGAGGGTGGCTGTCTTTGGACTGAAAAGTGTTTAGCAATCAGTTATTGACTATGCTGGGTTGGATGCAGAGCAGCATTCAGAACATGCCTGGCTTTGTGTTGAAGGCAGGAGCACAGTAGTGTAAGATAGTTCTAACAGGTTTTGTACATCATTAGAAAGGGATGTAAGCAGGGAAGCTGTGGCACAGAGCAGAGGAGGAGTAAGCACAAATGCTGCTTGGCTCTATTTCAGTCTGACTTGGTGTGTTGGGGCATAAACATCTCTCCGTCATCTCACCTTTTGTGTTTTGCAGCTTGTCCAGGAGAGCATAAACTTTCAGTGTTTTTTGAGGTTTTTCTGTACAGAAGGGTACCTTATAACTGCAGTTAGGACAGAAAGCCTCCCTCCCCCATGGGCTATCTGTAGTAGCATAGCTTATGTTATGGAGCAAAGCTGGAGGTGGGGAGATGCAGCCTGGATGTGAGGAGGAAGTTCTTCAGCATGACAGTGGTGAGAGCCTGGAATGGGTTGCTCAGGGAGATGGTTGAGGCCCCCTCCCTGGAGGTGTTTAAGGCCAGGCTGGATGAGGCTGTGGGCAGCCTGATCTAGGACAGGGTGTCCCAGGGTATGGCAGGGGGGTTGGAAGTAGATGATCTTTGTGGTCCCTTCCAACCTTGACTGATTCTATGATTCTGTGTTTTCCTGTGACCAGATATGTGGAGAAAGAGAAATAAAACCTTTGCTACTGAACAACTTTGTCCTCCGAGTTCCTGATGGCTGAGAAAAGTGAATGTGGACAATGTGCTCTAGTAGTTTGGGTTTTGTTGTTTGGTGGTTGCTGGCTTCTTTGGTGTTTATTTTGGTTTATTTGCAGTCTGTTGTTGGTTTTGGGTTTTTTGTTTGTTTGTTTGGCAGTGGGGTTTTTCTGTTTGATTTTGTCAATAAAATAATCTAAGGTTGCTTTGAAATTCCATTTGATTTTTCTCTTTCAACTTCATGGCCAATGTGAAGCTGCCCCAACTTCAGTGGTTTTTGGGAGAAAGCATTGTAAAAACACTTTGTTATGGAATAGGTTTAACACAGGTTTAACATTATATGGGAAAATAGTTATTTAATGACCAGTGAAAGGGTCTGTGTTGCTAAGGCAACTGTGCTGCAAGAACAAAGGAGTGCCTTACGGATTCATGCCGTGAAGGGGTCTGCCTTCGATTCCCTATGAGACCACATTGTGCTTAATCATAGAAGGATCTGCCTGCCTTGGCAGTCAGTGCTGGGGAATTTTAGATGTGCTCTAATGTCTGGTTTTGTGTAAAGATTCCTATGTATGTTAAATGGTAACTGTGCTAGTATGTTTTGAGGGGAAAAGAGAGGATGGTGGCTTGAGTAAGGTTGTGCAGTTGATAGTAGAGTAGATATGCATCTGTCTTTTCTTACTGAGTCAGAGGATTTGATGCGTGGGTGTCCTTAAGACAGCGCTTTCCGTAGCCTCTGGAGAGGTTTCCCTGCCTTGGTTGTTAGTATTGGTGCCAGCTGCATGCTGGTGTTTGGTTATGTAGATCATAACTAGCACAGTAGATACTTCTGTAGGGATCTTGTGACACCCAGGAATTGGCATGAGGGAAATTAATCTGGCTGGTTGGTTGTTTACTTGCAGCTCAGCTCAGTCTCAAGTTGTGCCAGGGTAGGTATAGGCTGGATATTAAGAGGAAGTTCTTGACAGAGAGTCCAACCTAGCACCCAGCCCTATCCAGTCAAGTAGACCATGGCACTAAGTGCCTCATCCAGGCTTTTCTTGAACACCTCCAGAGATGGTGACTCCACCACCTCCCTGGGCAGCCCATTCCAATGGCAAATCACTCTCTCTGTGAAGAACTTCCTCCTAACATCCAGCCTATACTTCCCCAGGCACAACTCGAGACTGTGTCCCCTTGTTCTGTTGCTGGTCGTCTGGGAGAAGAAACCAGCTCCGACCTGGCTGCAGCCTCCCTTCAGGTAGTTGTAGACAGCAATGAGGTCACCCCTGAGCCTCCTCTTCTCCAGGCTGCACACCCCTAGGTCCCTCAGCCTCTCATCATAGGGTGTGTGTTCCAGGCCTTTCACCATCTTCGTTGACCTTCTCTGGACATGGTTAAAAGAGCAATTTGGGAAGGAGGTGCCTATATGACATCACTGTCATGCAGTATTGGGGCAGGTGCAGTTTATCTCTCTGACAAGAAGTTGGTAATAGCCTTCTTAACTCAAGCAGAAGTTACACAAATTAGTACTTCAGAAATTCTTATCAACTGTTAAGATAAAGATACACCATGGTTAATGTGAATTGCTGCTGAAGGAATAATGATGAGATGAGAAACAGAGTATCAGACGGTGTTTAAACTTACCAGCTGTGGTTTCTGTGATAAAGACATGTAAATCCTTTCACATGAAAGAAACCACAGCTTAGGAATTCTTTTAAATGTTTTTGCCTTCTTTTGAGTATACATTTTTTAAAATACTTTCAATTCTGGGAGGAAGTTTTCTTCTGTCTCCCTGCTGCTCTATGAAATCCTTTGAGGGAGAAGGGAGGGAGTATTTAGAAAGCTACTTCTGATCAATGGCTTTTGAAAAGCTAAGCTAATAAAACCCTAAATTTGGGGGTTGAGACTTAGCATTCATTGGCTGGGAAGAACTTTACTGAACAGCAACTGAGTTAAAGGTCAGCTGCCTTGGGATGCCCATAGTTAGGGCTTTGGCATTGGTCTTTGGGCATACTCTCCTGCTGAAGATGGGGCTAGTGGGATGCTGGGGACTGACCGCTTAGCATGGCCCAGTGCGCTGCCAGAGCTGCTCTTCAGTGTTCACCTCTTAATCACTGTACCCTGAAGCTCAACAAATTCCAGTACAGGTCCAAGGTGAAAAGGATAAGGAAGAAATACTAGGGTGTGAATCATCAGCAGGGCTTCCTTACTGCCATGTGAATGACAGCTACTCAGCGTTTTCAGTCATGTGTGCAGGAGCTGGGCCAAGGCATCCATCACATCTGCTGCAACAGCTAGCTTGACCGTAACCCCTTAGCTAACCATTTTTTGCACATCCAGGGATGTTCTCTGATTCTAAATAATCAGTTCTCAGTCACTGCTCTGTCTGTAATGGATATTTACCTCTTGCTTGTCCCCCAAGAGTCAAAAAATTCAGGCTAAATGTTTCATTTAAACATGAGGAGGAATTTTTTTGCTCTGAGGGTGACAGGACACTGGAACAGGCTGCCCAGGGGGGTTGTGGAATCCTTCTCTCTGGAGATATTCGATACCTGCCGGGACATGTTCCTGTGTGATCTGGTATAGGTGATGCTGCTCTGACAGAGGGTTGGACTGAATGAGCTTTGATCTGGTATAGGTGATGCTGCTCTGACAGAGGGTTGGACTAAATGAGCTTTTGAGGTCCCTTCCAGCCCCTGACATTCTGTGATTCTGTGAAATGTGATTTATTCACATCCTTTACCTTTGTTCTTATTTGGTTGGTATCTGAAGGTTGGGTTTTTTTGTTTGTTTTAATGAGGTAAATGCAAAGAGCAGGAGTTTAACCTTCTGAAACTCTTCTCCAGCTGTGGCTTAGTGTGAGATCGGAGACTGAAATATGGAGGGAAAACAGAATCATGGAATGTTAGAGGTTGGAAGGGACCTCCAGAGATCATGGAGTCCAACCCCCCTGCCAAAAGCAAGATCACCTAAGGTAGTCTGAACAGGAATGCATCCAGGTGGGTCTTAAAAGTCTCCAGAGAAAGAGACTGTTGTTATGGCAGCAGAAGTAGTTTCTGGTTGAGACTTGCTATCCAGATGCTGCTTTCATGTTTCCTGTGTATTATATGATGAATTAATAGGCTTTTTAACAAGCACATAGCTACTATCTCCCAAACTCTGTAATTTAAACTCTTATGTGAATAATAGCACATGATGTATAATAGCATGTTGTCTTCAATCTTCCAAACTCTAATAGAGAGGACAATGATGCACGAATGTGTAACTTGATTAGGTCTTAATTTTTAGTACTTTACAGCCCATTTTTATGTGGATAACTTTGTGCTGCAATGCAGCTGAATCAAAGGAATAATCTTCTCAGTAGTTAGGCTGCCCAGTTAGGATTACAGTGAGTCTGCAGAGATTAACACAACTCCTTTGGATTTTAGTTTTCTTTCTATTGAGTGAAGTGTGCAGGAAGGCACAGGTGGGTTAGTATGTTAACACCTCTGCTTCTTGACTGTCTCTGATGGAGCCCTACCTGTACAACATGGCTTGTGTCTGGAGGCTCCTGGCATCTGCAGAAGACAGCTGCCTCAGGGCTGGGACTTTCTTCAGGGAGGCTGGGCTCTGGGCCAGAGGTCACAAGTGGGCTCAGTTCCCTCAGCTTTCTGTGCAAGCACCACTGCTGTGGGGTTGCTGCTTAAGGGAGACTTTCATCTCATTGTAATGGAGAGAGCAACCTTCCACACTGTTTCTGGAAAGGACTAACAAGGCACTTCTGTGGGGTTTGTTTGGCCTGGGGTCTGTGAGCACCCTGGGTCCTTGCAGTGGATGAGATTTCAGGCAAGTCCAAATATTCTCATTTTCTTATTTTCAAATATTTCTTTCTTTCTTTTCTTCCTTTTTCTTTTCTTCTCTCTCTTTCTCTCTCTCTCTCTTTCTCTCTCTCTCTCTTTCTCTCTCTCTCTCTTTCTCTCTCTCTCTCTTTCTCTCTCTCTCTCTTTCTCTCTCTCTCTCTTTCTCTCTCTCTCTCTTTCTCTCTCTCTCTCTTTCTCTCTCTCTCTCTTTCTCTCTCTCTCTCTTTCTCTCTCTCTCTCTTTCTCTCTCTCTCTCTTTCTCTCTCTCTCTCTTTCTCTCTCTCTCTCTTTCTCTCTCTCTCTCTTTCTCTCTCTCTCTCTTTCTCTCTCTCTCTCTTTCTCNTTCTTGCTGTCCACAGTGAAATGTTGAATCAAGTGATGTACAATTAGCCCTAGAAGTCAGGTACCTGTTTTCCTATCTGTGTCCTGCTTGGTTTTGTACCACCCTGCTCCTTGCAGGAGCATCCTTTCCTTACAGCTGAAGCAAAGATCTTGTACTCAGACTGTATTTTGCTCTTACCTGTCCTTCTTCTGCAAGTGCCTGTTTTTCTTCTCAGGCTTCGTATAAGTCCGCAGATGCCTGAATGACAACTGATAATATGGATAAGGCCTTTGGCAGTTCTGGAGGAATTGCAGTTGAATTGAAAGAGAGACCACTAATAATAGGCTTAAGTGGCAAGTAGCCCCATTGTATGTTTGGCTGCAGATAGCTATTGTTGGGGAGCTGGTTTCTTTATATACATACTTCAAGTGTTTTTAAGTCTGAAGTGGTCACCATTGATAGACCTGTGAAACCCTTTTATCCGGACCCTTTCCTGCAGGTTGTTAACTGGTTTGTCTACTAGAGACTAAAAATCTACACAGTTATTGTAATTACTCTTTGTTTATCCCTCACTTGGGATTACCAGAACAGGGTTTAGTGCATAGATGGATGGTAACCACTGAGCTTTTTCCCAAGCATGGAGAGGCTTTCGTCACGTTTTTAAGGCCTTGATCTCAGTGATACCAGGAGTGAGAGAACCTGGTCGGTCTGGGTAGAAATGATGGCTGGGCCTTCAGCAGGGCAGATGGGCCCATGCAGACTGGATGGCCCAGGCTTTTCCTGGGTCTGCATCTTGGGCCAGAGGGCTTTTAAAAGGAGACTGTGGAGAAGATGGGATCTGTATGAGCTGGGATAGATTACCCACTAGAGGAGCTAACATCCTGGAAAAGCAATGACTTGGATAACAATATTGGTTACTTTTCTAGCATAGAAAGGCAAATGACATGACAAATCTTGATATTCTCCAAAGATCCCTTAATCAACTCTGAACATAGAGAAAATAATCACATTTGCTTGGCTTGTGAAATGGCATAAAAAGGCATAAACCCTGTTACTTTTCTTCACTTGGAAAGAAGTTCTTCTGGACTTATCTTGAGGGCAGCAGGATGCTTTAATCTAAGGGCTATTGATTTATTTAAGCTTCAAGCTAGGACATTAGTTCTCTGGGAAAAATAGATCTTTGCCCACATATGACTCTAAAAATATGCTTCCTGAGGTGAAGGGGTTGAAGAGTCTTTAGCAGCACATACAGTACTGAGCAAATCATTGTGGAGTGTCTGTATTCCCAGATGCTGAGTGTGCAATTTCTGAAACAATCTACACTTTGCACAATTCACATGGAGGAGGGCCCTGCTGTGTCTTTTTTGTGGAGTGACAAGACGAGAAGGAGAGCCCTGTAGTTAGCGTAGGTGGCTTGCAAGAAGATCTGACAGATGACAGAATCATAGAATCAACCAGGTTTGAGGAAACCTCCAAGGTCATCCAGTCCAACCTATCAGCCAGCCCTGTCCAGTCAACTAGACTATGGCACTAAATGCCTCATCCAGTCCTTTCTTGAACACCTCCAGGGACGGCAACTCTGCCACCTGCCTGGGCAGCACATTCCAATGCCAATCACTCTCTCTGGCAAGAACTTTCTCCTAACATCCAGCCTATACAAGGCACCATCTAAGTCAATGTGCTAGAGCTATATAAGAGGTGAGTCCTATCAGAAAGCATTCAGCTCTGCAGAAATCAAACCTTTCCTGAGCAGCCCTTGTATACTATTTGCATGGGGCTGTCATTCCCACTTGCAAGAGCATCAGAGGTCCCAGTGTGCTGGGCAGGGTTGTCTTTTTGTATCTTGTGTCGTTCTGGCTCTTGGTGCTTGCTTGTTTTCCCAACCAGGCTGCCTTCATTTAAGTGATAGCCAGGAAAGACAGAGATGAGATTGCAGGACAAGTAGAATCATGAAATCATAGGATACTTTGGTCTGGATTAGAAGGGTGCTTTAAAGATCATCTAGTCCAGCAACCCCTCTGCTTTGAGCTGGGATATCTTTCACTAGATCAGGTTTCTCAAAGCTTCCTCCAACCAGACCTTAAAGACATCCAGTGATGGAGCATCCACAACTTAACTGGGAAATCACTTCAGTGTCTTGCCACCCTAATCATTTCTTCCTTATGTCCAGTCTGAATCTACTCTCGGTGTAAAACCTGGTCCATTTACAGCAGGTAGTGCTGTTCCTCTGCATGCCTTCTTTTGCCTGGTACCATAGCCAGACTGTGGAGTGAGCTTCATCTGTGCCAGACAGATGGTATGCTGCATGCTGTTTGAAACAACAGGGATCATCAGGACGGATCAGATGCTGTGTCCCTCTCTTTTTCGGTGCCTTGTCTGTAAGGCGTCAGTGCTGTGTGTTTCCAGAGGAAAAAGTATCTCTCTGCTTTCCGGGGTAATCTCTCCCACTGTTACTTTAGCATGGTCTGTGATGGGTAGAGGTAGATCCACACCTTCAAAATCAGCAGTAAATGAATCTTAGTAATAAACTTTGCATAAATACAACAGCTGTGCCAAGTCTTGGTCCTCACATAAAATATGCTGTACTTAATTCCTGGAGGAAGTCACAGCAGTTAAGTTTAGTTTGTATTTATACACACACACTTGTGTCTATGCAAAGAGGAATTACTAGATTTCCTTTTCCAAATCATTTACTGCCTTATCATAGTTGAGTTGCTCAGGAAGAGTTTATTTGGAGTGTTTTTGCATTCCCAGAGCCAGACACGTTACCTCTTCCAGAAATAGGTAACCCTGGCTGGTTTAGCAGCATCTCTTAGGGTGAAAAGCACAGATTCACAGATCACATTAGGTTGGAAGGGGCCCTCAAACGTCATCTTGTTCAACCCCCCTGCAGTCAGCAGGGACACTTCCAGCTAGATCAGGCTGCCCAGGGTCGCATCAAGTCTGATCTTGAATATCTCCAGGAACAGAACTTCAACCACGTCCCCGGGCAGCCTGTTCAGTGTTTTACTACTCTGTTACAAAGAGCTACCTCCTCGTGTCCAACCTAAATCTGCTCTGCTGCAGTTCAAAAGCATTGCCCCTCATCCTATCACTACAGGCCCTTTTAAAAGGGAGTACAAGCACAGCATGTTGTTTCAGAGGAGTCTACACTGTTGTCTTCAAGAAGACAATACTTTCACTAATGCTATTCATCATCTCAATTATGTTCATGTGAGGCTATGGAATCTGTGGTTCTGTTTTTCTTGTTTTAAAACATGGCTGTATCCTGAGCAGGGATTTATACTGAAATGTTCCAAGTCCCTTTCTAGAGCCTTTAATTAATGGTTTAATTAAAAATCTGGTGAGATTTTATAACTGGCTTAAAAGCTTGCACTTGCCCTGCATTTGTTAGAACAGAATTCCACTGATGTTATATTTCTTGTCTCTCCATGTTGCTTATTGCTTGGCAAACTCTATGGTTCTGTCAGATACTGCTTTACATCAGAAGCTGTTGCCTGCTGATGTTCCTACCTTTCATCTCTCCCTTCTACAGCCTTCCTTTCAGGTCACTGGACTGTGGAATACTTTCAAACACAAGGATGCAGGAGACAGGCTGCCGCTTATCTTTGCTGTTACACAAACCGAGCCTTTACTCTCACCCTTCTTGTTGGTCTCCCAATCAGGGTTTGATGAGTGTGCAACACGCCACCTGCTTATCTTGGCAAGCCTGTGCTGCCTAGGGAGGTGCATGTGGCAGTCCTTGTTTCCCACCTCCTTGGCTTGGCTAGGAAACACAAAGCATGCCTCGTTGGAAATGCTTCTGGAGCCACTGAATGGCAGAGCTGCTCCAGGCACTGGTGCCTGTTCATGATGCTTGGCCATGGCTGTGTTGTGTGGCAGTGATGAGAAGTTTGGGGTTGTGTGGCAGTTACTGGTGGCCTTCACAGAGCAGTCCTGTATGCTTTGGGGTTTTTTATTTGTTTGTTTCTCTGAATTTATTTTGTAAAATCCATATGCACAGTGCAGTAGTTCAAAGAATGGAGGCTAGTCCAGATGAGTAAGATAGAGTCTTGCCTTAGTAACGACAGCTGTGTAAGAATTAAGGGGAAAAAATGTTTTGGCTGCAAAGACACAAAGTGTTTTCTTCTTTGGCCAGTAAATAACAGTTGCTTTAGAAGCATTAAAAGCTTGGATGTGTTCCATGCTCATCTTCCAGCTTTTTTTTTTTTTGCTCTGTTCCCCTCCTTGTTTAGCTTTATGCCAAGAAGCACACCAGCTCTAATGACTCTGACATGAGAACTCTATTTTCTTCCATTTTTTAGCCTACCTTTTTTCTACACATGCATATCTCATTAAATTTTAAAAAGCCACTGTTTGAAATTAACACTGAGCAGCAGAAATTAACACTGTCCCCTGCTATGGGGACAAGCTGCGGGAGTTGAGACTGAGAAAAGGCTCCAGGGAGACCTTAGAGCAGTCTTCCAGTGTGAGACCTAATCGGGACCACTGCATCCAGTTCTGGTGCCCACAACATAAGAGAGACATGTTGCTGTTGGAGCAGGTCCAGAGGAGGGCAGCAAAGATGATTAGAGGGCTGGAAAGCCTTCCCTGTGAGGAGAGGTTGTTCAAGTTGGGATGGTTGTTCAGCCTGGAGAAAAGAAGGATTCAGGGTTTCCTGATAGAGGCTTTCCAGTACCTGAAAGGGACCTACAAGAAAGCCAGGAAGGGACATTTTACAACAGCCTGTAATCATAGGGTGAGAGGGAATGGATTGAAGCTTGAGGAGGACAGACAGCAGAAAGAAATTCTTCAGCAATGGAGGTGGTGGTACTGGAACAGGTTTCCCAGGGAGGTCATGGATGCCCCATGGAGGCCAATTTGGATGAGGTCTTAAGCAACCTGGTTGTGGTGGTTTTGCCCTGGCTGAGGGCCAAATGCCCACCAAAGCTGCTCTGTCACTCCCCCTCTTAAATAGACAGAGGAGTCTCTGTCCCACTCCCCTCTTAAATAGGGGGGAAAATATAACAAATACCTATCATAAGAGAGAAGCAATTTAATAATGACAACAAGCAAAGCAATAGACTGTGCAGAAGCAAAAGCAGAGAGAGATATGTTAACCTCTACTTCCCATCAGCAGACGATGTTCGGTCTCAGGAAGCAGAGCTCCTGACACTCAGTGGTTACTTTCAGAGAACAGATGCCGTGGATGAATCTTCCCCAAACTTCCTTCTTTCACTTTGTATCTGAGCTGATCCCCAAACTTCCTTCTTTCAATTTGTATCTGAGCTGACATCATATGGCATGGAATATCCCTTTGGCCAGTTTGGATCATCTGGTTTGACTGTGTCCTCTCAGCGTCTTGGGGCAGGGAGATGTTGGGAAAAACCCAGCTGGGTGCTCAGCTTAGCAGTAGCTAAAACACTGGTGTGTTAGCAACGCTCAGCTACAGGACTGCAAAACACAACATTAGAAAGATATTTTGAGGAGAATTAACCCCAGCTCAGCCCAGTCCTAGCCAGACTAGACACTGGTCTAGTGGAAGGTGTCCCTGCCCATGGCAGAGGTGCTTGAACTAGATGATTTTTAAGGTCCCTTCTAACCCTAACCATTCTATGAGTCTGTTCTCCATTCAAATGTTAAAAGAAACATTGTGGCAGCTTCCAGAAGTAAAGCTAAACCAAGCAGCTTTCCTGTGGAACTTCCGATGCTTCCTGCTTCTGTTCTGGCTTAAAATTAATGGTGTTAAAAACCCCACCCTTTCTTCTGTCATTTCCACTTCTGATTTGAGCTGGAAGGTGAAAGGAAATACTGTAAGAGTAATAAATGAAAAATTCATCACAATCACTTTGTTTTCAGATGGCAATGGACAGAGCTTCTGGTTTCTGTGACTGCTCCTATATGAAGGTGCTTCTATGCCTGCCTATACTTCCATGTAGAATCACAGAGTCATTTCAGTTGGAAAAGACCTCTAAGGTCATTGAGTCCAGCCATCAACCTAACACCGCCATGGCCACTAAACCGTGTCCCGAGGTGTCGTGTCCATGCCTTTCGTGAATGCTTTCAGGAGCAGCGACTCCACCATCACCCTGGGCAGCCTGTTCCAGTGCCTGATCACTCTTTCAGTAAAGAGATTTTTTTTCCTAGCATCCAACATAAGCCTCCCCTGACCCAATTTCAGGCCGTTTCCTCCTGTTCTATTTTGTACTAGGGAGAAGAGATCTCACTGTACCCATGCAGAGAGAGGGAAAAATGAGTTTATAGGAAAAAAATAGCAGGTGAATAAAGACAAATTCAGTGTAAAAATTGCTGGACTTGAGGAGCAGTTTAAAGATTAGACTAGATGACAACATACATGTTAACTTTGGGGAAACTTTTCAAGCAGTATGTGAATGCTGCCATGTTGTGCCTAATGCAAGCCCAGCTGCCAAAATCAAATTGTGATTGATCTTTAGTCAATAATTCTGTACCTGCGGGTCAAATAGTTTCCTGCTCCTTATTGCTTTTTCTGTATAGTGTGCTGGTGGGTGGGTATCCATTAGCAGAATTGTTTAGGCTGGAAAAAACCTTTAAGATTGAGTCCAACCATTAACCTTGCACACTAAGTCCCTCTGTGAACCATCCCCCTAAGCATGACATCTACATGTCTTGTAAATACCTCCAGGGATGATGACTCAACCACTTTCTTGGGAAATTTCTTCCAGTGCTTAACAACACTCTCAGGGAAGAAGTTTTTCTTAGTATCCAATCTAAGTTTCCCCATGTGCAACTTCATGCATTGCATCAAATTCTTTCTGGCTTGTGTTTGTGATCACAACACATTCTAAGTGCAGAGATGCTCAAGTGGTGTTTGTTTTAGGCTATAGGTACCTCGTAACATCATGTTTAGCATTCAGTACTGGATTGTGGTCAAGATGAAGGCACCTGGAAAAAGAGGATTGCTTCCGTTTTGTGTTGTAATAGTATATGATAAACTAGAAAAGCAGACCTTAGCTCTGCAATATCTTTGATCTGAATTTTCAAATCTGAAGTCCAGCTGTAGTCCTGTGCTCTTCAAAAGAAGCAGCTCAGCTTCCAGAGTCTCCTCAAACACAGGGCTACCGTTTTATGGTGGGACATGACTATGAAATTGTAGCCAACATGCAGCAAAAGCATCGGCAGGGAAGAAATTAAATCTGAGTTGTAACAGCAGTGAACCAAGTAAGGAGAGGGTTAAAAGAAATTAAGTGGCCGTTAGTATTGGGTATGTAAATGAGTATAATTTGTCAAGTAGGCTTTATGTGTTGATTTTAAACGTGGAAGCAAGCTGACTTTAGACAGTGGTGTTTATGGTGAGATAAAAATGCAGTTAGATAAGCAAATGCTCTGTCTTGTGCAACCAAGCATTGCTGGAATTTTCTTGTAGTCGTCCTGTGCCCATCCCAACCCCCTTCACCTCTCCCCCCGCTTCA